>JAZAYU010000054.1:600000-1076104 GCA_038501625.1 Corbicula japonica
TTACTAATGAGGGATCTTATTAAAATAATACACGCAATTTAGAACAGTTTTCTGGTTGCTTGACTTTAATCGCATTAAACGCATTAAAGCAAAATTAAGGATAACTCTCGGCAAACTGCTCCAAAGTTTATCATTACAGTATTAAAGCTTAAATTGGAGACAGTTTTTGGCAACTGACACATAAAAGCGTTAACACCTTATACGTACTCTTGTCTTCTGTGCTCTGTAATATCTGAACTGCAACACCCAGCGTTTCTTGACCTGTCTGTATGAGATCTGTTTTTGCAATGATTTTCTCTAATTTTTCTAAACATTCTTTAGACGGATCGTGTTTTTCAATCACCTCTAAAATGCTTTTAGTTTCTAGTTGGCTCTTGCATGAAATGCTGTCTATTATATCCTTGTGTTGCCTATGTACTTCAGGCGAAATTTTTGAACCTACGGTTAATATGGTTATTGCCAGATCACCCCAAACTTTAATGTAGTCAAGCGTTTCTATCTTGGCTTCTTTGGAGTGTGAGTATCTATTTCTTGCATCTCTAATTTTCTCTGTAGCCCTCAATTCATCAACGTCTACCTCTTTTTTGAGATGAGTGACAATTAGATAAGAAAGTAGTGTTATATCGAACTTCTCTATTAAAGCACCTTGCGGAGTTGCTGGATACAAAGTGTCTTTTTGTGTTTGTGTTAAATGCCTCTTCTTGTGCTCTAATTCAGTAAGTGGTTTTTGTATTGACTGAAGAAATTGATTGAGAGTTTCATTTTTCTTTCTGAGAGCTTTTTCAACTATTTCTCGAAGCAAGTGTGTTCCACATTGAAGAAGTAAAAGCATACAGCGAGCATAGTATTCATGTTCTGGTGTTATCATGTTTGTGTCTTCATGACCTACAATGGTTAAAATAAAAAGCTTTTAATGCATTCAGCGATATGCAAAAAGTTCTCGGTAAATGTATTTTGAACAGTCTTTGGTCAATCAATATTGTTAAACATTAAACATTACAGAATAAAATTTCATTTAGTTGGGACTGAATGTGAAATGTCCTCTTTCTTTTGATATTATAAACCATTAATCAGTCGTTTTTTGAAAAGTACAGTTTTAAATTTTGTTTTTATTTGTTGTTGTTGGTTTTTTTAGACAATGGAGGCATCGAGTACTTAATCTGAGATACATCGACGGGAAAAGTGGGACAATTAAAGTGAAAAGTATAACAAGTGTTCTACACATCGTTCTAAATGACTTGCGAAATTCGATTTTATACAATCCACAAGTTTGGGGAGATATCTAGATTTATCTATTGCTGTTCCGCTGCTCCGGAAGGATCTAGCTCAGATGAACAAATTGCTACGGTATAGTGATGAATTTGTTTCCTCAACACCAATGAAATTTAGACAAATATAGAAAAATTTTACAGGCGATCATATATTAAAACTTCCCCACGCGTCTTTGAAGTAATAACCTAGATTTGCTTCGGTGTATATTATTTAAGGATTGAATCGATAGTTGATGGTTTCCATTTGGGTATGGAAAACAGTTGGGTTGTTTAAAGTGTGTGAAGCCCGAAAGGCTTCACGCGTACTTTAAACAACCCAATTGTTTCTCATACCCAAATGGAAACCATCAAATATTGATTCAATCCTTATATTTACACTCATTAATAATCCCAATTATACAGAAATAACTAGAAGAATTCGTAATATTACGGCTTTTTCGAAGTGAATAACGGCACGCTTTTTCGCAGCAACTCGTGGCAAAACGTGCGTGCAAGGCGACGTCACACGTCAAAACATCGTGCAACGTCCAATAAATTGTTAACGGCTCTACTGTAGCCACGCCTTTTAAATAATACGTCACACTGTTAACCATCAGAACTTATGATTCGTTATATGAATAAGACTTAAGGATTGAATCGATAGTTGATAGTTTCCATTTGGGTATGGAAAACAGTTGGGTTGTTTTAAGTGTGTGAAGCCCGAAGGGCTTCACGCGTACTTTAAACAATTCAACTGTTTTTCATACCCAAATGGATACCATCAAATATTGATTCAATCCATATATTTACACTCATTAATAATCTCATTAATACAGAAATAACTAGAATAATTCGTAATATTACGGCTTTTTCGAATGGCTGCTGGAACAGCTACGTTGACGACAAAGTGAATGACGGCACGCTTTTTCGCAGCAACTCGTGGCAAAACGTGCGTGCAAGGCGACGTCACACGTCAAAACATCGTGCAACGTCCAATAAATTGTGAACGACTCTAGTGTAGCCACGCCTTTTAAATAATACGTCACACTGTTTACCATCAGAACTTATGATTCGTTAGACGAATAAGACTTTATCGTAGAGGATGAAGTTGAAGTGTAAATATTTCATCGTAGAAGTTGAAGTGTAAATATTTAAAATTTGTAGTTTTCTACATTTCTGCTCGATCTGGCTGTGAGCGGAAGTGTGATTTTTTCTGCGTGTGGTTTCTCCTGATACTCTTTCCATTTTTCGAATTTCTTTATTTTCAAACGATTTTAGAGATAGTACACTGACAGCTTTAAGCCGGAGGTAAGAACATGTATAAAAGCTTTTAACTATATATAATCAGATAATAAGGCAGCTTGTTGTACTTACAGGTTCTCGTTTACTGGCAAGATTCGTGTCTCACGAGAGTGCATGTTAATTTCGTATGACCTGCAATAAATTCATATATCTGTCTTGACAGACAGACAGACACACAGACAGACACACAGACAGACACAGACACACAGATACACAGGCAGACAGACACACAGGCAGACAGACAGACACACACACAGGCAGGCAGGCAGGAAGGCTCTTGACTATTTCCAATTATACAGTCTTCAGCAGATTAAAGAACAATTAATTAATGTACATAATATTCGCGGTTGAATTAAATCAACACGCCGTCGAGAAGATAATACTATCGCGCCCGTTTATCGAACATACCAATAGTCAACAGTTTTGAATGAACTCGTTTACTCACTTTAATATTAAAATTTATCAAATAAGCTATAGCGTTTGACATTTAAATTTACGGTTTTGGAAAATATCAATACATGCAAGACTGGTCCCAACAAGATCCCATTAAGGCTCTGAAATTTTTATAAATTTGCAACTGTCAATTCAGTTAATTTGAAGTTTAATAAAATGTTAATATATTATTAGCATTGAATATTTATAACGTCAGTACAGTGCCATAAGAACAAGTAATATATTATCGCAACATGCTTCGATAGCGCTCGGTTGAAGACTGGCATATTTGAATGTTTAATTATATTTCACAATACCAAACTGGGAATATGTTATAGAGTTTTAAAATAAAATGCCGTTTGAAAAAAAGAAACTTACATCGTCAAGCATTATTCCGTCACTTATTGACCCATAACAACTCCAGTCACCGGTAGTATAGTGCTTTAAAATGTTGTACAACCGATATGTTCGAACATGCACATTCATTAACTATCTCATTAACCGCGACATTAACAATCATCAGTAAAACTTGGTTATAAAAAAGTTTAAATAGCTTTAAACTGGTTTAATTTCATTCATTCTGACAGAATCTGTTATTTTAATTAATTTTATAAACTTATATTTTTGTCTACTGATTGTGATTCATTAGTATAATGGTCCTATAAATTTCTTATTACTAAAATTTGATTTTATTACACATGTTGACAATAAAATGGTATTTTTACCGCGCAATGCATAATAAATAATGTCGTCTGCTCAAATTTATGACGTCATTTCAAAGATTGACGACTACTGTCCGAATGCACCTTTTCCAGTGACGCGCCCCATTTCAGAGCATCGGAACACGCGCTACTCCAGTAAAGCAAATTAAGCGACGTCAAATCATAATTATGCAATTATATTATTCCGTCGGAAACATTTTCATTGCAAATATCTCGCATAAATTGGAATATGGCATTCTGCACCGATTATCAATGCTAGTTTTTTATTAGAATGAAGATGGTTGTCACTGTAGTTGTGATGCAGCCTAATCTTGCAATAAGGTTTTGCATGCGACAAGCGGACCCTAAATGACTCGTGATATTATATCTTCATCTTTCACTCTCGTCTTTTGTCATTTTTAAATCTAGTCACCCAATTTTTTTAATCATGTGCAAAGACGCGCACCTGTCAATAATATATAGACTCTTTCTCCGTCGTTTTCAGAAAATAAACTACATGAAATACAGACACGCGCAGTGAAACAGTCTAAATAATATATAGGTATTTGGGTGTTCCGGCAGGATATGTAGAAAGATAAATAAGATTCAACAAATCCACATTTGGTGTTTGTAAAAGTTTAAAGACCTAACCTGATTAGAGATTTTTATTGATGCTTACATAAAACGTAAAAAAAACCACCTTATTTGATTGGTATACAAAAACTTGCATCTTACATTGAATATTTATGATGTGGGTTTTAATGAATCTAGATGTTATTCGGAATTGCGGGTTTGAGGGCACAGAATAAAACGCAGACGATATAGAAAATAGAAGGCTGCAGACAATATAGGCAGAGAAGGGTGTTGAAAAACGCAGACAACATAGATAATAAAGGAAACTAGAAAACGCAGACAACATAAAATAAATAGAAAATGTTTTTGTTGTTTAAATTAATGATAGTTGAAGCTGTAGAAAATAGAAAAAGCTTTTATGAATGATAAATTTAAGTGATTATGTTAAATTAATCTAATAGTTTTCATTCACTATGGTAAGGTAATAATTAACTCAAATGGTAATAATGACAATATTTTTGCTGAATGATTTAAGTGTGATCAAATTATGAATTAGTTTGATTGATCTTAGAACAAACAGCTTTTGTTGAAATTTAGCAACTTATTTATAAAAGAAGTAAACAAAAGGGAAGAAAATTAATGAAGTAAGGTAAAAATTAACTGGTAATAAGGACAATTATTTTGATGATTAATTATGAATAAAAGTGTGATCAAATTATGATTTAGTTTGATTGATCTTGGGTATAGTTAAACTGTTTAATGTTATGTGTAACAAACAGAGTCTTAAAAAAGGCGAATTATTTTTTAAGAGGTAAATAACAATTATAGGGACGAAAATTATCAGTTATATATATATTCTCTTTATTTCCACAAAGTGATTAGCATGGCATACAAATATAGGAGAAGAAAAACATGCAATTATGTTACATATGATGGTGATACATAAAGTGAAATGAAATGGTGAAATTGAGTTATACATCACATATATACAAGACAACAAAAAAGACACAGTGATCTATACAACAAATTATTAATTACCTCACAACATAACAACTCATAGAGGTTTGTACATAAGATATGTGCATCACAGCAGACCATACCTAGTGGTTTACATATCACATGCATGCCACATAAGAGAGCGGCGCAATATTGTATGCACATCAGATGTGAACCAAACAACAGAGCGACGCACTATTACCTGCACATCCCATAATTATGCACCAAATTACAGAGTGATGCAAACTTATCAGCACATCCCATATGTACCTTAATAGCAATAAAGCGACATTATAAAATTTATTCACCACATATTTACAACTCAACAAAGATGCAAAATTGTCAGCACATCACATATGTGCCACACAACCAAGCGACAGAAAATTGTTTACGTATAACATTTTTACCAACAATGAGCAACGTAACATTGTCTGCTCATTACATCTGTACCAACAACAAAGCGATGCAAATTTGGCTGATGGTTATAAAGCTGTGATCGGACACCAGTCCCAAACCCCAAGGACCAAACGCCCGAGATCCGAGACCGGTCTCCATGTCCAGCCTTATCACTTTTGACATAAGTCTACACATAACATTTGTACCAACGCAAAAATGGTTTACTTATGATATACGAACAGCACATCAATCTGCGAAATTGCTTACAATTCATTTGTTTACCAACAAACAAAACGACGCAGATTGCATTTTACATGTCACAACAAAATTAAAAAGTGAGTTTTTCTGATTGCAATATTGTTTAAAGTTCGAATATGTAGTTTTAATACGAGTTAAAAGTGTCTATGATATATTGAATTGCAATTCTTAGGAAGTGCTTGTGAACATTGCGGTTAGTAATTGCAGAAATTCGTCGGCCAATAAGTTTTTGGAATTTTGTTTCATTATCATTACTGTTTAGTTCTATTGTGACAGACTGACCAAATATTACAGAGATCTTATGAAAAAATGAGATTGTTTTATCTCCTGTCGCTGGACATTCCAGAGCGCAGTGCTTCATTGCATCTTGTGAGATTATTCCGCATTTTGAACAAAGAAAACTATTATTTTGGTAAAATGGCTTATTTATCCACAGTCTGCTGATTTTATGTGCATTAAATAGACTTTTTGAATCGTTCGCGCACTCCCATATTATAGCATGCTCAATATTGGTATGCAGAAATTTAAATCTTTCGAAGTCATTATCTTTATTTAATCTTTCTGACCATTTAAGAGTTTCGTGGTTTCTTATTAAGTTTCTGCATGTTACTTTCCAAGTTTTTTTGTTTGGAAATACACCTGTCTGAATATAGTTAATTAAAACATGTGAAAGATTATATTTGTCAAGTATTCTTATAACATCAGGAATGAATCCTTTTTGCTGTTTAACTGCAGAACAAACATAAATTGATAGGCGCGCGTTGAAAACATGCGAAGTCAGTACTTGATCAGGTAAATGACATAAATTGCATAGAAATACTAGTTTTCGGTAATCGATTTCATAAACAAAGTTTTTCCATCCAAGCATGCTTAAACACATGTCAGTTCTTGTTCTTATATGGAATTTTTGAATCTTTTTAGCGGCAAGTCTTTGAAATTTATCTAATTTATCATATTCAAATTGTTTTAAGTTACTCCAAAGTTCACAGCCATATAGTAGTTGTGGTATACATATTCTACTTACAAGTGAAGCTGACGTGATAGGATTTAGATAAGTTGAGTTAATCTTTATAGATAACAGAGAGAAGAGGGAGGACTTTGCTTTCCGTGTAGCATTTTCAACTTTGTCGGTATCTGTAAGCTTATCATTTAAAAATATACCAAGATGTTTTGCTTGTCTCGTCTGGGCGATATTTTCAGAGCCGAGTTTAAATGTTAATGTCGGTTGTAGTCTAGAGCGCTTACCGAAAAGTAGTACCTGGCTTTTTGTAGGATTTATTACGTATCTATATTTTTGGGTATACCTATAAGTTATGTTTAGCATTGTTTGCAGATTTTCCGGTGAAATAGCCATAAGCGCAATGTCATCCGCTAGCGTAGTGTTTCCTGTCGATATGTTTAGAATATAAGTTCCACAGTGACTTTGTTCAAGTTTGTTTAAGAGGTCATTTATAAAAAGTTTATAAATCCATGTGGACATTACCCCTCCTTGTCGGATGCCCTGTTGCACTTCAAGAATCCCCGATCGAATACCATTGGCCGATACACAACTTGACATACATGTATGGGCGTCAACTAAAAGTGCCCACATTTTACCCGTTATTCCTAACTTGTGGAGTTTTTGGAACACTCCATCAAGCCACACGGTATCGAAGGCTTGTTTTGTGTCGAGCATACAGAGATAGACTTTGCTATTTAATTCAATATTATAGTATATAGATTCTTGTAAGTTAAAGGAGGCAGTAATAGCACCTGTGTGTTTTTGATATGCATTTTGCTGCCGATTAGGAAAATCTTTACAATTTTGGTCTACCCAGTTTGTTAATAATTCATGGATAAACTTTTCAAATAATTTAAAAATGCATGGTAAAAGTGTAATGGGTCTGTAATTTTTGGGATCCGCTCTTGACTTCCCATTATCTTTGTAAACAGGAATTATCATACCTAATTTGCATTTTTGTGGAAGTTTACCTTGTTTTATTATACAGTTAAATAGAGTTGTGAGTGAATCGATAAGGGCATAACCACTATATTTAATATGTTCGTTACAAATATTGTCAAAAGAAGGTGCTTTATTGTTTTTTAAGGATTTCACATACTTATAAACCACATCCGCGCTAAGGTTTGGCAATATTACGGGGTTATCAGGTAATTGCCAGTTCACAGAATTGAGGTAAGTTACAAGGTTTTCAGTACGCAGTTTAAATCCTCGTCAAAGTGCGGTTCGTTTAACGGTGAGTAAAGTTCTTTATAAAATTTTCGAAATTCCTCTGCAATTTTTAAAGGGTCACGTGATAAACCGTTTGTTGTTTCTATTTGGGTGCAGGTAAGTGATTTTCGCCCCTTCCTCATTTTAACTAGACCCCAAAATAATTTGTTGTCGCATTCGGCCGCTTCATTAAGCTGCGTTATGAATTTATTTTCTGTGATTTCAATTTCCCTCTTCTGAATTTGCACAAATTCGCTTTTGAGCATTTTATAGTGTTTAAAGGATTCGCTATTTACGCCACGCGGCCTGCCTAGGGCTAGCCACTCTCTGCGAGCCTGTCTTTGTTTTGTATGTGCCTCTTTAACCTCAGGGGTCCAGTACGGTTTCGTATGCTTGTTGTATCTGCTTTTCGGTAATGTTGCGTCCGCCGCTGATATGATTGCAAAAATGATGTCATCGTACATCCTATCAACGTCATCTTCACTTGAGTTTTTTAATAATAATAGTTCTGATAGTTTAGATTGGTATTCGTCGATATTTGATTGATTTACTTTGTGCCAAGCAAAACCTATATTGGACGGTGAGATGTTTATAAAGTCAAGGGGGATTTTTAAAACAGCCAATACTGGTAAATGGTCTGATACGTTGTATAGATCATCTTGTAATATTTCTGTTTTTTGAACCAATTCATGATCTGCAACATATATCACAATGTGATCTAAGCATTTTTCTGTTATACTAAACGTATAATTTGGCCCAGTACAGTTCGATGACTGAACAATAGACATCATTTCGTTTTGCTCTAGAAATCTCGTGAATGACTTGTCACGAAAAGATTTCGTTTGGTTTACAAATGGAGAATGGTTTACTTCTGCGTTCATGTCCCCAAGGGAGATAACAATGCCTGTATCGGAGTATGAACGGCAGACAGCTTCTAATGTATTTAGGCTTTCCGTGTATTTTTCATTTGGATAATTTGAGGATGGCATATAAATACAAAGAGCAAATATCTTAAGTTCGTTTTTGCATTGGATTTCGATGCCTATTATTCTATCATATTCAATCTCAGTCATTTTCCTTATAGAAAATTCTAACTCTTTTTTATATAAAATTGAGACTCCGCCTTTACCACATCTTAACCCTGCAAATATGTCAAAATTGCTATCACAGCTAGTGTAATGGTTATAACTCTTGTTTATGGAATCAAAAAAGTTTTTTGAATATTCAAATAGTTTGTGCTCTGTAATAAATGCAATATCGATATCCTGTTCATCTAATAAACAACTGAGTGATGCCGCCGAGGACATAACACCCCTCACGTTCAAAGACAAAATGAGTAAATTGGTAAATATTTAACCATTGCATTTTGCATGTATTTATTATTCTGGTTGACAATTTAATATAGTGTGATATTTTGAGTTCTGATAAGATTTTATGTATTGACAAATAAATATAGTCTGATATTTATAGTATTGATTGGATTTGTATTATTTAATAAAAATGGCTTGGATTTTTGGACAAAGTAAGACTAAGTCAATATTCCAGTTTAGTACAGTTATTGTTTGTAACAAGCACCATGCGTTTATCTGTATTCCTCTTATATAATAATGTAGATTTACAGATTGACACTGATGTTTTTATATGTTCAGTGAAATATTTTTTTCTTTTGAAATAAAGTTATCCCGATGGCGAAATATTATATTAAATAATTAGAAAATTAATTAAAATACATTGATAATATTAAACAAATAAAATCGGTGAAATCACGGACGATGTTATATTTTGAGCGTTTTAACAATTAATATCAAATGATAATTATAATCGATCTATATTATTAACATTGAACTCTTACAAAAAAAAATAGCAGTGGGTTTATGCATGACCATGACAAGTTTTAACAATGGTAATTTGCTATTAATTAAGTATTAATACTATGATTTTCCAGAATAGGAACAAGATTTTTAATGTAAAAAAGCACACAATTGCCTTACATTTGTTAATTTTCCGTTTTTATAACAAATACCGCTAAATCAATTAGTAACACCATTTTTGCAACTCTGTATAACAAAACTAGTATTTAAAACAAGAGGGCCATGATGGCCCTGTATCGCTCACCTGAGTACAAAAGTACTTTCAGCTTTACCCCAGGGCCAACATTTAAATAATGCTGGTAAAGGGTCTCTTTACAATACTCAACACGAAATATCTAAGGTCTAGTCGCATTAGTTTCAGAGAACAAGGGGTGTAGTCTGACACTAGCAAACATTCTACATGTCTTCAGTTCTTACTATTTAGCTCTATGTAAAAATTGATAAGCCCCTGGGTGGGGCCAATTCGAGCCTGGGGTCATGATATGTATAAACGTGGTAAAGGTCCACAAAGTGATGTTACATGTAAAAATTCTAAGCTCTATGTGTTATGGTTCTAGAGAAGAAGACTTTTACAAGATTTTTCCTATATAATTCTATGTAAAATGGGCGACCCCTGTGGCGGGGCCAATTTTGACCCAAGGGCCATAATTTGAACAACTTTGTTAGAGGTCCATTAGACAATGTTTCTTGCCAAATATCTAACCTCTAGCCATTGCGGTTTTGGAGAAGAAGATTTTTTAAGTTTTTGCTATATACTGATATAAGGAAAACCCATGACCTCTGGGGCGGGGCAAATTTTGACCCCAGGGCCATAATTTGAACAACTTTGTTAGAGGTCTATTAGACAATGTTTCATGCCACATATCTAACCTCTGGCTATTGCGGTTTCGGAGAAGAAGATTTTTTAAGTTTTTGCTATATATTGATATAAGGAAAACCCATGACCTCTGGGGCGGGGCAAATTTTGACCCCAGGGCCATAATTTGAACAACTTTGTTAGAGGTCCATTAGACAATGTTTCATGCCAAATATCTAACCTCTGGCCATTGCGGTTTCGGAGAAGAAGATTTTTTAAGTTTTTGCAATATATTGATATAAGGAAAACCCATAACTTCTGGGGCGGGGCAAATTTTGACCCCAGGGCCATAATTTGAACAACTTTGTTAGAGGTCTATTAGACAATGTTTCATGCCAAATATCTAACCTCTGGCCATTGCGGTTTCGGAAAAGAAGATGTTTTAAGTTTTTGCTATATACTGATATAAGGAAAACCCATGACCTCTGGGGCGGGGCAAATTTTGACCCCAGGGCCATAATTTGAACAACTTTGTTAGAGGTCCATTAGGCAATGTTTCATGCCAAATATCTAACCTCTGGCCATTGCGGTTTCGGAGAAGAAGATTTTTTAAGTTTTTGCTATATATTGATATAAGGTAAACCCATGACCTTTGGGGCGGGGCAAATTTTGACCCCAGGGCCATAATTTGAACAACTTTGTTAGATGTCTATTAGACAATGTTTCATGCCAAATATCTAACCTCTGGCCATTGCGGTTTCGGAGAAGAAGATTTTTTAAGTTTTTGCTATATATTGATATAAGGTAAACCCATGACCTTTGGGGCGGGGCAAATTTTGACCCCAGGGCCAACATTTAAATAATGCTGGTAAAGGGTCTCTTTACAATACTCAACACGAAATATCTAAGGTCTAGTCGCATTAGTTTCAGAGAACAAGGGGTGTAGTCTGACACTAGCAAACATTCTACATGTCTTCAGTTCTTACTATTTAGCTCTATGTAAAAATTGATAAGCCCCTGGGTGGGGCCAATTCGAGCCTGGGGTCATGATATGTATAAACGTGGTAAAGGTCCACAAAGTGATGTTACATGTAAAAATTCTAAGCTCTATGTGTTATGGTTCTAGAGAAGAAGACTTTTACAAGATTTTTCCTATATAATTCTATGAAAAATGGGCGACCCCTGTGGCGGGGCCAATTTTGACCCAAGGGCCATAATTTGAACAACTTTGTTAGAGGTCCATTAGACAATGTTTCTTGCCAAATATCTAACCTCTAGCCATTGCGGTTTTGGAGAAGAAGATTTTTTAAGTTTTTGCTATATACTGATATAAGGAAAACCCATGACCTCTGGGGCGGGGCAAATTTTGACCCCAGGGCCATAATTTGAACAACTTTGTTAGAGGTCTATTAGACAATGTTTCATGCCACATATCTAACCTCTGGCTATTGCGGTTTCGGAGAAGAAGATTTTTTAAGTTTTTGCTATATATTGATATAAGGAAAACCCATGACCTCTGGGGCGGGGCAAATTTTGACCCCAGGGCCATAATTTGAACAACTTTGTTAGAGGTCCATTAGACAATGTTTCATGCCAAATATCTAACCTCTGGCCATTGCGGTTTCGGAGAAGAAGATTTTTTAAGTTTTTGCAATATATTGATATAAGAAAAACCCATAACTTCTGGGGCGGGGCAAATTTTGACCCCAGGGCCATAATTTGAACAACTTTGTTAGAGGTCTATTAGACAATGTTTCATGCCAAATATCTAACCTCTGGCCATTGCGGTTTCGGAAAAGAAGATGTTTTAAGTTTTTGCTATATACTGATATAAGGAAAACCCATGACCTCTGGGGCGGGGCAAATTTTGACCCCAGGGCCATAATTTGAACAACTTTGTTAGAGGTCCATTAGGCAATGTTTCATGCCAAATATCTAACCTCTGGCCATTGCGGTTTCGGAGAAGAAGATTTTTTAAGTTTTTGCTATATATTGATATAAGGTAAACCCATGACCTTTGGGGCGGGGCAAATTTTGACCCCAGGGCCATAATTTGAACAACTTTGTTAGATGTCTATTAGACAATGTTTCATGCCAAATATCTAACCTCTGGCCATTGCGGTTTCGGAGAAGAAGATTTTTTAAGTTTTTGCTATATATTGATATAAAGAAAACCCATGACCTCTGGGGCGGGCAAATTTTGACCCCAGGGCCATAATTTGAACAACTTTGTTAGAGGTCTATTAGACAATGTTTCATGCCAAATATCTAACCTCTGGCCATTGCGGTTTCGGAGAAGAAGATTTTTTAAGTTTTTGCAATATATTGATATATGGAAAACCCATGACCTCTGGGCGGGGCAAATTTTGACCCCAGGGCCATAATTTAAACAACTTTGTTAGAGGTCTATTAGACAATGTTTCATGCCAAATATCTAACCTCTGGCCATTGCGGTTTCGGAAAAGAAGATGTTTTAAGTTTTTGCTATATACTGATATAAGGAAAACCCATGACCTCTGGGGCGGGGCAAATTTTGACCCCAGGGCCATAATTTGAACAACTTTGTTAGAGGTCTATTAGACAATGTTTCATGCCAAATATCTAACCTCTGGCCATTGCGGTTTCGGAGAAGAAGATTTTTTAAGTTTTTGCTATATATTGATATAAGGAAAACCCATGACCTCTGGGGCGGGGCAAATTTTGAACCCAGGGCTATAATTTTAACAATCTGAGTAGAGGACTACTAGGTGATGCTACACACCAAATATCAAAGTTCTAGGCCTTACAGTTTCAGAGAAGAAGATATTTTAAGTTTTTGCTATATATTGATATTATAAGGAAAACCCATGACCTCTGTGGCGGGGCAAATTTTGACCCCAGTGCCATAATTTGAACAACTTTGTTAGAGGTCCATTAGACAATGTTTCATGCCAAATATCTAACTTCTAGCCATTGCGGTTTTGGAGAAGATTTTTTAAGTTTTTGCTATATATTTATAAGGAAAACCCATGACCCCACCCGGGCGGGGCCAATTTTGACCCCAGGGCTATAATTTGAACAATCTTGGTAGAGGACCACTAGGTGATGCTACACACCAAATATCAAAGTTCTAGGCCTTACGGTTTCAGAGAAGACGATTTTTAAAAAATTTCATGTTCAAAATCTATTTTTATCCTCTGTGACCTAGATAGGCAATGGACTGGAACCATTTGAACAATTTTGGTAAAGCTTCATGCAAGTAACATTCCTGCCAAGTTTCAGCAAGATTGGCCCAGGAGTTCAGGAGAAGAAGTCGTTTGAAGAAAAAGTTGACGACGCACGGACGAACGACGGACGACGGACATCAGGCGATCACAAAAGCTCGCCATGAGCACTTCGTGCTCAGGTGAGTTAAAAAAAAATCAACAAACATTGTCTCACTATACGTTTTTGGCATTTGCTGTATAGAAAATTTGGTTAATTTATACATAAAAGAAAATTATAATATTGAAATACTACAACGCAAATTCTAGATTATCTTGAGGGTGACAGCAATTACTTTATCAATATAACCCCTTGTTTATTCGCTAATTATCTCTGACATCATTAATCGGTACACTACTGATAGGGTCTAATGATTCTGGACAATGCAGACATTGGGGTATGGGCCTTTTGACACTGTGATGGGTATCCTACTAAAAATCAGTAAAAGAAATATTAAATGCAGTATATTCTGTAATTATTTATTTAGTATTTAAGTATTTAGCTTATTCTCTTATCCGCTTGGCAAATTAGATTGTACTGTGTCAAATTTTTATTGATTTTTATTTGTATGCCAATGACAGAAATATGTTGCTTTATATTTTTCCTAAAATGTCTGTTATCTTAAACACCTAAACTACACGATCCGCACGATCTTTAATTTTGATCTATCCTCTGTGCCATGATAATTAGAAGGGGGCTTGCATACTTTACTTTCCAATTTGCAACTGATTATTTATAAGCCTGTGTCCTCTGTCATGTTACCGTACTCCATTGGCTAATCTATGACAGCTCAATCTGACAGTTGGGGTGTTGTCATTCAATGTGGGAGGAGTCAAAACTATTTGTATATTGTCTGAATTATTCACTTAGCACAAGTTAATTAGAAGACAGATATGCGTGCGAACTTTTTCCTTTTTTTTGTTAAAGCTTTAGCCATATGAACCACAGTTTTATGATAACATAGTTTCGTAATCTATGATAATAAAGTCTAACTTTTCTTAAGAATTAAATATTTTGGTGTAATGTAGAACGAACATGCAGAAACAAAATACATAGAGTATTCGCAGTATACTTTTAACAAGAACGGAGATATAAAATCATAAAATGAAATATTATGTTCACTACTCAATTTATCGTTATTTGTTCTTGCTGTGAAAAATGCAACAATTATAACTATAGTTTATCAATAATGATAATTATTTTGATTAATTTAATCAATAATGATAATTATTTTGATTAATTTATTATCATGATATTATAGGTGCTGTTAATTTACTAGATTAAAGATTACTTATTTGCAATACCTCAGGCTAAGTGAACTTTTAACAACTATTTATTTTTCTAACAAAACAAAACTTTTAATTTGATTATATGAACACTTATTAGTCAATAATGATTATTATTTTAATAGGATTATACTATGCACAAATCAGCTTTACAGGGATAAATGATGACAGCAATATGATCAAAGTGAAGTTTTAACAATTGATTACTTTTCTAACAAAACACAACTTTTAATTTAATTTAAATATATGAACACTTTTATGAACTCTATGTTATGTATTAAGTACTTTTTATGGTTCGATTTCCAAATCTATATCTTTTTGGAATGCTCAGCAGGATGTATGATGAGATGCATTTAAAAAAATATATATCTATAAAAACAGAAAAGCTGTGGGGAACCGCCGTGTTTCTCGATCCATTAAAAAAACCAACTCAAATATTTATGAACAAAATCATCAATTACTATGAAATAATTAAGTACCCTATATTCGTCCGATTTTCGATATCTTTACCCTTTTATAAAACTATACCCAAGATCAAACAAACTTAATCATAATTTGATCACACTTTTATTTATAATCAATCATCAAAATGATTGTCATTATCACAAGTTATTTATTACCTTACTTCATTAATTTTCTTCCCTTTTGATTACTTCTTTAGAAATAAGTTGCTATATTTCAACAAAAGCTGTTGTTCTAAGATCAATCAAACTAATTCATAATTTGATCACACCTAAATCATTCATCAAAAAATATTGTCATTATTACCATTTGAGTTAATTATTACCTTACCATAGTGAATGAAAACTATTAGATTCATTTAACATAATCACTTAAATTTATCATTAATAAAAGCATAAAAGCCTTTTCACTATTTTATACAGCTTCAAATATCATTAATTTAAACAACAAAAACATTTTGTATTTATTTTATGTTGTCTGCGTTTTCTAGTTTCCTTCATTGTCTATATTGTCTGCGTTTTTCTCACCCCTTCTTTGTTTATATTGTCTGCAACCTTCTCTATTCTATATCGTCTGCGTTTTATACCGACCCGGGTTTGAGAATTCAATTTCTCTAGCTATACTAAGTCAATGAGTGTGTTTTATAAAGGACTTGGGTGTTATAAATATGTCCATGGTGTTATATTAAAAAACTTTTGAAGCATGAATTGCTGGCCCAAGTCTTCACTGGTTTCTGCACTTTTATTACGGACGAGCGTTTTGGAAAGCTGTCAATTTTGACGGGTTGTCGAGTTTCTCACAAATTACGACAGGTGAACAAAACCAGTCTAATTAGAAAAACAGGAAATAACCTGAGAAATATTGTTTTGTTAACTGTCTTTTGAAACGAAATGCCGTAAAATAGTCTTTTAAAAGATCTCATATAACACAGATAACAGAAAAGACGCTATTTAGCTGTGTAACATCAATTTCTTGACGAAAAGCGTTTGTTTTCGAATTTGTTACCTGTAATCCAGGTGGACAGAATTTAGTCAGTTTTTCCCTGTTTCCTGCAGTTTTTAAAAATGGATGGATATAAATTGATGCAGTTGTTGAAGATGATCCTTATTGGATTGACAGCTCTGGTGTCATTAATATGCATGGTGATACCATTCTGGTTCACATACACTGTGATTGTGAGTATTGTTTGTATTTGGCTTCCAAGTGTTTTGTCAAAAAGTCCCCGGCTTTGCATTAGAATCTAATTAAGATACACTTGACAGTCAGCACATCCCCACTTTTGTCATTACCTCCCAAATAACAGCCTTTAAAAATAAACAATGATTTTTTTTTATGTAAATTTAAATGGGTAACAATTTTAAAATACAGTTGTGTGGGGTAAGTCTGTGGATTGCCCAACTCTGCGCACCTGATTTGCATATTTACAAAACCACAAGTGCCATAAGAACCAACTGCCGACCTCCAGTTTGTCAAGAAATTAGGCTTTTTTTTTCATTTTGATGGGTATGGTATGCGATATATATACCCCCTCACTCAAAAACATCCTCATTTTGAGTCATTTGACGGCTGTGACCCAAATAAATGTTGGTAATTAATGCTGACCTTTCAGTCGATATTCTTTTTAAAAGTCAGCAGATTTGGAACCGGTTACTTTTTAATATAAAAAGAAAATTGACAGTTAACATTGGCTTGAGCAGAGTTGGGCAAAATTTTTGACGCCATGTAAACATGTGTGTGATTGTAGTGAGACATCATTATTTAAGCCTTATAAGCAAATTCATGCACATAAATGGCAACACACCAATTCCTGAATGGTTTCTTTCTATTAGGTACTTGTCTTAAGCTACTGAATGTGTTATACACCAAAGTTCAGCATTTATGATAGGTGTGCAAAATTGCCCCACACCACTGTAACAGCAATAGAAAAAAAGTCTTAAGGTTCTGCAAACATTGCAAATGGCGAAAAGTGGCTAAATTTTCCAAATTGAATTTTGGGGGAAATACTTATTGCCACCTAGATTTTAGTAACGAAATGTATTTAGCTAAGGCTGTTACAGGGCCTTCCCCAGAAAAATTTTAAGGCATCCTGGCACCATATGCGTGATGTGCATATTTGCGTGAAAGTTAATTGGTTGATATGGTGCATCTTACTAAAGAACTAATTCATATTCAGCACAAAGCAATATAGTTTTCTAAGATTTTATTATAATATTATACTGCAGCACATTTTTTAAGCACATCTTTCGAAGAACTATCAGTCAGTTTACAAGCAGGCCACAAAATATCTCTAACATAGTCCAGACCAAGCCTAAATTGCAGACCTTCTGCTCTTTTCACCATGCCATACATCAACACATGTTGAAAAGTCAAATTCTTCAATACAAGGCCCATTTATTGAAATTGCCAGAAGACTGTTTAGTACTTTGTTGCTGAGGCTGTTCCTGTGGTCTGTCTTTATTCTCTTCAGTGTTGAGAAGCCTCTCTCACAGTCTGAAATATAAGTGTTATTTCTGATTACCAACCTATTGAATAAAAGTTTTACAGTTTGTGAAAAAAATAAAACAACAAATTTTGGGAATGCAAGACTGTTTTTAATTTAAAGATTTATTCAAATCATGATTAATGCTTTTTTTTGATGTTTGTTAAAAAAAGTTCTTACCTGCAGTTGATGTGGGCAATAGCAATCCAACACATGATATTTTGTAGAGGATGGGGTGAGAGACTTGTAGACCAGCAAGGAACTCCATTATCTGGTCAGCTTTTGCCCTCTGGAGTTCCTTACTCTCTGTAATAGTTGCTTTCACTTGCCTCCACTCTTCTACTGCTATTTCACCTGGAAGGCCAAGGTGTTGTGCAAGATCCTGCAGGAAAAATAAACAAATTACTATGTTGCAAAATCACTGCAATAAGCCTTATTATATTATGTGACTTGTCTAACTTGTGATTTATCTGATGTTCATTAACCTTAGGTTAGGTTATTATTGTTATATTTAGTTATTATTACATATTTTACCTTAATTTCTTTGTTTCCATGATCATCAATCTCTTCAGTGAAACAGGAGGCATCGAAGACTGAATAATTCTGGATCACTGGCAAGTCTGGAAATCTGTCTCTGAGATTATCAATCACATTTTGCAGAAATGGCTCATAAATCTGAAGCAATATAAAACAACTTTTTATCAAAACAAAAAAAAACACAAAAAAGTTTTATATTTCATTATCCACATTAGTTAGACAGTATTTTCACTAGTTATATAATTATAAAGAACAAGTGCAAGGCAAAACTGTTAGCTTACTGTACATCTGAAGTCATTCATCTGGGCCTCTGATGGCACCTTGATGTTGAATCCTTCACCCTGCAGTTTCTCCATGGTCTGAGTTGCAGATTTGAAGTGTTCACCTGGGATGATCTTCAAGTTTTCCAGCAAAGCCTTTGTTCCAATCACCATTGGTTGAACAGTAGTGTAAACTGCATCTCTGGCCTGTGAAACAGAAATAAGACAAAGCTAATGTCTGCAAAGCTAATGTATGAGCAGTAATTTCAGATATGTAAATGCAATTAAAAATATAGTCTGTAGTTAATGTTTGCATGCTCAATTTAGTCTAATTCATGTTCTAATTAACAGGCACATACTAAAACAAAAGAAAAACCGTTTGCATGAGAACTCTGAAATCCACGGACAATATACCAAAGCAACTCATACCTGAAATAAGTATATGCTGGTCTACAATGTTTAGTGCCAATTCGTCAAAATAATGTTAGGAGTTTCAAGAAATTCAAGGAAAACTTACTTCCTACTTTCACTTTCACTTTGAACCAGGAAGTAAGTTTTCCTTGAATTTCTTGAAACTCCTATATATACTTATTTCAGGTATGAGTTGCTTTGGTATATTGTTCATGAATTTCAGAGTTCTCATGCAAACGGTTTTTCTTTTGTTTTAGTATGTGCTTGGTAATTAGAGAATGAATTAGACTAAATTGAGCTTGCAAACATTTACAACATCCATAGCTAAATACATTTCGTTACTAAAATCTAGGTGGCAATAAGTATTTCCCCCAAAATTCAATTTTGAAAATTTAGCCACTTTTCGCCATTTGCAATGTTTGCGGAACCTTAAAGAGTGCATATCATTCCAAATTCGGTCAATACAGTACAAATCATTTTTCTGTATATTTTTAACTTGATGATGCCCTACGGTTACCACTTTTGCTCCTTTAACAAATGCAGTTTCTAGTTGAATTCAAAATTTATAAAGCCGATAAAAATGCTACATATCAATGATACCTTTGTAAGCTTCATAAGTTAATTTTATTCATACAATTGTTTATTTGGTAAAAACGCAATCAAACCAGAGGCAAGCTAAAATTACATTTTTGATATATATTTTATATATTATATATTGATAATTAATGTAACCTCTTGTGACACGCTGAACTGACTAGAGATCATCTTATCCATATTGTAGCTCTTGCTGGCACTGTATAGAGAACCAGTTGCTGCTGGCACTGTATAGAGAACCAGTTGCTGCTGGCACTGTATAGAGAACCAGTTGCTGCTGGCACTGTATAGAGAACCAGTTGCTGCTGGCACTGTATAGAGAACCAGTTGCTGCTGGCACTGTATAGAGAACCAGTTGCTGCTGGCACTGTATAGAGAACCAGTTGCTGCTGGCACTGTATAGAGAACCAGTTGCTGCTGGCACTGTATAGAGAACCAGTTGCTGCTGGCACTGTATAGAGAACCAGTTGCTGCTGGCACTGTATAGAGAACCAGTTGCTGCTGGCACTGTATAGAGAACCAGTTGCTGCTGGCACTGTATAGGGAACCAGTTGCTGCTGGCACTGTATAGAGAACCAGTTGCTGCTGGCACTGTATAAAGAACCAGTTGCTACTGGCACTGTTTAGAGAACCAGTTGCTGCTGGCACTGTATAGGGAACCAGTTGCTGCTGGCACTGTATAGAGAACCAGTTGCTGCTGGCACTGTATAGAGAACCAGTTGCTGCTGGCACTGTATAGAGAACCAGTTGCTGCTGGCACTGTATAGAGAACCAGTTGCTGCTGGCACTGTATAGGGAACCAGTTGCTGCTGGCACTGTATAAGGAACCAGTTGCTGCTGGCACTATAGAGAACCACTTGCTACTGGCACTGTATAGAGAACCAGTTGCTGCTGGGACTGTATAGGGAACCAGTTGCTACTGGCACTGTATAGAGAACCAGTTGCTGCTGGCACTGTAAAGAGAACCAGTTGCTGCTGGCACTGTGTAGAGAACCAGCTGCTGCTGTCACTGTATAGAGAACCAGTTGCTGCTGAGACTGTATAGAGAACCAGTTGCTGCTGGCACTGTATAGAGAACCAGTTGCTGCTGGCACTGTATAGAGAACCAGTTGCTGCTGGCACTATAGAGAACCAGTTGCTGCTGGCACTGTAAAGAGAACCAGTTGCTGCTGGCACTGTATAGAGAACCAGTTGCTGCCGGCACTGTATAGAGAACCAGTTGCTGCTGGCACTGTATAGAGAACCAGTTGCTGCTGGCACAGTATAGAGAACCAGTTGCTGCTGGCACTGTATAGAGAACTAGTTGCTGCTGGCACTGTATAAAGAACCAGTTGCTGCTGGCACTGTATAAAGAACCAGTTGCTGCTGGCACTGTATAAAGAACCAGTTGCAAGACATCAAGTTGCACTGCAGTTGTAAAATCTGCTGATATACATATGTAATTGTGTTAAAATTATTTATTTCCAGGTGAGTTTGGATGCTGGTCGGACAACAGAACAAAAAACAATGAACCTTGGTTTATACTATATGGACCAGTCAAAAGGCATCGAGATGTTGAGCCTTGTCAATGTAGACAAGGCCAGCAATGCATACACATATCCTCGTAAGTCTGATTCTTTGACATCTTAATATACTTACAGATCGTTTGGCGCTTAACCCTTTAATTCATTTATACACAATTAAACACTTGTGCAACCATTGTAGATCCAGATGGTCCATCTGTGCAGTCTGATCTGGATCTGCACTCAGGTCGCATCTTGGCCTGAAATAACCTCATAAAAAAATGTGCAGATCCTGATGAGACAGTATATAAATATCACATCCCATTGGGGGAAACAGTACGAAATGTTAACCCGAGAGAAGTAATGTCAACCGAGGCGTTAGCCGAGGTTGACATTACCTTCTCAAGGGTTAACATTTCGTACTGTTTCCCCCAATGGGATGTGATATTTATTTTATTATACCGAACATTTGTTTTTTTAGAGATCTTGACTATGACCAAATTTCGTTTGGGAACAAAATCAAGCGCCAGAAGTCCAAAATCAATAATGCTCAATAAGTGGCTACAAATAATGATCAAAATGCGTTTATCTCCCTTGGTCAATTACGCATGCGTAGAAGTTAATTTGTAATCGGATTTCCAAGATATTTATTTTTAGATCCTTTGCGAGGGTGACATGATGCTGTCGCATATGTGACAGTATATAAATATCACATCCCATTGGGGGAAACAGTACGAAATGTTAACCCGAGAGAAGTAATGTCAACCGAGGCGTTAGCCGAGGTTGAAATTACCTTCTCAAGGGTTAACATTTCGTACTGTTTCCCCAATGGGATGTGATATTTATTTTATTACACCGAACATTTGTTTTTTTAGAGATCTTGACTATGACCAAATTTCGTTTGGGAACAAAATCAAGCGCCGGAAGTCCAAAATCAATAATGCTCAATAAGCAGCTACAAATAATGATCAAAATGCGTTTATCTCCCTTGGTCAATTACGCATGCGTAGAAGTTAATTTGTAATCGGATTTCCAAGATATTTATTTTTAGATCCACGCGAGGGTGACATGATGCTGTCGCATATGTGACAGTAGCGATTATCTCCCTGTGACGTCACATTACGCTATATAGTAAACTAATCACGTGAGGTGTAATAAACGGATATGCCGGCTGATTTGGATCTACACTGGTCGGACATGATTTGAGCCTTATATATGGATTAAAGGGTTTAACAGTTCATTGACAAGATTGCAACCCCAGACATTACAGAAATTCCAATAGAATATGTAAAAGAATCAGATGGATTGGCATTTAAAGTTGACATTTGTGCATAAATTTATTTTTCAGCGCTGTTCCGTGTGGCGCAGATATTCTATGGATTGGGAACGTCAGGCAGTTTTGTGTTGTTTGTTGCCTCACTTGTCTACCTATGTAGGAAGTACAAGTCTGCCACGGGAGAGTTGTGCCTTGCTGGAGGAATGTTTCCCACTAGTGAGTATCTGTTTAATATTCGTATTGTCTCGTTCATTCTAAATTGAACTAAGAGAAAAGCTTAGGTCATTGCCTGTATGAAATGTAGCGATTACAGAACATTAATGTAGTAAGTGTGTGTTTGAATACATTATTATTGTATGATGTATTTTTCTGACAATGACACCAGCTTGAATGTACCACTGTCACATAACCAATACAATTCACAGTAACACTATGTTGCTACTAAAAAAAAATTCCATTTTAAATTCATTGATATATACGATCAAACAATTAAGTTTCCTGATTTCTGTATCGGGTCTCCCTGCAATTTTCTGATATTATTTTTTATGAAGCAATCACAGGGAATACAAGTTTTAGTATGTTTTAACTTCACAGTGTTTTTTATGCCAAATATTTGGAGAAATTGGGCCCTATTCCCTCCTCGAAATAGTATCAATTTTTCCCCTACGTCCAATAAAAAATTCGCCCTTTGCTGGAGTCTGTTACAGACGGTTCAATTTGTTCCACTAATGTGTAATAGTGTGATAGTGAAAATGATAGTGAAGATGATAAATCTAATTTTTAGCTCGCCTGTCACGTAGTGACAAGGTGAGCTTTTGTGATCGCAATTTGTCCGGCGTCCGTCGTCCATCCGTCGTCCGTCCGTAAACTTTTACTGTAAACGACATCTCCTCTTAAACCCCTGGGCCAAAGTTGATGAAACTTGCCAGAGATGTTCCTTGCATGAAGCTCTTCCAAATTTGTTCAAAGAAATCAATTCCATGCAGAACTCTGGTTGCCATGGCAACCTAAAGGAAAAACTTTAAAAATCTTCTTCTCTGAAACCACAAGGCCTAGAGCTTAGATGTTTGGCATTTAGCACCCTCTAGTGGAACTCTACAAAGATTGTTCAAATGATTTCCCTGTGGTCAAAATTGGCCCCGCCCCAGGGGTCACTTCATTTTACATAGACTTATATAGGAAAAACTTTAAAAATCTTCTTGTCTGAAACCACAAGACCTAGAGCTTAGATATTTGGCAGTTAGCACCCTCTAGTGGAACTCTACAAAGATTGTTCAAATTATTTCCCTGGGATCAAAATTGGCCCCGCCCCAGGGGTCACTTCATTTTACATAGACTTATATAGGAAAACTTTAAAAATCTTCTTGTCTGAAACCACAAGGCCTAGAGCTTAGATATTTGGCATTTAGCACCCTCTAGTGGAACTCTACAAAGATTGTTCAAATTATTTCCCTGGGGTCAAAATTGGCCCCGGTCCAGGGGTCACTTCATTTTACATAGACTTATATAGGAAATCTTTAAAAATCTTCTTCTCACAAACCACAATGTGTACAGCTTAGATATTTGGTAAGTAGCATTGTCTAATGGATGTCTACTAACTTTGTTCAAATTATGTTCCCTGGGCCAAAATCAGCCACATTAGGGTCTTATTGGTTGACATGTAGTTATATAGGAAAAACATGAAAATCTTCTTCTTTAATTTAAAACCACAAGGCCTAGAACCTTAATATTTGATATACAGCATCATCTAGTGGTCCTCTACCAAATTTGTTCAAACTATCCCCCTGGGGTCAAAAATGGCCCTGCCCCAGGGGTCACTTGTTTACTTAGACTTATATAGGGAAAACTTAAAAAAATCTTCTCTAAAGCCACAAGGCCTAGAACCTTCGTATTTGGTATGTGTCATCATGTAGTGGTCCTCTACAAAAGTTGTTCAAATTTTTCTCCTGGGGTCGAAAATGGCTCTGCCCCAGGGGTTACTAGTTTTATTACATAGTGTTATATAGTAAATCTTTAAAAATCTTCTTCTCTGAAACCATAAGGCCTAGAGCTTAGATATTTGGTATAGAGCATCATCTAGTTACATTTTCTCCACAATAGCAGCTTAATTTTTTTTTAATTTTTGCCTTGATTTTACCAAACTTGCACACAACTCTTGCAACCATTGAGCAGTTGTTGACAGGTGAGCGACCCAGGGTCCTATGGACCCTCTTGTTTTCTGATGCAAGAAAATTCAACTCTGGGAAGTATGAGGCAATATTTACTTGGTTGTACTACAGTGTTAGCAAAGCAAAAGATCAGTAAATACTTTGTTTTGTTGCATTTGACAGCTGCAAGTATCTTCCAAATATTCCCTCTTTCCTTTGTTCGTGTCGCAATTTTCCCCCTCCAAAGGGCTGCGACGCCCTTCCCCCCCAAATGTGAAAAAGAATACTGCTTCATATTGAAAGAACATGTTTAACAATAAGTCATTATTGTTTACAGGTATGAGCCTGGTGTTGGGTGTGGTATTAGCGGGCATCCACACTGTTGTTCCAGCAGATGCCTTCTATTCTCTGCCTATTCCCAACCACTACATGGCTGTTCAAGCGGATCCTGAAATAGCCATCAATATTGGATACTGGATTGCTGTCTTTTCTGCTGTATTGTCCATAGCTGCTCTCTCAATTTCGTGGATGCAGGCGTGTAGCATGTGTAAGCATGTGGAGACCACACGCTATCAGATGCTTCATGCTCCACTGACTGAAGACGAGCGTGGAGTCGGACCTGGCAAGCTTTACCAGTTCCAGCCAGCCCAAGGTGGCGGAGGTTTCCGATATGATGGCTACAGCAAGCCAGGAGTAGAAGTTGACTTCTAAACAGATCTGACATTCCACAGGGATCATCGTTAAGTTGCTACAACAACGTAACACAATAATATCCATTTCAACTTCTCTTAAAGAAGCATGTTGGAGAATTTATATTTTTATCACTTTTAACTTTTTTGATGAGGACCTTACAAAACATTAATTAGAGTCTTTTACCATCATTTTATTTTGAATCCTCAAATAAGTTGACCTTACTGAGGTGAAGAAAGGAGATTTTGGCATTTGGGACATTTGCAAGTCTATTGCTTGCTGTAGGATGATCGCTTGTATATACAAATACATATCTTTTTTTGAGCTTATATTCTTGTATATATATAAAAAAGAAAATTTCACCATATTTTAAAAACATGTACATCTGCTAAGTGAACATTGTTTCAGTGGAACTTATATTTTTAATTTACCTTTACCAAACTTCTGCTGTTATGCTCCAATTAACCCTCCATAGACACACCTTCATTGCATGGGCGAACAGTTTAGATCAAGATCAGCCGGCACATCCATGCCATCTGATCAGGATCTAAACTGTTCTCTTTTCGATTTGTTAGGTTATTTCTGACCAAAATGCAACCAGTGAAGATCCTGGTCAGGCGGCACAGATGTGCCGGCTGATCTGGATCTGCACTGGTCGCAAATGCGTAAACATGCATATATATGGAGGAAAGGATTAAATTGAAGACTTTGAGAAAAAAAATCCTCCATTTATATATTTATGTTTGATCATTTCACTTAGTGACATAAACCAGTAGGTATAATTCCAAAGATCATTTTGTAAGTTTTAAAAGAACTGGGAAAAGAACATGTTGTATAATGACTGTTTACAAGATATTTAGAGACAATTTCTATTGAACAATTACAAATTGTTAACCCTTTACTCCATGGGATATGGCTGTTATCCCTGGGCAAACAGTGAAGATCATGATCAGCTAGCATAAAGGTGCTTGGTGCTCTGAATCTTCAATGTCCCAACATGCAATAAAACCTGTATCTACAGAGTAAAGAATTAAAGAGAAATCTATGTTATAGACATGCAGTTGAAGATTTCTCTATACAGTATCTTAAATTTTAAAGGTTTTGTCAGTGTATACAGGACATTCAGAATAACATTGTATATAGTTTCGATATTCCATTTACTAAGCTATCATTTCTGTATATAAACCATGCAATCATACATTTGTAATTTTATATGACATCAGAAAAAGTGTATTCAAAATAAAATCATGTAATGATAATACTGAATTGTGTTTTTAATCAAATGAATCAGGGTGCTCTGACATTTAAATGATTTGATGTTAAGGTTTGCTCTGAATATTGGTTAATCATTACTTAACCCTTTCCTTCATATACATGCCTTTATGTCATTGGTGAACAGTTTAGATCCAGATCAGCCAGCACATCAGTGCCATCTAATCAGGATCTGCACTGTTCCTTTTTTTCATAAATGAGGTTATTTCTGTCCAAAAATCAAACAGTGCAGATCCTGATCAGACAGCACAAATGTGCCGGCTGATCTTGATGTACACTGGCCGCACACTTGTAAGGAGTATATATGGAGGAAAGGGTTAATGCTTGCTATCAATATTTTATTTAGTCCAGTTTTAGATCACCAGAGGCTTGTGTTGAGCTGTTGTGACAAGTCTTGGTATGCTTATCAACGATTTAATGCAAACAACATCATTCTCTGAATCCACCGGATAGTTTTAACCAAATTTAGTATGAAGCATTCTGGCATTGACCTCTTCTAAAGTTGTTCTAATCATGACCATGGGGTCTATTGTTCGCCACCCATTGGGCTGGCGACAATCTTTAAAAAAAATATCAAAAACTGCCTGACAGATTTCAAAAATATATCAAAGGATTATTTCTTGGAAGAACCTTTACCAATGCCATCTACATGTAACAGTGTGAAAGTGTAAAGTAATAAAATATTGATTAACCCTTTCCTCCATATATACAGATTGTTATGCATGTACAAACAGTGTAGATGGAGATCAGCCGGCCTGCCAGATGTGCCGGCTGATCTGGATCTACACTGTTTACCCATGCAATAAATGTGTATCTATGGAGGAAAGGGTTAAATCCACAGGAATATACTACAACATAAACAAGCTAACATCTCTTAAAACACATTTATTGCACAAAACAACCTGTCAAATAATGCCAATCAAGATTTCCCATTCATTTCATGGGATTCTTTTAATAATCAATAGTCTACAAAAACAGATACATGTAACAGAATCTGAAAACAAAATCTGGCTGTTCATGTTTCTAAGAATTAATAATAAAACAAGTCAGTTCATGTTTACATTTTGGTATAACCACAAAGAATGTTATTTAGTAAATGACATTATTAAATAACTATATGTTATTAGCCCTATAAAAAAGCATCTGCCACGTTCAATAACACCACGGCCTGCTTAATAACAGGGCCATTATCATTAACACTTTGTCGGCCCCAGGCCGAAAAGTGTTACAGGTATAAAGCCCGCATTTGAGGCAATTTGATTGGCTAATAAGCAGGGCCGAAAAAGTGATAAAGATTTCAGCAAGAAACTCTAGGAAATGGCAGCCATTTTGTTTTAACTCGGTCTATTTGTGGACGCAGAGATTTTGCGTAATAAAATAAACTTAGTTTTCAAACAGGAATTGGTTGACATTTATTTACTGATAACGACTGAGTAAGAGTCTAAAACCGAATGTGTTATAAATTTACAATGTGAAGATTTCACAAAAACACAAGCATTTTCTGACTTGGATCAAATACTTGTGGTTATTTAATAAAATTGTCAATAAATAAGTGATTTGATATTGACCCTGTTATTTGTCCTCGGGTCAGTTGTATTAGCCCTCGGCCTTCGGCCTCGGGCCAATAAGACTGCCCTCGGACAAATAACAGGGCCAATATCAAATCACTTATTTATTAACATATAATATTCTACAAACCTTAAAACATGTCAAAGGTGAGCAGCTACTGGCTATCCAGTATTGCCCTTACATACAACACATACATAAACTATAATTGGAGACATTTGATATTTAACCCTTTACTCCACTAGATATGGCTGTTATCCCCTGGAAGAACATTTATAGACCTAAATCAGCGGGAACATGCCTGTTGTCTGACCAAGGTCTATGTTGTTCGCTTTTAGATTTGTTAGGTTACTTCTGATTAAAAATCCACCAGTTAAGATCCAGATCAGATGGCATAAATGTGCTTTAGCTGATCAGGATCTATATTGGTCACACACATACGTTTGGAGGAAAGTGTTATCCCTTTTCTCCATATATACGTATTTGTACGCATGTGCGACCAGTGTAGATCCACGGATGTGCCGGCTGATCTGGATCTACACTGTTTGCCCAAGCAATAAAGATGTGTCTATGGATTAAAGGATTATACACACAAAGACATCATTCACAGAACAGGTACATGTATATCACAGGTTGTAGAGTTATATATCCATATACCTAGTCCCGGTAGCATCTACCACTTTTGTTATAATCTTGCAGGCAAACCTTTGGTGGAATTCCCTGAAAATTTTTAACAGAACACAATAATCAAGATAATATATGATAATATATATAATATAGAAAATTGTCAACAATACGAATACATGTAGTATTCAATTTAAAGCTTTAACAATGCAGTTTAAATGGCTTATATTGAACTCATGTTTTCCTTACTCTCAATGGATTACTTTTTCTGTCTATCAAAACTCCAAGATATATTTTCAAACAAAAATGAATGTAATACTGGTATGGGTCACATTTAACATTACAGTAGTTCGTCCATTGAAATCCAGAAGGTGCCAACAGGCTTCTTTAAACAAGTGCTGATGACCCTTGGTTTTAAATAGATGCAATATTTCAATGCTAAACTTTAATTACAATGAGAAAAAAAACGTAGCCAACTTAGTCCTAACAAACTTTTGAATTTTATGAAATTTTTATCATTTGTTAACCCTTTCTGCCATATGTATGCATTTTTACGCATGTGCAACCAGTGTAGATCCAGATCAGCTTGCACATCTGTGCCATCTGATCAGGATCTGCACTGGTCGCATTTTAGTCAGAAATATCCAAATGAATCCAAATAAAAATCGAACTGATTAAATCTAGATCAGATGGCATGTATGTGCCGGCTGATCTGGATCTAAACTGTTTGCCCATGCAGTAAAGGTGTATCTATGGAGGAAAGGGTTAAATTGCATTATCTTCCCAGGAATCAATTAGAATCCCTCAGAAACTGATAAAAAAGAGCTGCTGGTGGTCCATTGAATCAAAAATTAACAGTGCTGATCCTCATCAGATTGCATGGATGTGCAGGCTGATCTGGATCTACACTCTTCGCTATGTTATTGTTTTCCATATGTTATTTCTAACCAAGACCAGTGCGGATCTTGATCAGATAAAATTGAAGTGCCAGCTGTTCTGGATCTACTTTGGTTGCACATGCAAAAATGTTAAAAATTTGGAGGGTTAAAACAACTACCTAGATGAAAACAATAACATAGCGATTCAATCTTTAGTTGAACTACCTTGTATGTCTCACAGACCAAACTCAGCAAATCTTCCTCAGCCATTCTCTCCATCTTTTCTGTGTGGACCTATTAATTAGTGAAATATATTTTCATTTCACCTTGCTAAATTTCTACAGTGTTGTAGCTTTTTTTCTGTCTGAACATCAATACTTTCACTGTTGCTAAATAAATATTAAGGTCAAGTGCTAAACATGTACTTATCAGACTTCATGGAAGTGTATGCCGAACTTAAAATACAAAGGTCATGTCATCAAAAGGGAGAATCGGAGGCCCAATAGTCATACAACTGAAATTGGAGGACAGTCTCAAAACTTGAGCCTGGGAATGATTGCTTGGTATTGATACAAGTTGATTTTCACCAAATAATGGGCTTCAGAAGTGACATTGCAGATCATTCACAAACAAATTAGCGAATTGTTACAGAAATATTTATCCATTTAAGTCATACTTGGGGCAGCAGAATTTCCTCAGAAAGATCATTCATAGTATTTTTTTAGAATATCACACCTAAAATATCTGACTGTCCATACAAACTACTAAATTAGCAAAAGGCACCTTCTCTCTGGATCTGATAAGTAAGTGTCGCCTGGTTTACTAATGGTTTAAATACAAAAGATCAACCAGCTGTATCAGCCATTAATAATTAACTATCTCATATTGGCCCAGCAATTCTCGTAATGGACCAGCAATTCTCATATTGGCCCAGTTTAATCTTCATATAAAGGAGTAAGGTTCATGAAGGTCTAATATTGGCCTAAAAATATGTCAAATTTTAAATTTCATTACATATCTTAAATTTTAATGCCTTTGAATACATAAATGGTTATACTTTTCATATCTTTATATTGATAACTGCTAAAGGAGTTTGACAAGGTGTCATCAAAATCGCTAAAAATGAAGAAAATGTGCAAAAATTCATATTTTTGTCCATTTTCATAGCAGATTTTAGAGGATTTCAATAAGAGCACACTTATCGACCAAAATCAAATTTTGACCATGAATTCAGCACACATTTATACAAAGAAAATTCTTTAAATTAATGTGGTCGAAGCCTGTGCCCAATATGAAAATCACCAAAATATGATGAAAATTTAACAAAAAATTGCATTTTGGCAAACATTTTCAAATTTCAGACACATTTGACATACTTAATTTTTTATTTTGGTTTATGGGTTCATCTTCACTTTTTATCTTTTCAAGAAAACAACCATTATAGATTATAAAAAGCACTCTTTCAGTGATGTAAATACAATTTGAAAATTTGAGATAATTTAGGCCAATTTGAGCCTTCATGAATCTACCCCTTTGATGTTTTTAGTCTGTTAATTAATAATATTTTCATTAATCAAGGGCATTCACATTGGCCATGTTATTGGGCCTTGGGCTGTCATTTTAATATGACTACCCTTGGCCCAATAACAAGGCCAATATGAATACTCTTAATTTATAACACTATATGATTGGACCAGGTTGGTCATATTCATATAGCAGACTGGTGATTCCTCTTCCATACAGGTGAGTATGTACTTCTTCATTTGTCATTCTAGAAGTGCAGTATTTTAGTGGCCTCTTGTTAATCACACATTCTATCTTTGTGGTTATCAAGCTCTCACACCATCTACCAAACCAAGCTAAAGTTTTAGGCGTGATCTTCCACTCCAACCCTCTAGCTGTTGTAAAGTTCCTGATGCACAGCAATGTAATCAAACATAATTTGTAGATGTCTTGAGTAAAGGGAGTAAAGGTGTAATAAAGGAAATGGCATTGTCTGACATCATAACCTGTTAAAGCTTCTTAAACTGCTACAAAAGTATTTTTAATGCTTGCATATACAAGTTGCCAGACACTCTTGTTGTTGTGCATGTACTATAAATAGGCAAATATAGGCCTGACCAAAACAACATTGAAAAGAGTTCTCAGGCATTCTAATGTTACTTACCAAACTGTTAACTTACCCCATTTATTGTAACCCAGGGCACATATTGATGTGGTGGATTTAAAGCATCAGTCATTAATGCCATCTGATGTTCCAGCATATTTCCTTGAGCGCCATTTGCACATGTCATTATTGCTGGTAAGTCTGACTCAATACCCATACCAAATGCACACTGAAACAAAAATCAGCAAAAATATTCTTCTATCAATTATTAGTATTATAATAAATGACAGCAATATGTTTCATACAGAAGCAACATTGTTATCATTGGAAAATGGTATAGATCCAGATCTGCCTGCACATAATCTATGCCATCTAAACTGGATCTACAGAGTTTCCTTCTGACCAAGAAGTGAACAGTATAGATCTGTTTCCAATTTTCAATTGACTGTCATTGTGATCTTTGACCTCAAAGTTATAAGGGGTCATCTACTGACCAAAAGCAAGTTTTCATGTTTAGTAAACTTAGGTAAAACCATTCTTTAGTTATTGATCACATTCAAATTTTAAATTAAGTATTGTAACCTTGACCTCCGATCTATTACCATCAAAATGGGTCATATACTGAACAAACACAATCCATATATGAAGTCTAGTGACCTTAAGTCATACTGTAACTTGAGTTATTGATCAGAAACCAGTTTGCAATTGAAGGTCAATGTGACCTTGACCTTGGACCTATTAACCTGAAAATCAATAAGGTCATCAACTGACCCCAGGCAATATATAAACCAAGTTTCGTAGGCAATCTACTAAATTTTGGGGCAGAAAGTCACACTGTTCATCAGTTACTGATGGGAAAACAAATTTCAGTTCAATGTCACTGTGACCTTTAACCCCTTAACAGCATTTTATGATTCTCTTAGCTGAACTTTTCGGAGAATGTACGTTGCAAAGAAATTGAAGATTATTGAATATTGGACTGTAAATTTATTTATATGTTTAAAAAAAAACTCAACAATAATTAATATACTTATTAATGTCCATGCAAAAAGTGATAACCTACCTCCTTAGCAGCAACCTCAGGCAGGGATGTCTTTCCCTCCATACAGTAAATAAAATCGAAATACACATTGATGTCCTTAAGTATGTTGATAGCACATGTCTGAAATAAAAAGTTGAATTCTTGAATGGTTTTGAAGTATGGTTTACTCCATATGAGATACACCTTTACTGCATAGGTGAAAAATGTAGATCAGGATCAGTCAGCATACCTAATAATTCCATCTGATCAGGATCTACACTGTCCACTTTAAGATTTATAAGGTTATTTCTGACCAAGATGTGACCAGTGTAGATCATGATCAGATGGCATGTGTGTACCGGCTGAACTGGATCTTCTAGGTTTGCTCATGCAATAACATGCATATATACCGAAGGAAATGTTAATTACATTCTGAAACAATTTATCTGTTTAAAGTCAGTAGACCTCAATCAGTTTTTCGATTCCTGGTTTGTAACAATATACCATATAGCTAGGTCCAAGTTCTTAAGTTAGAGACCAGTTTTAAATCTGAAGCATCTGATTGGTTGATATAGAGACTAGACACCATTTCAACCAATAAGATGCTTGAGATTGGACTCCAAGATCTCCAGGTTCAGTTTTATGATCTTAGACACTGCTTATTTATGTGGAATAATATTCTCCAGTAACTGTTTTATTAAATTCTTAATTTTTAATTTATGTGTTTCGTGTTAGGTGAATTTCTAAGTATTTGAATAAACAGAAGTTTTGCCAGCGTCAATAAGCTACAAGATTTAAACTGGACATATAGATCCAAACAAATGTTAATTTTGATATATCTTTTTGTTCAGCCAAGATCATCAACAAAACTGCTCCAAACATAACTTAAAGTAGTAAATTAAGCAATATTTTCCAATCAGATATTGAACCCTTCACTCAAAAGATACACTGTTATTGTGTGGGCCACCAGTGTAGATCAGACATGGGGTAAATTATTTTTAAAAGTAATGCATTAAATTATCATTATTTGCCAAATTTGTGCATTAAATTAAATTAGAGAAAGTAATGCATTAAATTAGCATTATTTCAAAAAGTACTGCATTAAATTAAGCATAATTTTATTCACAAGTGAACTGACAAAAAATAAAGTCAACTGTCAGTATGTGTACAAAAAGGATCATCTTCCAAAAAATCAACCCAAAGTTTAAATCAACAAAAGTGTGAAAATCTTAAGTGACACCTCAAGAACTTACAACAAAACTATTCTCAGTACATATAGATTAGTTCAGGTTTAGCTTTTTTACACACTTTTGTTATCTTTGTCTTATTGCTGCTTTCACACATTTACAGTGTTGTATTGACAAAGGACTACACTGCCAACTTATCTAATTAAATTATTATGTCACCTGCATCTGCATTATATGCTGATTTCCTGAAATCTGACATAGCATCTAACATTTTTACAATAACACTGAATCAGTAAGTGTAATTTGGATAAATGGTTAGAAAAATAACTTCATTTGATTGTGAAAGTAAGAGTTTTGTGCAAGTCTGAAGGTTTAATTTGATTCCGATGCTATCTTATTTCAGAACAACATTTTTGTGTTTTTGCACTGAACTTCAAATTTCTACCAGTAACATTTTCAGGAATATTGAGGTGTTTGACAATGGGGGCCTACCGATATACTGAGTTACCTCCAATTGAGAGTGGTTTCCCTGGCTGATTGGGTTGTTCCGGTTTAAAAGCGGTAATAAAGCGTAGCGTTTAAAGTGTAAATAAAAAGGCTCAAAGTGCTTTTGAAGTTAAAATGCATTGTCGAATTAACAAAAAAAGTGGAACAGACATATAAGGAATATCATTCATCTTTGTAAATTGATTTTGTAAATTGATTTTAAGTTAAATTGATTTTGTAAATTGATTTTAAGTTAATAACTAAATGCAACTTTACCTATTTACATAACTTCACGTATCCATTATGAATTTTTTTTGCCTGGCATGGAAATTATAGCTTTTTAAAACTTTCACTTAAGTATTCAGCAAATTACCGTTAAGTCATCCAAACAATGCTTATTAAGGAAAGGACCTGGTGTTTTATGACCACGTTACGTAATCTAATTAACAAGACTGGGTTTTACCAGCTGGAGGTGTAATAAAGGCCTTTTGAAGTTCAGTTGTAGATTTGTAAAAGGCTGAAACGTTGCTTGTTGAGGGTAAAATTGTTGTTTTAGGAAACTGACTAGAGATTAAATATTCTAATTAATTGTCACAATAATGTTTGAGACTCGAGACATTGATTATTTGATATTGGCAACTTAAAGCGCTCCGAGCTAAATTAAATAAAACTCTGGAAGTTTTACCCAAACATATATTTATTTAAAGATATAAAATTGATTGTAAAACTAAATGAACTAAAAATTTTCATAAATAAAGAGTAAAATGTGAAAACATTACGAAACAATGTTTGAAAATGTTCTGAATTGTACAAGAATAAGAAAGAACTTTTTGGAGAAAAAAGAGCAGTACATAGTAAAATAAGTCAATACGAACATGGCACAAATCTATTAACCGAATCTTATGCATTCAATTTGTAGGATAAGGTTCAGTTATTTAAAATATCTATTAAATTTCTGACAAAAAAATGTTGCATCGGCACTGGGTTACTATAACCCAGATCGGCATGAAAGAACATTTATAAAAGAGAACGGGCCTTTCATTGGCAGATGTCAAACTTTATTTTATATCATGTGTTATAAATTTTACTACCTTTTTTAAGCTTTTCTAACTTTTCTTTTCCTCAAATCTGCCATTTTTAAGCATAAGAAATGTGTTTTTTAACTCTTAATTATTTACCGAATGGGTCGAACACAACAATGTTTAACACAAACTTCTCCCACGTATTAAATGTTTAGAAGAGAAAATTTAAATATATGCGCTGCACTATAAAAGCCATCTTTTTTCCATTCAATGATAATAATCAAACGTTTTTATGCATTATTCTGATCTCTTACCAACCAGACCTTATTAAAACGTATTTGAAAGAACCACAGATGATTACTGCAGGTCAGTTTTAATTGTCAATCTCAGACCGGAACTACCCAGTGACAGGTGCACGTTACAAAGGGAGGTAAATTAAGCCAGAATATTGAGATAACTCTGTATATCTGTAGGGCAAATATCTTGTTGGGTGAATGTGTACTGTAAAATGATTTAAAAGTGCTGTATTTGTTGACAGAGCTTTATAGATCACTGGCTATTGATTTGTTTTAAATTTAGTATTTTCTTAAGACAACTAAGCTTAAGATCTCGTTGCTTAATCATAAAAAATGTTCAAACTTTACAACGTTCTGATGAAAAGGCTTCACTTATAGTCTGAATCTTGTTTAACTAATAGTCAGAACACATGTCAAAATACTTAACAGTTATATCCATGTTTTTCTCTTGCTATAAATAAGATATGTAACAGGCTAATAACATATTTCGAGTATCTTTGCATAAAAAAGTTACTGTTAATATTCATATTATTTAATTAAATGAATCAACAAAATCCAATAATAAACACAATCCAATTAATGCTCAATAATGCTAAGCATTACAGCATTTTGGTATAGGTAATGCATTAAATTAGCATTAAAATAATGCTAAATCTGTTGCATTAATCATTACCTTGCATTACTGACAAAAAGTAATGCATTATTAATGCATTAGCATTAAAATTTAATTTGCCCCATGTCTGGTGTAGATCCAGATCAGCTGGTACATTCAAGCCATCTGATCAGGATATAAACTGTTCACTTTTATATTCATTTGGTCATTTCCGATCAAAATAGGACCAGTATAAATCCATATCAGATGTCACGGCTGATCTGGACCTACACTGGTCACCCTGCATAAAAAACTTATATATATGGAGCAATCATTCAACAAAACATTACCAATTTTCAATAAAATTATATTACATTATCCTGTTTCCAGAAATGAAGGGACACTGAGGCAATAAGGATTATTTTAAGGAATTTAATTCTGCAGTTCTGTATTGAATCAGAGAATTTAATACTGCACAGACATTACTTGAACTTGCACACCTCATTTATTTGAGTCTTTGGTGAAATTTTCACAAAAAAATAGCTGTTGTCATAAGATGCACTCACACCACCTCTCCTATTTTAAATGATCCAAGGGCAATAAATGTAGTGTCTCTTATCTGCTCTGGCTGGATTTCCAACTTTATCAGTCATTTTGTCCAAATACATTGAAACCCCTCATTAAGACCATCCCAAAATTAGGACGACCCTACTTAACTATTACTGAGTGACTTCCCATTTAACTGGTGAGCAATAGTTTTAATCCTGAACGTACCCTGGTAAGACCATGTCAAGTTCCAAAGGTGGTCTTAATAGTATGGTTTCACTGCACACTGCATTAAAGTTCTAAACAAATCATAGTACTTGTCAGTTTTTTGCAGTAAAGCTTGAAACCCCCAACTTATTACTTGTCAGATCTTGCTGGGTTTCTTATTTGTTTTAGAAGGTTTTTTTCACAAATCAGAGCCATAACTCTGATGACCCTGGTCAAATTTAGCTGGCTATTTACCTTGCCCTATACATTGTGTCCATATAAACATGTTTTACATTTCATTAGGGGTTGCATAATATTTATTAACCAGGCAATGCCTATTTTGTCAATCTTCCATAATTAAGGACAAAAAGCTGGACTATGCCTTGTTAGATCTGGTCTGTTAACAAACTTGATTTGTAAATCATGCCCGTTGTCCTTTGATATTGTTACTGTTTATTGATAATGATTTGATTGCTTGACTAAGAGCCTGGATAATGCCCGTTTTGTAAAGTTTCTAGCCTCATTAAATTGGTCTTAAAACTATGTATTACCTATTTGAAACAGCAGGCCAATCAATCTAATTTTTACCTGCTTTCAATAAAAGTTACCTCAATAATATTGCCGACACATTCTTCCTTTCCATGCTGACATTCAAACACCCAGGTACCCTTATCCTCTGTTTCCTGGAATACAATATGAAAATACTTAAAAGTGACAGTCCATAAATTAGGTAAAAAATGGTAAGAAAGTAAGTTTTAAATAAATTTTTAGAATGTATACCTCTACAGCCAGAAACCCAAAAATTCAAATCTTAGGGGTTCCATTTGACCCGGGAGATGACCCTTTGACTCTTGAAATTTCCAAAAAGCCTTATTTTGACCCCTAGGATTTTAGCTGAAGTCATTTTTTCCTTAAATAAGGGGTATTTATGCAAATGACTGGCGAAATCCCCCTAATATTGTTCAAAATGACCCTCGAGATTCAGCATCTAGTGGAACCCCCGAATCTCGATCTAAGTTTTTTAAAATGTATGTAGGCATTTAGTAAGAAAATTGTGATTCTACTTTGAGAGATGCAAAGGAGGATGATTTATTATGTACACTCACCGGCATTTCTAATTACACACTTTTTATAGACGAAAATATCTATCAAAACATGGTGTTTATGGTAATTGGTTATAACGGGAGTTGTACCTGGAGTTGATGTCTAATCGTAGCACGTTACACGAAAATCCCCATTCGAGTTCATTCATGCGAGGTGAAAATTTGAAATCAGCATTTTCCTCGTGCACACATGTACAAAATGTTAGGCAAGTTTGAATTTAGCCAAAATCATTAGAATTCTAGCCAGAGATAAAAAGGCCGGTATAAAAACTCACAAAAAATGGCGCGTATGACTTTGGTAGAGAGAGCGCGTGCCGTTGGAATGCTCCATGCTGGCACGTCAGTAAGACAGGTAAGTTACAAGTCTTTACCTTCATTTTACTGCCCTTAAATTGTTTTAATTAGAATAACTACGGCATAACATTGATATTACGATGATTGAATACCATGTTGAGTGTACGAAAATGACGTAACGCGATGCACGTGACGTCATATTCTGCGACGGTCATTTACGCTACAAATGCTTTCACAGAACTATTTTATTGTGCAATTAGTTTAAGAATGTCAGTGCTATAATAATTCGCTGTTAAAACTTAATCCAATTACTTTTTTCAGATTTTAGAAAAAGTCAAATATTACATAAAATTTGCGCTAAAATCAAATGTTACTCCTACACTTCTATTAAGATTCCTAAAATACTGCAACAAAATGGATTGAAAAACCAATACAACAACTCAATATATTAAAAAAATGTTTTTTAGGTAGCACGGGTGTTTAACCGTCAACCCCGGACAATTGCGTTGCTGCAGCAGAAGTTTCTGGCAATTCCGCAGCGATTTCTTTTTAATTTCATCAATTCTATGCGTGCACGATGTCTGGCTGTCATCAGGTCGAACGGGGGACATACCAAATATTGAAGTGTGATTTTATTGTTGATAGTGATGAAATAAAACGGTATCAAGTGTCATACTTCTGTTTTTATTTCTGAAAAGAAAAATTATGGCATTGACGGCAAAGGTTTTCTCTTTCGAATGGTATATGATAATTTAAAGGAGGTTTCTTATTTTTCTGGAAAATTGGTAAAATATGGGGTGTGTAATTAGAACTCCCGGTAAGTGTATACCAATATGCACAGTTCAATGAAAACAGAATGAACTGGCACGAGTACAAACAAATAATCTGACAAGAAAGAAGGAGAATTACAAAAAATACCATACATTTTGACTGAAGACAGTATCAGGGAGCTCTGAAGACAGTATTAGGGAGCTCTGGCAGGCTAGGGAAGCACCCTAAGCATCCACAGTGGATTTATAATACACATTGGCATAGTGCTTGCATTGCTACTTTTATGCATGGTAAACTTTACTTTTGGATTGTAACACTGTTGACCATTTCAGAAATACTTTTTATGCAGCAGTGAAGTTATGAATTATAAAAAAGGTGGAAATGGTTAAGAATGTTTGTTTGGTGCAATTGTAGATGTCGTCTTAAACTGTGTAAATGATGCAAGATATCTCTCACCTCTGTATGGTCTATTTGTGCCGTCTTATCAGGATTTGCACTGTTCGCTTTTTTGTCAGAAATAAACTAATAAATCTGAAAAGGCCAACAGTGCAAATCTTGATTAGTTGGCACAGATGTGGGGGCTGATCTGGATCTACACTTTATGCCCACGCCATAAACTTTAAGGTGTATATATGGAGGAAAGGGTGAAGTGAGCTTTTGTCACGGGAAAAAAGAGTCTGGCACAGAAAACTAACCCTAGCATTTCCATATGGCACAAGTGTAAGATTTAAAACTTTGGTTCCGACAGCTTTCCATGTCTGATACAGCTGTGTAGCGAAGAATCTCTTACAATCCGGACACAGAGACTCGTAGAACAGCGTCAAGTTGACAGGACCTGCAAATGGATCTGGCTTCATGGCAGCTGCACACTGGTTGAATACCTAAATTTAATATTGAAAAAATGTATAATTTATAAAAGATTGTATCACTTTTGATCCAAATATGTTTTAAATTTTATTTTGGCCACCAGTTATATATTGAAACCAAACAATGTTCAGAATCCTTTATTAAAGGACAACTGGTACCAGGATCACAAAACTAAGATTGGATTCCTGTTTCGAAATTTCAAGCATCCGATTGGCTGAAATGGAGTCTAGCCTCCATTTCAGCCAACCAGATGATTGAGATTCAAGTCTGGTCTCCAGTTTTAGTTTTATTATCTTGAGTCCTGCTTGTTTGACAGTAGATTCTAATTCATATGTTGACTATTGTTGTAACAAACAAAATATTGGACTAAAATATTTTACAATCAGAACAAAGAAAATAAGTAAACACGTACCCCACATGCTCTGGCAGTTTCTTCTGAAGAGCACCATTGACTTGGTGGCAAGTGACAACCACAATACACAACAGAGACTACAGTTAAAAGCACCAACACAGTCTTCATCTTTCACAATTAGAACAAATCATGTGACAGTGTGTGATGATCATGTGACATTTGCTTAGGGATCAACTGTTGTCATTAAACAACCAGGCTTTAGTGGCTCGACTTATTTTGCTGTAAAAATTAAGACATTATATTTTTACTAAATATTTAAAAGTGGATTTAATGCATACTTTTCAAACATCTTTCCCGCGATATGTCAAATATTTGGTTTAAGCGTTTGTCGACACAGATCAAAGCTCTTGATTAACACCGAGTGTTGAAACATGTAAACAAATGAACAAAGTTGATGAAATCGTCAAATTAAACAATATATTTAACAAGATGGTTTAAAGATAAAGGTTGATTTTCCACCAGAACAAACATGACACAGTCAATAGTTATTCAAGGTACAATATTATAAAATTTATGTCTATTACCATTAGTTTTCGCGACCTAAATTAGTTGTTCCAATCCAAGTTGCAATGTTATCACGGTCACAGACACCTGTTTAGGGGTCCTTTATTTGTCAGTATATTTAATTAAAATATTGACTTGCCTATAAAATATGCAATCATCTGTTTATCATTTTATGACAACAAATGCAAAAATGACTGATCCAAATACAGTGAATTCTTCCAGTTCTCAAATCCATGGTGCCCAATGTGGGACCTGCCAGGGATATTTAAAAAACATCAAGATCACTTCAAAGTTAATCTCATATACTCAATGGAAATTTGAGGACATATACCAATTTGGACGGGGTGTTGAGTTTGTACCGCACTTGTAATATCTTGCCATAGACTAGAGCTAGCTTTTGTGGTGACATGGCTGAGAGTGGGACTAGCTTGTGAGGGGTCCAGGGTTCAATCCTTGGTTTTGGTGTGGATTTTTCAAAAGCCTTGTTACGTTTTTATATGTAAAGAATCCATTGAAAGTTCAGTAGGGTTGCTAAGTGAACCCCCTTTTGGGCAGCAAAATATTTAATTTTTCTGGGGATTTTGGTCAGAAAGTTGAAAATTATGTAAATACCCTAAGATTGTCCCAAATGAACCTTTCTAAAGATCTTGGAATCCACCCTGTAGTCTGTACTGATCTTGCTTGGGCCTTCTGAGAGGTGATGCCATGGTGTGGGGCTTTCTTGAACTAGTAATCATTTTATAGGAGCTGTCATTTTCACTATAAGTGAAAAGTCCATAGAAACTTTTTTCCAAAAAAGTATATGCATGTTTTTAGTAGTTTGTTGATGACAGATGAAAAGGACATACAGTGATATTTCCAAAATATTTTTTTCAGTTGGACAGTGTGGGAACCAGATAGGATGTAGATTCTGGGACCTGGCTCTACGTGAGCATGCAGCTGTAAATAGGGTAACATTGTGATTAACGTCATTGAATAATCCTTGCCATGCTGAAATTGAGCGTAATTGCAAACAGTCTAGAGTCGGAGCAGCCTGCACATTTTTGCAGTCTTGCTACATGGCTTAGGTCCCCACCTGATCCTGATACCTTCCAGCATTACATAATCTAGTGATTCTGACCATCACAGTAAATGGGATCTTTGATACCTGTCTGAAGCTCCTAGTCTTAAAACTATTGAATAAATTCAAGTACATGTAATATGTTTTCTTTAACCTTAAATCAAACAAGCAAAAGGTTTTGGACATGTTATTAACCCTTTACTCCATAGATATAACTTTATTGCGTCGGTGAACAATGTAGACCCAGGTCAGCTGGCACATCTATGCCATCTGATCAGGATCCATGTCTACTAACTGCCCAGAATCATTAGGTTATTTCTGACCGAGATGCTACCAGTGCAGATTCAGATAAGATATGGCACAGATGCGGTGGCTGATATGAATCTACACTGGTCGCACACATGTTACAATTCATAATTATATATAGAGTAAAGGGTTAAGACTTTTTTCTTTGTTCTAATAACTATGCAAAGGGAAATTATTAAAGATTTCAATAAGAGTTTCTGGAGAATTGAGGGTAAAAATAAAACTATTTTCACTTGCTCCAATTCTACTATGTTTATTAGTATTTTTATGAGTAGTTGTCCTTTTATTTTGTTCACTGTTTTCTCCACTTTTGATAAACTTGCAATGTTTAGTCTTCATAAAGAAGTAGGCGGTTATAAAATTGTCATAAAATTGTCACATTTACAGCATGGAACATATGATGAATCACTGAGCAGTTTCTTTCGCAATGTTGACAGCAGATTTGATGACCCTGCAAACATTCCATTGGATCAGGGAACTGGAAAGATCAAGTCACTGAAAGCAAGGGTAAGCTCATAGCATATTGATGTAAATGTCTGAAACAATTTGCATGAAAGGCTTGCCAAAGTCATGTCAAATGTAGTAAGGTTAGTGAAAGAACACAAAGACCGAGAGAAAATTTCCATTGACAGTGTAGATCACAGAACTATGTCCAACTTTTACAACATTGTTGTTGTTATCTAAACAACACAAACTACAATATAAATTTGTGTTCTGTGAGAGTCACCTTCATTTGTCAATCAGTGCCATATATGTTAATTGTGAAGAGATACACATTGGTATGTGTTTTTTTTTCATTTATCGAAACATCACTTAAGAAATGTAGAAAGTATACTCTATGTACATGAGTAAACAAGATGTTAGTATCAGTACCAAAATAAATGGCATACAAAATTAATGAAGAGCACTTAACTTTTATATATTTATTTTTCACACATGTTTGTGATACAAACAGGAATATCCGGCTTAAAAATAGTATTTATGGACTGAAATGGGACTAACTAAAAGTTTACAGATGTGTACAGGATAAGTGTCCATCATATATGAAAGAGAACTTTGTATTTGTGAAAGAGACTCATTCCTACTCAACTAGGGCTAATACATATAATTTTAGAGTACCTAAATGTCATGGTAAAGAAAACATTACCTTTTATTACAGTGCAATAAAGGATTGGAATGCTCTACCAGATTCAATAAAGAAAATTGAAAATAAATTTAGATTCAAAATGGCTGTGAAGAACCATCTCTTGGACACAGCCAAGATACATTAATTCAATGATCACATTTTGTGAATATTTTACTCTCTAGTCACCATGGTAAATTTTATATATATTATAGAAACATGAATGTAACAACTTACTAATTCAAATTATGAATCAATAGTTCTGTATTACACCATTTATTGTTTTTTTTTTTGTTTTTTTTCGCCCTACAGGTATTCTATACTTATTGTAGTAAGTATTATCCAAGGACCCCATTGGAAATAAGCTTTCGAGCTTTCATGGGCTATCCTAGGTTTTACACACTATATATAGATATATATACATTCATATCAGTACAGTTCATATAGGGCTTTTTTCGAGGTTGTTCATGTTTGTATAATATACTAAGAAATGTTCTGAAATTTTCTGTGATAGCCAAGTAATTTGGCATTTGCAACTGTGATAAACAGTAGATTACAAACATGTAAAAATATAAGTGTAATTGGTTGTTTTTATGTGTGGGGTAGTTGCTGATCAGTTCCCTTCAAATTTTATTGGAGATGACGCACTTTTATGACTTTTTAGTAGTCTCATACTACTTTGTATATTTCCTGTGCTATTCTCCTTAATTTAAGTATATTTTAAGGCAGTTTCTAGGCCTCAGGGTTTCGATCTGTAGTGATCCCACAAACGCGTCTTACTTGCTACATTAATATTTTTAGTTAAAATGCTAATATAAAATGTTGTAATTCGTATATATGTGTGTTTTAACCTGAATAAATATCTATCTATCTATCTAGTTTGTGATAAATGCAACATTCTCATTGTGAATTTCAGGCGGTACTGGTTGACATGGAGGAGGGTGTGGTCAGTGAGATGATGAAGGGTCCACTGAGGGAGGTGTTTGATTTCAAACAGTTGCTCACAGATGTCTCAGGAGCTGGTAACAATTGGTAATTACTGTGTGAATTGTTGTGTTACTGCTTATTACATGTATCAAGGGACGCAACACCATACTTCATAAGCTGTATACGATCTAAGAGTTATTGTTCGTACCATATATATTATAAATGCTATGTTGTTAATGATCAGTATGAGTTTTGTCACTTATGACACCATATTTTGTTATCAATTGATGATTAATACCGTGGTATGGTTTTATGCTTTAATGTACACCTTTCAAGCGCATTGACAAAACTTATACTGATCATTAACAACATGAATCTTCTTGTGAGACAATGTAGGGTCTACTAATTCTGCCAGACACAGCTTCATACAGATATCTCTGGAGCTAGTACTTTGCAGTTTTTAGAGTACTATATAAAATGGTTACTGTACAACTCATTTTTGTAACTCCAATTATTCATATGGAGGCAATAAAGGGATTACCTTTTAAGATTATGTTTCAGACTTATCTTTACCAGCGTCTCAAAAGCAGATATTTGGTTTAGTTCAATAGCTACAATAACATGTAATTCCATATTTGAAAAGTTGTCAAACTTATCGGGAAACTAATTAGGAAATTTTAAAGAACAGCAGGGAACTCAGTTTCATTGCCCTTCTTAACTTCTGATATCTTTAGTATCCACTTATTTTAAAACACTTATACCCAATTCAGCATAATGAAAACCAACTGAAATTAATTCTCTATGTTGTGGTCTTAACCCTTTCCTCCTTAGACACACCTTTATTGTGTTGGTGAACAGTGTAGATCCAGATCAGCCAGCACATCCGTGTTGTCTGATCAGGATCTGCACTGTTTGCTTTTTTATTTGTTAGGTTATTTCTGACCAAAATGCGACCAGTGCAGATCCAGATCAGATGGCATGGATGTGCCAGCTGATCTGGATCTACACTGGTCGCACATGTGTAATAATGGATATATATGGAGGAAAGGGTTAAGTCTTAATACACTTTCTGTTTTGTTCTCTGAAAAATGATTAGTCCTTATTAACCTATAATATCATGCTACAATATTACAATATACTTCTAAAACTTCAGGGCTGTGGGACACAAGATGTATGGAGGTCAATACAGAGAACATCTCAGTGACATTATACGGAGAGCCGTTGAGTTTTGTGATTGTCTGCAGTGTTTCTTCATACTACATTCCATGGGGGGAGGTAATAATTTTACTATTTTGTTATTCAAAATTAATGTTATTGCACATACTGGGAATCAAATCCATATCATACAGTAAAACCCCTCATTTCGGACACTCGATATTACGGGCACCCCATTATTATGGGCGATTTTTTAAAGAGCAGACATGTTCTCTTCTTCTTGATTTAAACTCACAATTAAGGACAACCCGCTATTAAGGGCACTTTCCCTCAGGCCCTTAGGTGTCCGTTATAGAGGGGTTTAACTGTACTTTGATAGTACCCAGTCATCTCATTCAGAACTCACTATCCAGCCAGCCAGAAAAACCTCAAACATAGGTTGCTCAGCTAACCATGATAAATGTGATCATCATTGCACACCATCAGTAACCAATTATTTACTGGTCCTTAAAATGTCAATAGGGGCACAACAATTGTTGGGACCTATAATTAGGATAAATATGGCAGTTTTCTTCAGCATAAACCTTTAGTGGCACTGTTTTTACATGTAACAGTAGTGGATGTTTCCTTGTACATATTATTGGACTAGTACAGTCATAGTTATAATCACATTATATTGTTGTAAGAACACTACTCTCTTTATAGGGGTTGATGAGATTAAAGCTGGTAGTGTGGTTGCAATACCCCTTTATACTGGACCAGGTACACGTTTTATCACATGTGTGAACACTGTAGATTCCGATAAGCTGGCTCATCTGTGCCATCGTCTACATTGTTTGCTTCTTGGTCAGAAATAACCTAACGAATAAAAATGCAAGCAGCCATGAATGAAAAGGTTAATCAATTGTAAGCAATGTTATATCATGAATGCAGTGGTGCTTATGGTCATGCAATTTTAAGTAGTGGTTTGGGTGGGAAAACATCTAACATGGGATCTGTTATTTTGGAATTTTGATCTTTTTAAACTGTATTTATGTACAGTTCTATTTTTTTTGTGGGGTTTTAATTAATGTATTTTATCTGCTCGATGAAAATTAGAGCACCAGGAATATGATTGCATTCACTAAAGTTTATGTCTGACAGTTCCTGATCAACATAAAAGTAGAACTAGGTTTATCATGGAACAAATTCATGCATTGGATAGGAGCACTGAAGTATCAACAGTAGATACTTAAGAGTGAGAAATTACATTGTAACATAGTACAAATATCTCGTTTTTTGGGCATTGTTGACTTCTCTAACCTGCTATATATTTGACTAAGTATTTCATGAATATTATGTAACCTTCTACATTGTCATTTGGGTACAGTACAAACTCTAGTGACTGTACCGAGCAACAGGTTGAACTTGAAATATCCATTATAAATCATTTTCATAATTTGGCAGTCACAGTCATGGCTTAATGTATAATAAATGTAGAGCAAAGCACCAATAGCATGGAGTTCAAAACCTCCAAGTAAGAGGTTAAGTCCTTCATAGGGTGAGATTTTTCTGCAATTTTTTTCACAACAAATAATTATCCCTTTACTCCATATACATGTATGTGAGTTTTAACACATGTGCGACCATTGTAGATCCAAATCAGCTAGCACATTGATGATGTCTGGTCTGGATCTGCACTGGTCTCATCTTGGAAAGAAATAACCTAATAAATCTTAAAGCTAACAGTGTAGATCCTGTGTAGATCTGGATCAACACTGTTGTCCCATTCAATAAACATTCAATTCAGTAAAGGGTTAAGGTGTGAGATTTGGTAATAAATCAGAAAATGGTCACCGTGAGGGACTAATAAAAGTTCTTAGAGCTGATGTAAAATAAATAAGTTTAAAAAAAACAAAACAAAAAAAAACCTGGTAACAGCTATTTAATGCCAGTTTTGAATTCAACAAGAAGACAAAGTACAACATAAAATATGCAAGTTATAAACAATAAGAACTTGATTTAACAAGTGCATACCCATGTATATTGAATTCATAGGAGTAACCTTATTATCATGTCCCCTACATATTGACTGTCACAGTGCTCTCACTAGACTTGAGAATCAGGGAAAAGTTTTGTCATAATTTTACTGAAACATCCACCAAAATTGTAACTTGGCAATGAACATGTATATTAATGTTTTTGCCAATAAATACTTTGACTTGACTTGACACAGCTATCTTTCAAAGTTTTTACAATTGTAGATCAATGCTTAACATGTATTATCAATTTCCACTCTATCACATACATGTATATTCAGAAATGTTTAATCTTTTACTGTTAAATATTGCACAGAGTTTGTTAACATCTTACTCATAAATCTTATTAATCAATGATTATTTCTTCTTATTTTATTCACAAGGGCTGATGTTACTGTGTTGATGTTTTGCAATTGGCAAGCAACTTGTTCTCCTGGATAAAAATACATGTTAAACTAAACGAGAGCAAACTTGTAATGTATCATATCTCTCGGTAGTCTATCACTAGTTCCATTAAATGATAATATGTACTCTTCAGTGTGAAGATAGAGAGTTGAATAAAAACGTGTTTCCGGTAATATGGCTCCTCTTTAGTCCAGTTATTACATGGTGTCAGAAAATCTGAAGAAATCACACCCGTCAAGCGTTAAACTGTCACTTGAACCTGACAAGAAGTTACAAAGAACATTTGTTTATGGTATTGTGATATTGACATTATGGCTTCCCATGGAATTAGATCGCTACCGCTGTTCAACCCAACAGACCCACAAACGGGCGCTCCGGAATGGGAGCTGTACAAGCGAGATTTTCTCATTCATCTCGATGCATTGGGACTTGATGACAAACCAGGAAGAAGGAAGGTGGGTGTTCTTCTGTCGAATATGGGCCGTGAATGTGTAAAAATATACGATTCCTTTGAATGGGCTGAAGAAATCGAGGCAGATGAAGGCCGAGGGATCGTCGGGGTCGCAGCGGAGGACCGATACGATTTAGAAACTGTATTCAGGAAGTTCGATAGTCACTTCGGGGTGCATAACTATCGAAATATCAAACGGCAGGAATTTTTGAACACGAAGAGGGGTAGCATGTCGATCATGGACTATATATCTGAACTGAAACATAAGCAGAACACTGCCAGTACGGGGATCACAAAGAAGGATTTATTTGTGACATGATTATAAATGGAATCAACGACAAGAAATGTTCCGAGAAATTAATGGAAATTCCGGCTGATCAGTTGACATTGGACAGAGTAATTCGCACTTGCCGTCAAGTAGAGCTGACATCGGCACATTTGAAGTCACTTGGTGCAGAAAGTGCTAGTGTTAATGTGGCGCAAAATCCAAAGCCTGGACAGGGATTTACTGGCCATAGGGGAGGCTACAGACCCCGTGAGTATCAGGGTAATCACCCATTCTGTAAAAAATGTTGTCGGCATCATGAATTCAGAAATTATCCAGCGTATAACAAGATATGTGACAATTGTGGAGGGAGAGGACATTTCAAGGCTTCTAAGTTGTGTAAATCAAATCCTCCACATCGCAGATTTTCACGTGGTGCTTCACGAGGTAGTGCAAGGGGTCGCGGAGCTAGACACAGGGGAAGAGGAAACAAGAAAGTTCACTATACGGATAATGAGAAAGTCTGTGACAACGATCTTGGTGAAATATTTGAACAGTGTGCTTCGGTGCAAGATGTGTTCGTTGCAAATGTTGACACGTTGAAAACCCAAGTTGAACAGGACTGGAAAGTGAAATTTAAGGTAAACAATACAGATTTATTGTTAGAAATAGACAGTGGCGCCATGTGTAATGTGTTATCAAGGAGCACTGCTGAAAGGTTTAGGTCATTTTCACAGATCAAACAGAGTGACACTATCATAAATGGAATAAGTGGCAAACAGATGAAGGCTTTCGGGAAAATAACTTTGCCGTGTGAATATAAGGGAACAATAGAAAATATTGTGTTTCAAGTATTAGACACGCCAAGAAATGTTAACTTGCTGGGTCGTGAAGACTATGAATCTAGGGTTAATCGCTAGAGTGAACACTGTGGAACTTACTACTTCGGCTATGATAAACGAGTTTAGTGACGTCGTCGGTGATGACATTGGATGCTTACCTGGTGAATATGAGATTAAACTGGACAAATCTTTTACACCGGTAGTTCATGCCCCGCGTACAGTGCCTGTTGCAATTCGAGATCAAGTAAAATCGGAGCTTAATCACCTTGAACGATGCAGAATCATTGAACAAGTTACAGAACCTACTGAGTGGGTAAACAGTATGGTTTGTGTACGCCAGAAAAATGGTCGCGTACGTATCTGCATTGACCCAACGGACTTAAACAAAGCCATTCTTCGTGAACATTACCCAATGAACAGTATTGATGATGTTGCAACAAGGTTACATGGTAGCAAATACTTCACGACATTAGATGCAAGTATGGGCTATTTCCAGATCAAGTTGGCTGAGGAAAGTTCCAAGTTAACCACGTTTAACACGCCTTTCGGACGGTATAAATATTTGCGCATGCCAATGGGAATTAAGTGTGCAAGCGAGGTGTTCCAGCGTGAAATGCAGATTCATTTTGGATGCATGGAGGGTGCAGAAGTCATAGTTGATGATATTTTAGTGCATGGAAAGTCACTAGAAGAGCATAATGCGAGGCTAAGGAAAGTGCTCCAGAAAGCCAGAGACGTAAATCTTAAACTGAACAAGAAAAAGTGTGTATTCGCCCAATCAGAAGTTGATTATGTTGGTCACAAGTTAACCGGAGAAGGAATCATGCCAACGGACCAATGAGTTTCTGCCATCACGAACATGAGAGATCCAGAAAATCATAGTGAGCTAGAAACAATTTTAGGCATGTTGTCATACGTGTCAAAGTTCATTCCACATCTCAGAGAATTAAACGCACCATTGCGTGATCCACGCAAAAGTGAAAACTGGAGTTGGAACTTAGAGGCAAAGAAAGCATTTGCAGACATCAAATTGGTGTTGACTTCAACGAAAGTTTTGAGGTATTATGACATGAAGAAGCCAGTAAAACTCACAGTAGACGCGTCAACAAGAGGTCTTGGAGCCGCAATCTTACAGCAAAACGGAGTCGTAGCTTATGCGTCACGTGCATTATCTCCAGCTGAACAAAGATACGCCCAAATTGAAAAGGAGATGCTTGCGGTAGTTTTTGGGTGTGAGCGTTTTCATAAATTATTGTATGGAAAGCATGATGTGGTGATCGAATCCGATCATAAGCCTCTTGAAGCAATAATGAAAAAGTCTATTCATGCAGCGCCGTTGCGAATTCAGAAAATGATGCTTAAATTACAGCCGTATGAATTCAATCTTGTATATCGGAGTGGCAAGGATCTGGGTTTGGCTGATTGTCTCAGTAGATTGCCGCTAGAGGAAGTTGGCGAACAGTCTATAGATGATGAATTGATGGTACTGACTGCCGAAACTTTGTCGTGCAGCAGTCATGACAAAATCATGCAAGCTACAAAGAATGACGATCAGTTACAAATACTAAAGCAAGTTATTAGCAGCCGTTGGCCAAAAACAAAAGGTGAGCTACCAATTGAAGTAATGCCATTTTGGGACTATAGAGATGAGTTGGCAATGTACAATGGTGTTATTTACCGTGGAGAGAGAGTGTGCATTCCAGAAGATCTGCGATTGGAAACTCTAAGAATCATTCACAAATCACACCTAGGCTCAGTTAATTGCAAAAAACGCGCCAGAGAGTTAGTGTTTTGGCCTGGAATGAACAAACAGATTGAGGATGTTGTTAGTAAGTGTAGTGCTTGTTTAACCTACAGGAATCGAGCTGCAAAAGAACCAATAATAATTCAAGACTTACCGAAACTTCCATGGAGTAGAGTTGGTACAGATCTGTTTGAAATTGATGGGAATCATTACTTAATTTTGGTCGATTACTACTCGAATTTCATAGAAGTAGAATCACTTCAGCGTGACACCAGATCAAGCACAATAATCAAGCGTATTAAGCAAAACATTGCACGTTATGGAATTATGGACGTTCTCATCAGTGATAATGGTCCACAGTATACTAGTGCTGAATTCAAGGATTTCGCAGCCAGCTATGGTATTGAGCACATAACTTCCTCACCGTTACATCAACAAACAAACAGTTTGGCAGAGAAAGCAGTGCAAACGGTTAAGAATATGATCAGGAAGTGTGCTGAAACCGGGGATGACATTTACTTGAGTTTGTTAAAACTAAGAAACACGCCACGGGACAGCGAAATTGGGTCGCCTATGCAACGCTTAATGGGACGACGTGGGAAAATGTTAATTCCAATCACTGAAAATCTACGGAAACCAGAGTCTGCCAACTCTGAAAAAGTCACAGCGAGATTGTATGGTTATCACGAAAAGCAGAAGATGTATTACGATAGAAACACAAAGTTCAGCGCTCAAGATTATAAAACTGAGCATGGAAACCAGTCTCAAATCTCAAGCAATTGATTGGCTGAAATGGCGACCAGTTGCCATTACAGCTAATTAGATGCTTGAGATTTGAGACTGGTAACAATCTCAGTTTTATAACCTTCAGCCCAGTTCACTGGATACTTCATCCTTTTATACACTTTTCAATTGCAGAGAGCATTTATATTAATATGAAAGCTATCACATGTCTGAATTTTTACACTTTTAATGTATGTTTCTGTTTTATAATTTGGTTCAATGTGAGTTTTTTTTATAATCAGCAGTTCAAGCTTTAATTTTTAACAGATACAAATAGAAAAACAATACATTATCACAGTTATTGCAACACATCAAGAAAGTTACACACATAGTCAATTATAATTTAAACATAAATTGATACCTTATTTACATTAAATACTTTTGATAATAAATATAAATTACTTTGAAATACAAAGTTTAGTGTGAAAAGCACCAGTGCCTGGCCAAGCTGATAATTTATATTGGAACCACATTTCCAGCAGCTGATTTGTTGAAATTGAGCTCAGTCTAACTCTTGGAACTGACCAATGACAACATAGTTCTGAAAATGGTTTCTGATCTTGACTTTATGACCTTCAGGCATTTCGTGTAAGATTTCCAAATAATTGCATAAATACATGTAAAGTTCCACATGGCTATTAGTTATTCTTGCAATTAAGGATAGGTGAGAACTTGTTTTATTCCTGTAAGACATTGGTTTCCATTTATTAACACAGAGTTTCATTAAGTTTCGAGTTGGGGGGGTATTTCTGTAAAGTAAAATCCCTATTTATCATCTTTGTAAACGAATAGTAACACCATCATGACCATCATGATACGCTGAAAATGTTATATTATTTCAGTAAAACCCAGATAACCAACCTGCTACACTTGTTACTCATCAACAGTCTGATTGTCCCACTGTTCAATTATGCAATATTTTTTCCCATAAATAAAAAATCAACAGAGTATGAAGACTGTTGTTTTTTTTTAAATCCTTTACTCCATATAATATACACATTTTTACATGGGCACTGCCAGTGTAGATCCAGATCATCTGGCATATCCATGCCATCTGATCAGGATCTGCACTGTTTGTGTTTAATTCAGAAAAAAAACCTAATAAATTGAAAAGAGAACAGTGTAGATCCTGATCAGATGGTACTGTTCTCATGCTTAAATACATAATTATATAGGGAAGAAAGGGTTAAGTGTTATGACATGAGATGTATATTTTCAGTGACACTTTGTAAGTACCGGGTAAGTGGAGCAGGGTTGATAAGCTGAGGAGGTAAAAAAACAACAGTTGATTGGGTAACAAGTGCCACTTTAAATGTTACAGTGTATCATGCGTGTTTGAAAATAAATGCAAATAATATTGCAATCAATTATCATGCATAATGAAAAACTATGCTAGTACCATAACTATTGTAGAAATATTTCAACACAAATAATTCATCAGTAAAATTAAGCACGAAGAAAGCAATGTCTCTTTAAGGAAATTGCACAAGTTCACGTGTTTTACCAAATCTTAAAACAGATATTTTACTCACTTGGAGGATTTTCACTTTTCAACAGGAAAATCTGTAAAAGTTCACAAGTAAGCAATAGGTAGTTTACAAATAGAAATTGAATTTATTATGGCCTGCTGCTCATCCTAAACAGTAAATTGAGAAGAGTTAGGTCTCCATGAGTACACCCTTACTTCACAGAATCCTGTACCAGCTAGTAACACGGCTATATTGTTTTTCTTTGTAACGGCTACATTGATTGGTTTAACATCTGGACCAATCAGATTTGTTCCTTTAATCAAAGTTGTATGAAACATTCCTTTCACATTGAATACTTCAACTCTGAAATTCCCAGAATCAGCTATGAATATATTATCCTCATCATCAGTGGCGACACCTAGCGGGGTATTTAGATGACCGTGATTACTTCCCTTGCTTCCGAAGCTACGTTTAAAGTTTCCAGCAATATCAAACAACTTAATGCAATCATTTCCAGTGTCAGACACAACAATGTAATCTTTAGAAGTGGCGGTAACAAATGAAGGCTGCATAAAATGGTTTTGTCCACGTCCTTTCCAACCAAATTTGGTAGAGAACTTTCTCTGGTCCGTAAAGATAAGAACATTATCTGCAGCCAGGTTTGTAATAGCAACATGATTCGACTTTGTGATAGTTATACCACTTGAAACATCAAATTTGTAATAGTCACCAATACCCTGGAGAAATCTTCCCTCCATTGAATACATTCTCATTATGTTTGAGCCAGATTTTGCCACTGCTATTAATATTTGATTGTCTTTTGTAATAGCTATTCCATTTACTGTACAGTTGAGGTTAAATCTTGATTTCAACTCTCCTGTGTTGGAAAACACAAAGACTCTATTACCTCCTCTATCTGAGAGTACAAACTCTCCATTTTGACCAATGCCTAGTCCAAATGGTTTCATCAAATCATTCACACCTGAACCAAACTTTCCAAAACACAACAGCATACTGTCAGTACAGGGACCTGCGTTTTCATTCGCTGAAAGTTGCGGATAAAGTCCAGGATGTAATGGTTCAGGAGGGTTCATTCCAGGATAAGATGGTGCAGATGGATGCACTCCATTTTCTGGGTTGGTACCACCAGGTCTTGGAACAAACTCAAATGGAGATGTTGGAGACTCTGCTGGAGCTGGTTTGGGTGGATGAAGATACCCAGAGATATCTGTCAGTGCTGACCCCACTGCACCCACAACTCCACCTATCCCACCAGATATTAGCTGACTAAACTGATATCCATGAGAAACAGGCATTGGCTGATGCATGTTCTGATTACCATCTGCTGCTTGACCACCAAAACTGTTAGGATTCTCTGAGCTTTGGTCAGCTGTGAAGCCAGGGATGGGACTCGTACTCTTTGGCCTTGGGGGTACATCTGGAGTTATGGTACAGCAGGAAGGTTGTGGAGAGACTGACCTTGGTGCTGGAACTGGTCTACCATCACCATGAACACCCAGAATCCTGGGTGAGATAGACCGAGGAGCTGGAATAGGTTTATATCTCAGATCCCCTGGAAGCAGACTGTCTCCACTTTGATGAGGAGCCAGGGACGGCAGAGAGTTGTCATCAACAGTATCAAGTAGACTGGCAACCATGTAGTTTTCTTGTAAACCTGCAGATAATACATACATGTGAAACCAGTATTCAAAATAGTCAGGAATACATGGTCCTAAATAAATAAAAAAATGAAGTAATGCAATTTAAGAAGTCAAGTCTTGAGATCACAAAGTGAATCAGGGGTTATCATTCTAACAGATGGATTTGTTCAAGCAGTATTCCAATTATAAAGCGAATAGGATAAGTACTTTCTGGCAACATTAAGTTTCATATTAAAGGGAGATGTGCAGGATCCATGAATGGAACATATTTGCGAGAAGGGTTTTATATCAGTTGAATATCATTATTTGAAGCTCAAATATTGATTTACACCTGAAATATTTCAAACCAATATTTTATAAAAAAAAAAGATATATAAATGGTGTTTCCTATCTTATGCGACGCGCATAGGTTAGCTATTTTTGTATTTCCCCCGTAAAGCCGCGGTGGTTTTGGGGATTGTAACGTGATCACTTCAACCAAAGTACACATTCGGTGTACCTTGCAGACTATCAACATAGCCATTTGTTTCAAAAAGCCTGGGCCACCACGATATAGTAAGCTCAGCGATGAACTAAACATAGAATGATCGCTAAATATAGAATGTTTTTTTGTATAGGGATTTCTTCAGCGGATTGTTTTCAGGTCCGGTAAAATGGTAAAATTAACCGAAAACTTCCTCCTGGAGGGTTTGAAATGTAGAGTTTAGTGAAAAGTAAACGTAAGTGTTACATAGATCGATCTGTTTACGATTTTACCGAGTACACCTGCTCGACCCTGCACATCTCCCTTTAAAGTTGGTATATTACAGAAACAATGCTGCCACTGCCGGAAATAGGATTCTGTGTGTCTACCTGATATCACAGGCGACACCAAAATGATGGCATTGTATGGTGCTGAAGAATACATATACATATATGCCTCACAATATTCAGCTCATAACTTAATGACAACCTGTCATCAAAATCCAAATATAAATAACAAGCCTATTTCATACCAAATTCTTGACAATTCACAAATCTTTTTATTGAATATATATTCAGACTTCAGATGGATGATGTTTAGGATAACATTTCAGTAACACATGCAAAAATGATAACCATATAGCATAACTCCTAATTTTCAAAAGAAGTCATTGAAAGATTCAAAACCTACCAGGTAGATAGAAAGTTTCGAATTCAAAACCTATCAGGTAGATAGAAAGTTTGGTGGATACCTTCAAGGCCTTGTGAAGGGATGTTGACATCCTTGCGACATGATGGACAAGGAAAAACACCTAATGCTTCAAAGTTTGAGGCTACATAGTCCTTGAGACAGCCCAGGCAGAATGTGTGAAGGCATGGTAGAGCTTTCGGGTGTGTGAACTGATTGAAGCATATGGCACACGTCAGATAATCTTCTCTAATCTTGCTCCGAAGTGATTGTTGTGCTATGTTGGCCATAACTTAAAATATAAATTATTATTAGATCTATATTCAAAATTTAACATAAGCATAATGTCACATAAACTGATGATAACAATTTTGTGTCTGTTTCTCTGGTCTAATTACTTTCCAAACTAAACATGCTTCTCTGATACTCTCTGGCAAATCTAACAGCATCAGGGAATAGTTTATCAGGGAATAGTTTTATAGAAAAAACATTTCCAAATCCATTTTACAAATACACGTATATTATACTCACATGACAGTCAGTTTGTGACTATGAAAATGTAATTCATAGTTTAACATGTGAATTTATTTATAAATGCTGATTTACATACCAGTTCAAAGTACACCAAGGAAGTGATGAATCAGATTATCAACATCAACAACAAAATGGAGTAGCCTCCCTTACTGATAATGTCTGTCACTTTCACTCCACGGGTTTTAGCTTGTCGATTTAGAAATTACATTTGAAAATCGACTGTATCTAATTTTCTACAGAATTCCATGTGTAATCATGTAAATGATAAATGAATATCTAATTCGTTTTAGTTTACCTTAGTAAAGACATACCTCCAATGTAGAGAGTAAATGTTAGGGTCCAGACCACTAAAATATTTTAACAAGTGCTATCTTTCCTTACCACATCTTAAAATGTGTGTCTCCTCAGAATCATTATAAAACTAAAATTGAACTAATTATGTCAATAGTTTAAAATAAATGTATTTTAGAAACCAAGATTTTATGTGTTTAAAGCTTAAAATTTATTATCCTTTTGTAAAATTGGGCTTCTAAAATAATTATAGTCTAAGATCATTAAATTTGTTCAGTGTTGGATGCAAGATTTCCAGAAAATGGGTTCCTTTGGGGCTGTCATAGGGTAGTTACATGAAATTATTTCCAACTTTCTGGCCAAAATCCCCATGAAAAATAAATTCTGTTGGTTAACAATGGGTTAGAGCAACCCCACTGAAATCCCTCTGGAACTGCCCCTGTTGTTAAATGTGCATAATATGCATATATTACATGGTTATTCATTTTCCTTTGCACAATATAGTAAAATAACCCTATAGAATTGTGCTTTGCATTGGAATTATGAGTTATGAAATTTTTGTAGCAATCATCATAGAATTTTGAAATTTTTCTAACAATCGTTACATAAAATGAAAATAATGTACCGAAAAAAGGTAGTTAAGCCAAAAACAATTTCCATCACTCATGCAAGCAACCAAGTTATCTATATTTATGATACTTTGGTGCAAAATATTGACAAACTATTATAATTTGATGTAAAAATATTTATACCATAATTTGATGTGTTTGTGTTTTCAGGGACAGGATCAGGTGTAGGGACATTTATTTTGAACCTCTTAGAAGAAGAATACCCAGATGTTTATAGGTAGGCTGGTCTTGAGTCTCCACCTGATGGAAATATTAAAGTTTTTACTTTGTTTGTGTAGTCATGTAAGGGTAACATAATTATATCTGGGCTAGGTGGCTGTTCAGTTGAATTGTCAGAATAACAAAAAAGTACAAAAAACACAGAATACTTAACCAAGTATAAACAGATCAAACTGTACATCCATGCTGTTTGATCAGAATCTAGCCTGTCCATGTTGGCACTTTCAGATATATTTATTATGATATTTCTGACCAAGAAGTGAACAGTCTAAATCAAGATGAGATGGCACAGATATGCCAGGTGATCAGGATCTACACTGATCGCCCATGTGACAAAAGGCATATCCATGTGTAAATGGTTAAACCCTCCCAAATATATTGAAATCTGTGTTAAAGTAAATACCTATTTACAATAATTTTGTAGTATAATAATATTTTGAAGCTGTCAAAGTTTGTTTTAAAACTACTCCTATGACACTGATGCTGAGGCTTTAGACTTATCCCTTTCCTCCATAGACACACCTTTATTGCGTGGGCCACCAATGTAGATCCAGATCAGCAGGCACATCCGTGCCAGCTGATCAGGATCTGCACTTCTGGATTTTTGATTTGTCAGGTTATTTTTTACCAAAATGCGACCAGTGCAGATCCTAATCAGACGGCACAGATGTGCCGGCTGCTCTGGATCTGCACTGGTCGCACATGCGTAAAAATGTGTATATAGGGAGGATAGGGTTAAGCTGGCACAATAGTGATTATACAAACTTATTATCAAAGTCTGAATAGAACCAGGAAGTTTTGAACAAATTTAATCCTTATTGCATTTTAAACAATGCCTGTGCTGGCACATCCATACTGTCTGATATGGATTTACACTTATCACATCTTGGTCAGAGAAGACCTAATTAATCTAAAACTGAATGGTGTAGATCCAGATCAGATGGCATGGATGTTCTGGCTGATCTGGATCTAAACTGTTTGTACATGTGGAAAACCCCTATATGTTTAGTAAAGGGTTAATAAGAGAAATATCTATGACTTATGAAACAAATTATCAGCAATTTCCAAGAATGAGGGAGATCATTGCTTAGATTGTAATCCAGTCAGTGCCATTTATAGCCATTGTGTACACACCGGTCATATGAACATTACATTATCTATGTAAACTTGATGATTTTACCGCTTTTGATAGAATGATATTTTTCTGTTGTAGATTTGTAACAGCCGTTTATCCGTCCATTGATGATGATGTTATTACATCCCCTTACAATAGTGTCCTTGCAATGAGAGAATTAACTGAAAAAGCTGACTGTGTACTGCCCATAGAAAATCAAGTAAGTAATTACTTACCTGCTGCTTGTAAAAATTCTTCTTATGTTGTAAAAACAGATAGATTATGGTTGATTAACACTTTACTCTTTGGACATGGATTATACCCCATGATCTGCAATCAGGTTAGATCCAGACATTTGTGCAGTCTAATCTTGATCTACAGTGTTTGCTTCTTGGACAGATATTGCCGATGTGCAATCTGATCTGGATCTACACTGGTTGCACATGGGTTTTAAGCTTTATCCAAACATAAAGAGTTAAGAAACAAGAGCTTCTCTTACACCAGTGTTCATACAATACCTTACTTTGTACCTTACCCTACTACAGCTCTAAACAGCTTTGAATGTAATTACATGTATGAACCCAGAATGTTATTGGGTGTTGTTCATTATGGCCAGATCATAGGTCAGTATAAAACCAATTTTTAAGGTCATAGACTACTTAGAAAGCTGACACTGTAATTTCCAAAGAATTACCTCCACTTACACTATATGATAAGAATTGCTGGAACAACAGTGGTCAAGGGGAAGAGCATCAGAATACAGATCTGGAGATTGCAGGTTCGATACCCACCAGGGATGAGATCCATCTGCAGTTTCCCCAATTCTCATTCTGCTCGGGTACTCGTTGGCAACCCAGGGTGCAGTGATCTAGCATTGTTGGAATAACTTGTTTCACACTAAATGTAAAATATATAAATTTAAACTAAACAATTACTATCGACAAAATGCCTCAGGACATTTATTAGAATAATGGTACATAGGTAATTATTGTTTGAATGTAGATGGAGTCTTCTGTATATTCTGATTTTTGCAGGCATTGGTATCACTTGTTAACAAAATAAACCAAGCTATACCACCAACAAAGACTGGTAAACGGACATACACCAGTGTAGGAGGAGAGGTTAAGGCAGGAAGTGCAATCACGGCAAGTGATGGTAGCATCGTCAAACCAGCAAGTGAAAAACCTTTCGACACCATGAATAATATTGTTGCCAACCTATTGCTCAATATGACCAGGTATGTAACACCACTGTTTATTTCATTGATGAAAGGATGTTTGTTTGAAATATCATTACTGCATTATGCAAAACTATTGCTACTGTAAATAAATAAATGAAACAGGATCTTTGAAAGTCACCAAAAACGACAAATATGAAAGTAATGCAGGCTTGTTTTGATTAATCCTGTTCATGGGCAGTAATAGAAACGAATTTTACTGCTCATGCCTCCTAGCCCCAGCTTGAGCTTAACTCAATATTTACACCAATAAATAGCACGATTAATGATCCATCACGAACAATGGTGTGCATATGGCTGGGAACATTGAACTTCCAATGGTGTGCATATGGCTGGGAACATTGAACTTCCAATGGTGTGCATATGGCTGTAAACATGGAACTTTCAATGTGGTAATTTTAAAAGGTTATACAATATTTTCGCATAAAAGTGACAAAATAAGAAATTATTATTGTTTATTATATCCTTGATTTCTCTGGTTATATTCATTGTTACATACCAAAACTTGACTTTGTTAAGAATACAAAGAAAGACCTACAAGGTGAAGTATCTCATGATCAAAAATGTCTGTAAGCTTAAATAAACATTTAAATATTGTCAATTATTTATGTCAGAAAGTCTCAAAATATGCTATCATTATCATGATGGTTTAAGTTTTGCATATTTAGTGCTGGGGTAAGTTCACAAAATTAAACCCTAATCATTAGGGTTTAATTTTGTAAACTTACCCCATTAAATTAAATGAAATCAAACCATTCGGCTGAAGGTTATAAATTGAGAATGGACAAAAAGTGAAATATGCATATCAGGGATGGCCACATCCAGCAGACACAGCCTCCCCTCACAGCCAAACAGTAGAGAGGAAAAGAGAGCATGGTATTACAATAATCAATTTCAATACGGACGCCACAAATAATTGACGAAAGTGAGGGGTTACTGCCTTGGAACGGTCAGTGGCAAAACAATTTGCCACTGGGGGTTTAAACCAGGTTCTAGGGTGCACCAACCTCACACTAAAAACCAGTCTAAAATCTCAAGCTGGTCGCCATTTCAGCCAATCATATGCTTGAGATTTGAGACTGGTTTCCAATCTTAGTTTTATAACCTTGGGCACTGAATATCTAGTCTTAGTAGAGTAATACAAGTGATCCAAGTTATGTCTTTTGCACAAAGAAAATAAATGATACCACTGTAAATTAAATGTTGGTTATCATATGACCAGAGACATTGGTATGCAGACCGATCCTGATCTACAAGGGTCATAGTACATAGGATCCAAAGATGAGTAAAGTGTTTAGGGTTTTAATATTTATTTCATCTTGTTTCAGTTCTGCAAGATTTGAAGGTTCATTGAATGTAGATTTGAATGAAATCACAATGAATCTGGTACCGTTTCCACGGTTACATTACCTGGTGTCCAGCCAGTCTCCACTGTACACACTAGCAGATGTTAATCTACCTCCTAGAAGGTAACTGTTAAATGAAATGGCTGAGCCTCACTAATTTTATATAAAACTTTGTCATCCACATGTGCTGAGTATGGATGGTCGGGGAGAAAGTTTCTAGCTGGTAATGAAGCTTTGCAAAGTTACTACTAGTATTAGAAACAGTTCCCTTGTACCAGATTTTCCTTTCCCAGCTTACAGAAATGAGCACATTCACTGCCACAGTGTGCTGCCACATAAATCCAAGCAATCTACTAACTAAGCCACTATCGAGTTACAAGTAGCACTGATGTATGCTTATGTGAAACTGGTGACTGATTTATAATGAAGACAGAAATGATTTATATTTATGGGGGGAGATTTTTCAGCCGCCACACTGCACAAATTCTGCTAAATTTTTAATTATAAATAAACAAGCTCAACTGGAATATATAAACAATGGACAGTGGTAATTGCAATTGTACAGAATAAATATACTTCAGCTCTGATATATTGAAATCCATTTTATTCAATTGCGATATCCAATTATATAACAAATCACTTGTAAATCTCCAGTGTCAAACATTGATTAAATGTATATGTTATACATGTAGTTACAAGGTAATTTTATCTCATCATCATTTATTATGATTAATATATTGTAGATTAGACCAGATGTTCTCTGATGCATTTTCCAAGGATTATCAGTTACTGAAAACAGATCCAAAACACAGTTTGTATCTAGCTTGTGCACTGATGGTCAGGGGGAATGTGGAAGTGTCCGATGTGAGAAGAAATATAGAAAGGTGAAGTTCTCATTGCTTAGGATTAAGTCCATTTTCTGGTGTGCTGTGTCATTGAAAATGGTTCAAAACATTACTATAATTACATTAACCTTTATGAAATTTAATATTTACATTGTAACAGGGACGAATGTAATTAACCTTTTCTTCCAAAAATACGCTTTTATGACATCTGCAAAGATTGTAGATCCGGATCAGCTGGCACATCTTTGCCATAAGATCAGGGTCTGCACTGTTCACTTTTTGATTTGTTAGGTTATTTCTGATAAAAAAAACTAGCAGTACAGATCTTAATCAGAAGGCACAGATGTGCAAGCTGTTCTGGATCTACAGTGGTACCACATGCAACAAAATGTGTATATATGGAGTAAAGGATTTAAAATGCACGTTTACTTTTAACTCTTACTTATTCATTATCCCAATGTTTCTTTCAAAGAGGTTAACCGAAAACTTAAGATGAGTAATAGCAATGTATGATTAAATTACAAAGTTTATGTTTACATTAAATACATCATGTATTCATTAATAAAATAGAACAGCCTCCCTACACATTCAAGTCAAGCAGTACATGTAAAGGGAAAGAGAGAGAGCACAAGTTTGTAGTTTATTACACTATCAATTTCACAAAGACAGCACACACTAACCATAGGGAAGATGTTGTGTTACTGTCTTGGAATGGTCAATGGAAAAATGGCAATATATTTGCCTAAAGTTTAAAAATAGAAAATGAATATACAAGCCAGAGTTCTGTGTTCTGCTGTTAACTGGTTTTTCCATTCTTAGCAATGTAACACATATGATAAATCATTATGTATGACCCGTACATGTATAATGATGCTGTATTATTATACAGGCTGAAACCCAATCTGAAGTTTATTCATTGGAACACGGAGGGTTGGAAGACAGGACTGTGTTCTGTGGCACCAGTTGGTCAGTCCTACTCACTGTTGACACTGGCAAATAACACATGTATACACAACAACTTTACAGAACTCAAAGACCGATTTGTGAAGCTGTACAAACGGAAGGTAAAATAATAACTAGGATATGAAATGTTTTACTGCAGCTCTAGAGATCTGGCCAGATCTAGTGAAGCTATCTATCTATGGAGGAAAGTGTTAGTATCCAACATGGGCGTTACATTTTGACATAAGGGGACTTTAACAGTACATATGATATTATAATATTAATACAGTTAAAAATAGCGAAACTAATTTATAAGGTATGACAGATGTAGGCCGATACTCCTCCACTTAAATTTGTTTTGTTTAGAGCCAACTTAAAAAATTATGTTATTCAGTTTTTTTTTACTATAAAAAAGGATGGAGGGTGTTTATAAAGGGAATAATGCATTTTGATAAACAGACTCTTTATGTTGCAGAGTAGCCATGATTGATTGAAAAACCTTTTTAAGTGTTGACACTTGATAGAAAAATTTAATTCATACAAAGAATTATGATTCCGTTTGTCTTTGCCTACTTCTGTTAAAAAGTAATGCAAAAGATGGTTACAGGTTAGTTTTCAGGGCCCATGGTCATAAAACTCAGGAAGGAAGCCAGTCTCCAATCTCAAGTATTTGATTGGTTGAAATTGATTCCTGGACCAGTGTCTGAACTGTGCAATTGAAAGATTGAATATAGAGACTGCTATACATCTTAAAATCATAGGCCCAGTGCCCGAGGTAATAAACTTTGCGTGGAAATCAGTCTCAAATCTCAAGCATCTGATTGGCTGAAATGGCAACCAGTCGCCATTTCAGCCAATCAGATCCTTGATATTTGAGAGTGGTTTACAATCTCAGTTTTATAACCTTCAGCCCAGGATTGTTAGCTTTTAACTCTTCGAATAGCGTGGTAGTAGTTAAGGATTAAAGTCTGAAATAAAATTGACATTCTCTGTGGCATGCACATAATATAATAATTATGCTGTTTTTGACTTTCAGGCACACATACATCACTACACACAGGTGGATGGAATGGAAATGTCAGACTTTGCTCACAGTCTGGAGTCTCTTAATTCTATTATAGAACAGTACTCTGACCTTGAAAAACAAATGTTTAATCCTCCACCGGCAGAACCCAGACTTCAGGTGGTTAAATGAAGTGGAACACCCTGCGCCATAGAGACGTCCATACATTCTGAAACCAGGGCCCAAGATCATAAAACTGAGATTGGTGACCAGTTTCAAATCCCAAGCATCTGATTGGCTGAAATGGTGACCAGTCGCAATTTCAGTCAGATGCTTGAGATTTGAGACTAGTCTCCAAATAAAGTTTTATTATCTTGGGCAAAGGAATATAACTCCAGGCAGCTACTGTGTGCTTTTCAACATGTTAATGTTCAGATCATTTACTAGAAGAAGACTTTGCACTGTTCTACACACTTCTTCAGTGCCAGTGCATTAGACTCTCAGCATTATCCTTTACTCCAAGGAAAATGGCTTTTATCCTGTTTGCGACCAGTGTAGATTAAGATCAGTGTGTGTCTTTATTGTGTACTAAGCCAATAGGGCCTATGAACATATAAACAGAAAACACAATCAGTAAACTTTAGGACATGGTCCATGAACATATTAACAGGAAACACAATCAGTAAACAGTAGGACGCGGCCCATGAACATATAAACAGGAAACACAATCAATAAATGGTAGGACATGGGAAGAAATGAAAATTGCCTTAATTTTGAATGCAACATGCTTACATGTAACATACTACTGAGTTATAGCTTTTAAACCTGACACAGTACAAGTACTTGTTAGTGCTATGATCTTGTTTTGTATTGGTACCTCTAAGGTATTGACAATGTACCCTGTGGGGTAGACACAGATACTTGCTTTGTATTGGTACCTCTAATGCTAACTGAGGCATACACAACGACTTTCCAGTGTAAAAATAACAGCAATGTGAGCAAATAAACAAAAAATGAATAAAAAGCGCAAAATGAATATTGTAAGATGTTTTTTTATTAAAGAAAACATTGAGAAATGTTTGAAATGTATTATAATTAATTTTATTACTGATCAAAATACGCAGTTTTCATATTTTTACTCGGTTTGAATGTACTTCCAATCGTTGGAAATTGCTTACAGAAGTTTTATTCATTTCCGTAAATCGTCATTATATGCTGACTCTGGTATACTATGATACTATGGATGTACTGATGAACAGCATAACCGAAATCATGGTGCATTCGATACCTACGACCAAACATGTTTAATAAGCTAGAAGTTGGATGGTTCCCAAGTCCGGGGTCTTTGATATCTCATTTTCTTAATCCAAATTTAAAACATTGTGTTAATTTACTAGAGGGGTGTGCTTAAGCATTGTTCGAGTGTATGCAGCTGTGAAAGCGTTAAAGGGGAAACAACTAAAATCATCTTCAATGTTTAGCCTGCGTTCCTTTATCCATTGAGTATATTTTCTGACTTCCACAATAATAATTTAACGTTATTACAATGATCATGTTTATACTAGAAATATGTTTGCGATATTAAAATCTAGATTATGATTCCTAATTTGAACTCTTATTCTGATAAGTGCGGCCGTTGTATTGTAATCGTAGTTATTACGCAAAGATCATACAATCAATTTTTAAATGATTTAATGGTTTGTACATATGTATATACATGGGACAAATATTTTTCTATAATATTAGTAAAAATATGACCAAAAATTAAATTATGATAATATTTACAATGGTTCGACAAACCAAACTAAATAATTTATATTAGCCTTACAGTACTTAAATTGCCTTACAATTTAGTTCACGCTAAGTTGTCAAATCTTTTGAAATGGAGACACTTATCATGTTTATGTTTTTCTTAAGTTGCCTTATTCCAGCAGTATTTGTTAATGCCGACAATGCTGTCTATATTCCGGAATCTACTGACTTGCTTGATGTAGTGAAGACACTTCAAAGTGACATGAAACTGTTGCAGCAATCGGATGAACGCCAACACGGACTTATCGAAAAACTTGAGCATGAAAATAAATACTTGAAAGACTGGGTTGATAAACAGGACAAGATCATAAATGAACTAATGATCAAAATAATATCTCTGGAAGAAAAGGGGCAACGAAACAATGAAAACAACGATGATGATGAAATAGATAAAAGCAATGCTGCTGAAAAGATTTCTGATGTCATAGAGAAAAGACGAGTCGTTTTTGGAAATAGTGATAAGCAGATAATACCTACTCCGAAGAAAATACGAGGTATTGATATTACTATTTTGCCACTTAATAAATGTTAAACTGATTTCTTTGTATTATCATGTATATATTAAATAACTTCTCTTATTCAGGAATAATATAAATGACCTTATTCACTGCTTTAATAAAACTAGCTAAGTTCTAAATGCTCGAAAAAAATCCGTAGAATTTCATTCTCATTATGTTGGGATCTTTTTAATTCGTATCATTATCCATAATACAAAAAAACAACAATTTGTACAGATATTAATGTTTCAAGATTTTATTATATAAAATTGTTCCATATCAGGATACTTCTGCAGTCACCGAGATAGTATCCAATGTCGGTTCAGAGCGTAAAATCATTAAAAGATCTGTAAAGATATATGCTCCTTTTTCCAGGTGTGCGAGCAGCAGAAACCGACCAAATTGCCTTCTCCTCATACTTAACACATGGTCAAAGTAATTTAGGTGAGCGGCAAGTCCTTGTATTCGACGGAGTCATTACAAACGACGGAAATGCATATAATCATTACTCAGGAATGTTTACAGCTCCGGCCACCGGAACCTACATGTTTTTCGTTACTGTTGACTCTTCCGAAAGTCATGTGACATTCCAACTAATGGTGGATGGCTCTAATCAAGCAGGGGGAACAGCACGGCCCTTTCAATATAATATGGCTAAAGACGTTCAAGGAACTGCCAGCGTTATCCTAAAGCTGAACCAGGGTAATTCTGTCTGGGTAGAGAACAATTCTTCCGGAGCTGCTGTTTGGAGTACACCTTCTAGAAGATGGACAACATTTAGTGGGTTCCGCATTTACTGAATGGTATAATGATGAGTCATTACAGTTAATGTGGGCTTTCTGTCGTAATTTCACAAAATAAATAAATAAAATAATATATGAAAGAAGGAAAAACATGAACCACGATGATGAATGATATTTCCGTCTAGATTTGATATAAAAATATAGGGCGATTTAGCTTTTATTTCCTTGATTCAAGAAGGATTGCAAAAAATGTAAAATAATTAACCAATTAAAAATTTATTCATCCAAACGATACATTAAACATCTTACATTTAAATATAAAATCATGTCTCATACACGTTCTACGTTTAGGTTAAACAAAAGGTAAACATAAACAATAAATTTGATTTAAATGGTTTATTATAATCACTATAATTATATATAATTTGCGTTTAATGTTTGCTGTCACTACATATCTAGCAGTTTTACCTGGAGTTTAAACATTTCTAATTGATAAAAAGATGCATTTCTTTACACACGTTTAATAAAACAGCAAAACGTTTTCAATTTTTTTTTTCAAAAACATTGAACTCCAATAATCTAGTCTTTCTCGTATGCACGGGTCAAAGGGTGTGGAAGAATTTGCAGTCAGACCTGGACTCAAACCCGGGACCCCTCGCTTACAGGGTGAGTGCTGTCCCGACTGAGCTATCCGTCCGCTTACACATCTTCTCCCCAAATAGTGACTAGATTCGTACCACGACAAGGGACACGCAGCAGTCGTTAGACCATTAAACGACGTTTTGATCGGCCATTCTACAGCGAAACAGTAGAAATCAAACAAGAAGAAAACACCATTTCATTAGGATCTAGAACAACAAGAGGCCTTTGATAACATCATAGGAACCTCCTGTACTTGCCTACACAAATTACCAACTTCAGTTTTTAGTACATACCGATGCATCATCAACTGGACTGGGTAACAGCATTTGCAAGCCGAAGTTTGAAAGCGTCTGAGCGACATTACCCTACACATAAACTTGAGTTTCTTGCTCTCACGTGGGCCATCACAGAGAAGTTCAATGACTACCTGTACGGTTCAAAGTTTGAAACCAATAATCTACAGCTTGGTCGCTCCAGACAACTTACCTGCAACGGAACCAAAAGACCAATACTTACCTGATAACGTTGTGGATGCCCTCGTTCAAAAGACTGGGAAAAAGCAGAAAGTGATTATCCAGTAATTTCACAAGTAATTACTTACCTGAAAGATGGTATGCGACCCACAGCTCAGCGAACCGCTACCGAAGGTAAAGCAGTAAGAAAATACTTACGTGACTGGAACAAATTGAAACTCAGAGAAGGAGTACTTTATCGCTAAGGTCAAATTTACGGTCAGGAATATCTGCAACTAGTTTTACGTACTCATCTGCGTGACGAGATATTCTTATGTCCTCATGATGATTTAGGTCATCGGGGCAAAGACCGTACTAAAACACTATTCAAGCAGCGGTTCTACTGGCCAGGGATGGATGCCTGGATTGAGGAAAAGGTCTGGCTGCACATTCTTTCTCACCCTTTGACACCAGATATCCGTTTTTTCTCCGTTTTTTTCTCCGTTTCCCTATTTGTTCACTTTGAAAACAACAGAGCTCCTAGGTTATGTTGCTTCTTTTACATCTGTTTTTATTTTTATTTTTAAATAGAGATGAAAAGAGTACATAAGAGTAATCTTTATCAATAAATGTCAAAAAGTTGAGAGAAAACGTGTGCATAATATAACAATAATAGCCAATAAATAATAAAATGGAAAACGAGTAATTTAACAAATATTTTACATGTGGCCTTCTCTTATTAAAACGATTAAATTAACTATACTATTGCCAAATAATAAATGATATGCAAGTAAGAAAACAAATCAAACATGCGTAAATATTAATTTGGTAAACTTGATCCCTCCCTTTTCTCCTACCAAAAACGCATCATCAGTCTTCGTTATGACATTGCGCACAGTCTTCGACTAGTGACGTTTTTCGGGGGTATTTTACAATTCGTCGTTGATTGATTAAACGTATGCTGTTGATTTTACAACATGTTATATATAAAATGAAGGAGAATTTTTTTCCAATTACGGCAGTATTCCTTGATTAAAAAAAACATGAACTGCTATTTGAATATATATTCATAAAGAATGCGCTAACGTCGTTTTGGGCGTGTCCCAGCGTAACACGCGACAAATAGTTTTGTTCGGGAAAATTCTGCAGTTTGTTTATAAATTGAACGAAGCCCACCAAATTTTTGCCATTGGCGTTGACATCACACCCGTTGATAAAATCATCGACGGAATGTAATTCAAAATGCCGGAATTTGCAATACAGAATATTTTCTAAGAAGGAGTAATTTGTCCCATTTCCGTCAAATTTAACGGAGCTCATGTTTTAAACGATATTTACACTCACAAGGGAAATGGTTAAGTTTCGATTTACACATGAAGAAATTGTAATTTTCCTCTTGTACGTTTCCATATAAAAACAAATTAAATGATCACTTTACTAAAATGACAGTTATAAAATATCTGTGTCTAGCAAAATTGTGAAAATCCGTGAAATTTGCGCTTTTTCTAAAATTGTCGTTTGTTTCAGTAGAAGTATGAAAAGTGCCGTTTATTAATATGAGAAACAAACCTGCATTGATCTTGTAATTTTTTCGCTTAATCTTTACATATATACTTTGTGGTATATAGAGTTATAGTTAAAACGCTACGAATGTCTAGCAATAATGTGAACTGCCCCATTTTGGCGGCGTCAGATAACGTCAAACAAATCTGCGTGTTTTGTTATTTCTTAAAATTTCATTTGAGTAATATATTCTAGATAGAAATTAAATCATTCAAGCGCAGTGATTGTTTGAAACATTTTGTCCGCCTATACGGCTAGAAAAAGGAATTCCTACGAAGACGAAGTGCCCTATTACGCACATTTCTTTGAACAAACTCGACTTCAACAATCATGGAGAAATGCTTAAGCGAGCTAGTTCTATAAAATATGAATCAGTTTATTATCATCACTAAAAAGAAAAGAAACGATGGAGCTCGGCATGCAGTTGCTGTTGTAACTGCGTCTTATATGTCATGCTATCCTCTAGTGTAATGAATGAATAAATAATAATTTAAAAAGGACACGAAATATAAAGCATTGACAAAAATAGTTTACAAGCTTTTTAATTAATTAACCTACGCTGTTATATTTTATGTCAGAATAAAGTGTACACTTTTTCTATTATATCCAAATAAAAAGTTCGGGTTGTTTTCAGTTTCTTATTTTCGACATTTAAAAGTATATCATTGAATTAAATTACAGGTACTTTTTATGCATTGCGGTTTAGAAAACATGATGCTTCATTTGGTCTCTTATATTTGTTGTAAATATTTTCGGCATGTTAAGTAAAACACGGTCGTTCACTTTTGAATGCCAAAATGTATGTTTGTATATATCATGCTAGTATATTTACTTGCAAACATAAATATTTTGTAAAACTTTTATTTCGTTGTACTATAATTCCTTTTACGCGTTGCCCTAATACGACGTCCTGAGCGCTGAATGACGTTACGCTTTATAGTCGAACACTATGCGCAACGTCTATATTATCGTGCTATACGGGAGGCCGGGGATAGTTGTTACACTTTTAGCATTTTTCAGAATTGTGACTGTGTCAGTTGTGCGACAGAAAAGTAAATAGTGGCAATTAAAACTTTATGAAGTTAAGTTTAATATAAAATTAGACTGATTAGAGTATATGAATTGATTTCGTAAAAAAAACAACAACAAATTTTAGCAAATAGTCCAAAGTGTAACAACTTACACCCGGGCTGTTGTTACAGGTTGCGGGGTAAAATGTTACAACAGCTCTGGGTACAATATTTACCATGTTCAGATACCTAAAAGTGACTTTTTTGAAAACGGCTTCATTCAAACACATGAACATTGTTTAGAATATGAATTTTGACAAAAGCATGCATATTGTCTCATAAATATAGTCACTATAGTTGTTAATTTGGATAGTGGCAAACGTTTCAATAGGGCATTGATTTTTTTTTTAAATTTTTTTGTGAATTGCGATTTTTTATATAAATTTATGTTTTTTATATTGTTCGAACGAAAACAATGTGCATTTATAAATTTTATCGAGAGAACTTTGCGAAAGTTAAGTATGATATCTGTAAGATGTTAGTTAAATATACATGTACATTCAGGAACAGCCTCAGCCAGAATCACAGAATACAAAAGCTTATCAACACAGACAAACCATTGATCTGTATGAATATCTGAGAGGGCATCAGTTAATAATTTGATCAATTAAAAAGACACCAAAAAAGTGAACCTTTAGGGTTACCGCCTTCGAGCGGTCAGTGCCAATAGTTTTCCGCCAGGTTTAAAGCAGTAAGATAAAGATGTCAATATTTCGGTTTATTTTTGCGTTTATACGAGCATTTTTATCCGAATTAAATATCGATAATATTGTCTAAGGCTGTAAAACAAATAATATTTAGGTGTCCCATTCTGGTCAAAAATCCATGGTTTATTGAGGAGCAAAATATTAATCTGTAACAATATGCCCCATCACCGACGTAACAACTTACCCCACCCGTCCCTTGTCGCACTTTACAGTCGCTAAATATAACATATAGCCTGATTTATTTTTATTACTAGTTTCAAAGAAAATACAAACATTTATGTTATTTTTTGTTTGTGTTTACGACTTGTATAATGCAATAAGGAGGAAATATCGAAATATTGTCCAAATTCGAAAAAAATTTACTTTAACCTAGTAAAATCAGTTTTTCATGGCTAATCTGAAAATTTTCTGGGCAATTGCAATGCAATTTACACTAAACATAAAGGAAACTTAGAGGGTTAATTTAGTACTAATTCCAACTTCATCAATGATGCAGTGTTGTCGCAAAGATAAGTGTAACAACTTGCCCCTTGTAACAACTATCCCCGGTCTCCACTATTGTCCTTATGTGTATCTATGCTCTTGGAGGAAATACATATATGTTCTGTTCTGTTCTTTTTTGTTCTTTTCTTAACTTCTCCGTTCTTTTATGTTCTGCACGAAGCCAAAATAACTCGTCACAACACAGTGGAGGAGTTAAAGTTCAAATAAGTACAAAACATCAAATATTTTTTTTCGGCGTTAGCTGTCTAAGCTCACTTTTGACCTAGTTTTTCGACCAATGAAATATTGTAAATAAAACTTATTATGCAGCGGGAAAATCAAATAGATTATTTTGATTGGTTATTAGTGGGTCTCGTTAATGATTACCGTAACGATTTTTATATTGTGTGTTAGTAGTTACATGGCACTTATATGTTCGGGCATTTTCGTTTTTAAAAGCGATAATTGTATTGGAGAAAAAAGTATTTACGGTATAAATAACCAGTTAAGTCAATTGATGGCTTAAATACGATTTTATATGGAATATTCATGGGTGTCAGGTAAACACTCGAGTACAATACACAGTGTAAAACGACAGAGAAGTGCAGATATTTCTGGTTCTTACTGGTTCCTTTCTAGTTCCTTTGATACTGATTGTTAATTTCAAGTCGAGATATTCAAATCGCCTTGGTGTAGTGGTTATCACACTCGCCTGTTAAGCGGAGGCCCCGGGTTCAATACTCGGGAGGGACACGTTTTTTAAGTTAATTTACGTAAAAGTTGGTAGATTTCGCTCTTGTAACAAGTTGTTATTATTTTCATTTATTGTATTTTAATAACATTTATTCGTCATTAGTACTAACTCTACAAGAGTTATTTTATTGAAACTGAATAAATGTACAGTTAATGTTAGACATTCTTCTTTAATCGACGTATTATCACCAGACGAAATTTTTGCACGCTCTTTATTTCTATCTTTCTTATATATAAAAATCTTTTCCATCAACGCCGTTTATCTTTTTTTAAAGATATTTCTTGTTAATTTTTAATTTTAGTTTAATTTAGATATCTACAGTAAATGAGGAAGTATACATTGCCCTGCGGCCTCACTTTTCTGAAGATCGTCAGTACTTTATATATACGTATTGTTTCTCATTACAACTCTTGTTAAATATAATATTTTATCAGTTTGACCCTGTAAATATATGAAAAACTGTTTAATGTCGGCGAACATTATTTTCAATAAATAATAGTGTTTTGATCTTCTACGAACTTTTTTCAACCGTCTACACTGGCATTAAGGTTATACTTAATTTTACGGATACCTGTAATTTGCGCAGACGGGAAACTGAAATACATTTACACCACTTAAATAGTTTATATATACCGATTACTACTGATACAAGTAACATTTTATCACACACATTTTGAGATGAATACCACGCATGGTAAATTTGGAAGTAAGCAAATAACAAGATACTTGCAGCGTTTCGCAACAACTAGACCATTGCTCCGATCCAATTTTTCTTCAGTTATTTTCATTTGATTTATATCATTATTTTGAAGAAAATCTCCCAATGACTATGGCATTTTGTCACTATGACGAGCAAAACATACGTGTGCTTGAATCTATTGCGCAACAATGGTTTCATTTATTTCTAAATTCCGCCAGTCGGAATTCCGAATGATATCAAGGACGTAAGGTTAACGCGTGCTAATGTTTTGCAGTAATTTTGTATAAATGTAAAATATGGTGTAAAGAATGCAAAAATGCTCGATTCAGGTAGCCAAATGAACACGTTACTCGAAAGTAGGGCCTACTAAACATTTAGTTGAGCTGTATCATTGGAGAATTTTGCTCTGCGGGTTTTACACATGCTCTTCTACTGCGACAGAATAGAAATATCTCCACGGCAACTTGAACTAGTTCCAAGTACGTCAAAACTGACGCTCCTGTATAGAACCCCATAGCTCCTCCAACATCCGAGAGAAATTGCAACGTGTCATAAGAAGGTTCCTCAGTAATGACGTCATAGGTGACATCATCGAACTGAATGTTAACCGACAGGAAATTTCTTGAAATCGTTGACACTTGCTCAAACGAAAGAGGCAAACTGATGTTCGGTTCAACACAAAGTCCATCGGAAAGAGACAAATTCCGTCGGCAGCTCTCAGGAAGCAGGACGTTTTGGACGTATATCCGATGTGGCCAAAGTCCTCCAGATATTTTCGTGCTAAATACTTTCTGTTTACATGGAGGGTTACAATCACACACAAGGTTATCTTTCTGAATACTTTCTTTTACTTCTTGAATGCAGATTTGTGTATCTCTACTCAGGTAATCACATAAACTTGCATTAACTTGAATTGCTAGACTGAAACTGCCTGAAAAACAATCACACTTATTTAGAATCTGGTTCGTTTCGCAAATCGAGAAACAGGCTGTTGTAGTGTAAATTATACCGTACTGCTGTAGAAACAGCTCTCCATCATTGCAATCTCCATACCGTCCGCCCAGTCTTTTAATTGCCGTCATACGAAGTTTTATATCTGTTTCAAAGTTAGTTCCAAGAGTTATAGAGTTGTCTTCAGGTATTGGAATACTCCCTTGCTCGTGAATCATCAAACGTATGCCAAATGTTGGTATAAATGCAGTTAAATATTCAGATGATTCAACATTTAAGAGAAGGTTAATGCTGTTCGAAGCTCCTCCGTTCAATGAATACATATTCTGTGTGTCTAATGTGAAACAGTTACCTAACATCTTGGAAAACATTACCGTAAATCCACTAAGTGCTATGCTATTCCCTGAAACAAAAACAAATGTATACACAAAAATGCAGTGTATCTTTTTTGATGCCAGACATGATCATTAAAACAAAATAAAACTACTATTCTGAACCTGCTGTACCTACATGTAGATATTTAAGGCCTTTTAAGATACACACAATACCCCATAACAATATGCACCGACACGGGGAAAAGGAAAAACAAAGGTTGCTCAATTTAATTACTTTACTTTAAAGACGCATAAATCAATGAAATGTAATTATGCGGGTAATTAAAATATTTCTTTGGTTTTAAAGAGCTTATTATGACTTTTACGTTCTTGTAAGGTCTTTAGAATTTGACGGGACATGTTCAGCGATAAATTGGTTGATAAGAACAACTGCTTCATTAATTACCGTTAAATGAACCGCTTATAACCATATCTTCAAGCTGATGATCCATCTTCATTCTTTGCTTGTCTCCCAGCTTGTTCAACTCGTCAAAGAACTTCATTCTCAAAGCTGAAAATGTCTCATTTTCCGCCGTTGTGTCCCGTCTATGTAGTGACAAACCTAAATTATTGATCAGAGTGTTAGTATTGGACAGTATGTCTGCCACTGTTGCATTTGGGTCCAGTTTTGAAAATATGTCCTCAGCCAAGTTGTAAATCGTGCCTAGGGTGGAATCATTCAGGTTGCTTATCTTTGACAGCCTCACTGGATTTATGTTACATATTGTCACTGATGGGAATTGAACAGGTCCGGCGTGAGATGTAACGGAAATTCTGGTGTTGTAGGAGAAATAATCACCAAACAATCCCACAGTCTGGTATACGAACAATGCGAGTGAACCTGGCAGGAAAAAGCAACAGAGAATTAGCATTTAGTAATAAAGCGTTATGGAGAGTTACACAAAACACAGACAGACAAAGACAAACATAATGCATATAAATTCATAACAAAACCAACACACACACAGAGGCCAACATACATAATAATGTAAAATATATTATTTACATTTATGATAAGACCAATCTAAAACATAAGACACCAAAACAATACATCAAAATAAATTTATATGTTTTGAGGTTACTGCATTGAAACGGGCAATGGTAACGCAAATTAACCATTGGGCGTTCAGAAAATTATCTAGGCTGCATTAATGCCACACGACTGATTTACCATCATTGCTCACACGAAAACTATATAGTCAACCAAAAAATTTAGGAATATTCTTTATAAAACCTGAAATGATAAACATGTATTGTAAGACATAAAACTACAGAATGCAAACGTTGGCCACACCAGATTGAAAACACAACATAATATTCAGTTTGTTTTATTGTAAAACGGATTGTAAGATAGGAAAACTTTTAAACAATCCGATATATTAGACGACAACTAATTTCTAGACGATGTTTATAAACATCAATAATTAATGTATAAAAATTATATAATTTGCATGACAACAATAATATATGTTCTTGAAACAAGTACAGATCTCATAAGATTGACTTTATACTGGTGATATGAAAATGCAACAGAAACTCTTACTAGTAACAGAAATAATAACCTAAGAGGTAAAAACTAAATAAATACAGTCAGTGGCAAAGCATTTTTCTACGAGAGATTTAACAGATTATAAGGCGAACCAATCTCGCATTTGCCATGTCATCGTTAATTGTGTGTCTATTTTAAAATTGATATGTTTATAACCAATGTTCTCTATTCCTCTCTAAGTTTTTGGCTGTGTTGCTATTCTATTAGGGTACAGACATTCATGTAAAAGAATAATACTCAATGCAAGATTCTAAAGTTTTAGGCAGATTTGCAACCTTAATAATCTAAATAAGGAGTGTAGATAGTGAAGTTAAAGTGTCAAAACATCAAATATTCTTTTAATATTATCACGTCCTATATAGTGTCTATTAATTAGACGAAATATCAAAATATTGCTATCACGGTTTTTATGCTTAGTTCTTTTATCATGTCAATACAATTAAGACTACACATGTAAATCATCTAGAACAAAAACAAACAGCGAGAGTACAAACCAAAAGTATAATACCTGTAAGAAGAAGCACCCAAAGTATCCTGACAGCAACATGTTTTGCTGAAGCAATCTTCGGTATTCCATGGAGAGAACTCGACCCGCCGATCTCAGCCAGAACGGCGCACAATGTTTTAGATTCAGTCATTTCAAATATTCTGTTTAAACATATTTTGTACTAATTCTTACAAATAGTATGCTCTATTGTATATATCAACTTGGTAAGTCGTATTAACTATAGTCACCAACACGCCGGGACTTTATGATTTGATTACTTTGGGTCTTCATGGTCTGTCCGATTTTTTTGTCATTAAACCAGAATGCGTAGCCAACTTTATTGCAAACATCTCTAGATTACTGTCTGCATTATTAATAAGAAAACCAAACATAATAACCGGGTTTTGTTATTTTGCGAATATTCTAATCACATTTTACTGTGGCTCCGTTCAATTATATCAATTTAGATCCAGTTCATTATTAAGCATAGACTCGGTTCCGGAAAACAAGTTTACACAATACATTAAATAAAGTAGTTGATTGTAATGGTTGAATAAATGTTCAGAAATAGTTTTTATATCCCTCCAGAGTTCTTTACAATTAATGTAATTAATTAACAGCGTTATCACGACTTTATAGGCTCTTTAGAAAATTAGTGCTCTTGCACTAGGATATTCTTTTTCTTGAGAATATTTAAATCCAAACGATAAATTTATAAAAGGATTCCCGGGGTCACTTAGTCCAACACTTCTCAGACGCATGTTACATTTAAATTTTGGTCCTAAGTTACCTGTAGACAATAAGAAGTTAGTGGTAAATTTGTTATTATAAAATTATGTACGTTCGGTTCAGCAAAGTTATAAGATCTAATCATTAAGAGTACCCTAAAATTAAACACCCCAGCCTGAAGACCTTTATTCAAATCTCCTTTTTACAAGTTTGAACTAAAAAAGACCATCCCACTATGAAGACCACTTTTTAGAGTCCAAAATGTGGCTTAAATGGCGGGATTTCACTGTATTGCTCTTTCCGGATATTTTCTGACCATTTTAGCGCTTGTAAACGCCGTACTGGATAACATAACAGCAATAAGACATATTATGTACTAGAAAGTACAAATCTCACTGGAGAGATTATTATATCAAGCGCTATCGGCTATGACCAGTATCTAGATATTTAAAATCTTCATGAACACGGCCGCGATAAATATGTGTTCTTGAGCTGGTTTATATTATGTTTTTGTCTGGTTTGGTACAAACGATCGTTTTATAGCTTAGTAGTTTATGTAGGTGAACACTTTAATTTTATGGTTCCCAGTAGGCGCATGCAAGTAATATGAAATTCAAAGTTAAGAATCATTTGAATTTTTCTTCAACCAGTTATGATGACAATTTCTATCTATCTCTGGTTTCCTCTTTCGACTGATACAGGCATTAAGTTCACGTCGGTGGTGCGGGTTCGCTCGCAGTTAGAGGCAATATCATTTGTATGATTGTGAAAAGGTATAATACCTGGCAAAAAAGATAATGTCAGTTATGGATATCGTGGATGCCAAGACAAGTGTTGAAATGTAAGTGAGAGATAATGTTTAACATAGGTTAAAAGTAAAAGAGATAAAAATGCATGATAATGAATGACTAATACTGCATCCTAGTCACGGCCTGTTTGAAATGCTCAAGATCAGTCAGGATTACAATACTAAAAGGAAGTCTATTTCAAAGGGTGATATTGTGTGGAAAAAAATCAATACTCGTGATAATCAGAAGTGACTTGGATCTGTTTTAAGCAGATGGGACTTCAGACTTATTTAGTTCATCCTTATTGGCATTAATTCTTTTCACAAATTTTGACCCTCTTGTAAGACTTTTCATATTGCATTCCGCTTGTGCCTGATTTGCCTGTTTGGTTTTTTTGTACATAGGAATGGAGATTTATTGCTACGATGTCACGGTATGTTTTGTACAACATTTTTGTCTAGCATAAAGTCCCCGATGTGATATGTTTCGCGCTCCGTGATTGTTTGAGCTCAGTTTTCATCTTCTTCGTCAATTCATCAATTCACATACACTATTCACATCGGAAGGGATTTAAATACCTGTCAGAATAAACGTCCACAATATATTATGCTTACATGTTTCGCAAAACAATATTCGTATATCATGGACATATGTACTACATGTAGTAGACACTTCAACGTTTCATAGATGTTGAGCTTTACAATTTGGTTTAGCTGTTTTACGAATGGCATTTCTGTAGCAACAGTGCTTGTCATCTCAATCCAGATAATTCTACTCAAAGTATTTTGGGTACGGTGTTTATATTGCAGGTCTATTTACATTATGAAAAGGTGAAATAAGCATTGTATGCAGTTTATTCTAAAGTTCATTAAGTAAAGCAATATGCTATTTTCTTACAAAAACGCTACATATTCCGTAAAGAACATGTTTCACAGCATATCGTCTGCATTATTAATATGGCAGTATAAAAGGAAAAAAACGTTTGACTTGTCAAGACCCTTCGGTCACGCGTTCTCGAACTTTTTTTAATTATTGTAATCAATGAATTTCAATTATAACATGTACTTGAAGACACAGTCACGTAGCCCGTGGCAACAAAGCAAGAGTTTTTATGGTTTAATAAACATTTTGAAATACACTAGCGTTTTGAGAATTCAACGCACACATGCAATCAAAAATTAAAATGTTGACAATGTCGAGCTTCCCACCCGATCTTACATGTATCGAAATGGTCTATTGATCTTTCAGGTATTTATGGTATTCTGTTGCGTTGCCAACGAGTAAGTAAAACTTATTCAATACGTTATCACCCAGTTCAAGAGAATCCATTCGAGTTTTGCTTGAAATATCCTGCTCCGGCCCGTAGCCACGCTGAGACACACCGAGGCAAATGTCATGGGGTAGTTAACAAGTATGCATGTATTTTAGTCTGAATTTAGGCATTACACTATTCTTCAGTGCTCTATCATCAATAAAAATAGAAAAAAAGTAAAATCTCTCTAACCGCAAATTGCAGTTCAATAAAACTTTGCCCATATAAGTTATTATTATATTGTTTTTACATACATTTAAGAACAGTAAGAGCAGTAAGGACAAATAGCTAGTCTAAACATTAAATTTCCCTACAGTTATATTTACATCCAAAATATAATACGCAACTCTAACCAACAATTTAAATGCCAACATGAACAATAATTATGATACTGTCATCAATATTTGAGGTCCTTAAAAAACTTTCAATTATGAAGAGAGAAATCAGCATTTTTTGTCATCTATTTATGCGACCATGATAAAGCAAGGTCAAACAAACTTTTAAATGTACAAATATCTCATATTGTATAAATTTGTTGGAAAAATGAATCCATTCGTATATATTGTTTTCAGTAACATATTCCCCATGAGCAAAATAAAAATGATGTTTTAGGTTGCAAAATATTTTCAGACAAACACCTCCAATATCGCATAAATTATGTGGTCGTTACTATTGAACTCCCAACAGAGGCAAAGTTTGTTGCTATTGTTTTTGTTGTTCTGTTGTTTTTTATGGGAAGAAAGGGTCAGTCGTTATAGTATAAACAAGCTTGCATAATTTATAACCATGTAGAAACTGTTTTCTATTAAAGCATAACACATTTATAACAAAATTCACCTTAAGCTTCCGAAAGAAATGAAGTTATTATGCAACAGTGAGTGTCATATTGCGCAACGTGTCTGCTGTAAGTCACACTTAAAAATGAAAATTTATATGAATATCAGAAATCGCCACCACCCGAAAAAACAGTCTTTCCATGCAGCCAAAAAGTAGAGAGGAAAAGAAGGCATGAGTTTATAAGAAAATCAATTTTTAAATAAGACACGAAAAACAATTAACAATAAAGAGGACTATTTGAGGTTACCGCCTTGGAACAGTCAGTGGCAAAAAATGCTACTTCGGGTTTCAACCAGGTTCTATGGTACACGAACCTCACACATGCACCATTAGGTTCTCATATGATTAAACAAGTACAAGTTTCTTGGTGAAATAACGACAAACCGCCAGATGACAATTTTCACAAAAATACTAAAGAAGAAAGAACGCATCACTAAAAATATTAATTATTTTTCATTATTCATTCTAAATATTTTACATATCGGAGCTGCCTTTTTATTCCGATGAACGTCTTGAAACGTAGTAAAAATATGATGCGATTCTCGCTGCGAACATTTTACACTCCGTGACAAAATAATGTTTAATGAGCGTAGCTGGATATGTGACTGGAGTACGGAGGAACTAGGTGTGGGGGTAGCCCGTATTCGTTTAGAGACTGGTCGTTCTGAATCTTCCAGTTAAAAATAGACTTTGGCCAACATGTAAATCATTCGCTGAAGCCGAGAAACATGTTTTGTTGCGACCATTTGTGACAAGAGTTGTTAACAAATGCAATAGACTCTTTTCACAATGCTCCCTCGCGGAACGGGGTGACCGATTTTTTCTTGGAATGCGTATTCAGAACGAGGCGCGGACTGCTGACTAGCATATATCAATGATAAATGCCATAGAACTGCAACCCAAATTTGTTAATTTTAGTGAACATAATACAGTGATCTTTCTACACTCCTGGTTCTAAAGTTATAAAACTGATAATGAAAACCAGCCTCAAATCTCAAGTATTTGATTGGCTGAAATGGCGAGTGGTTTCCAATCTCAGTTTTATAACCTTCAGGCCAGCATTGGTGTGAACATATCTACACAGACTTGACAAAATTTAATGATTCTTCAACTAAGAATAAATACTTTATATAGATAAAGTAAACATGGTCAAGTACACATTTTATTTATTTTAGTTTTGTTCTTGCTTATCTGAAAATTATATTTTAAGTTGCAAAGTATGTCTCAAAGTTATTTCACATTTTGGATTTAAAAAGTCAGATAGGGATTAATAACTCACTATTGAGGATTTGTACACACAATGCTTTCTGTAAGGAATTTTGAATGTAATTATTTATTTCGACCTCAACTGCGGTGCGAATAAATTGTAAAGTCTCTCGTAACTCAAATTGAGTGTTATTGTACTTATTAGTGTAGATGTAAACTTATTAACGATTATGGGACTCTAATAAAAGATAAAAATATTGTATTTTGTTCGATTTATTCCACAAAATGATCATAAGTATGTTAAACGGCCGAAGTTGTGTAACGCACACTATATTTAAGATTTTAATCGCTTTATAAAAGAATATAAAATAAGGTAAACAGGGGGCATTTCAAAATCGCTCATATTAATTTCATACAACAACGGCTTTCAAAAGTTAAATTCTTTCTTTTACTATACGAGTAAATGGACTTAACAAAAGGAGTCTGCTTTTTATATAATAGTTGACTGCGTTCCATGAAATTCCAATTTTAACAGATTTGCGCTACATTCCATCCCTAAAAAGATCACCTCACTTTTTGCAGAATCCAAAAAAGTGGTCTGATTCCAAAAGAAGTGGTCTAAATAGCGAGGTTTCACTGTATTGAACTTTCTAGAGAACTTGTGGTGCGCTGGATAGCATTGGTGCAAGACATTACAAATCTCTAATTGCATGATTGCGCCCCCTAAACAATCATTCGAACGATTTTTATCGAGCTAATATTTCAACTTCACGGTCAAAAATAAAATGAAAAGCTAAGGAGCTGCTATAACAAATATATCAGGCAGCTACATGTAATTAAGTGTTAAGCGACGAGGATCAAACCTGCTACCGACAAATGCTGGTCACAACTTGCCAAATCCGCAAACCAAGACAGAAGGAGGAAACAACTTTCAAATGACAAGACAAACTGCCAAATGTGTGGAAAGTCACTTCGAGGGAAAAGAGAGTTCTGGTCGGAAAAATAAGCCTGCATTCCAGACGATGAAGTATTTTGTTTTCTTTAATTTCCAACTATTAATCTATAGCCAGTCTACAGCCCTCTCTGAATTTCATCGATACAGACATCTCTCATAATATAGTAGGATAGACAAATGACTGTCTACAATAAAGATTTTGTTTTGATTCATAAAAATATAAAAAGGCAAACAAATTTATAAGACTAGTGGCTAGTCCAGCAAAACATATACTTTATTCCAAAAGATATTATGATACTTAACCAATGTTTTAACTACACCAATCATATTATTTTAAATACTCGACGTATGATCGGGGTGTAGTCTTGCAAAATCTGTAGCCAAATTCCTTGCAATCTCAATCCAGATTATTCTAACACATGTCATTTGGGTAATATGTTTACATCACTTTATGAAGTTCATTAAGTAAAGCGATCGGCCCATTTTCTTACTAAAACTCAACGTATTCATTTGCAGGATTCACAGCGTATCGCGTGCATTATTAATATTGCTTTTTAAAAGAAAGAAAAAAGTTTTATTTGTCAGGATCTTTCAGTCATGCGTTCTCGAACTTTTTCTAATTATTGTAATCAATAAATTTCAATGACTATTTTAAGTCAAATCCTGCTTTAACTATCACACATCTCTTGGCTATAAAGCACCATAGAAAAAGTTAATTCATGGTTGAATTAACCTTTTGAAATATACTAGTGTGTTGGCAACTCAACACAAACTATTCAATCAACAATTAAAATGTTGACAATATGGAGCAGCATCCCACCTGATCTCAGTTATAAAAACGTTCAATTAATCTTCCAGGTATTGCGAAGCCGAAGTCGACTTCGAATATAAAACAAAATAAATAATAAGTGTTCATCCAGTCCAAGAGATTTCACTGTGTTTTGCTTTATAAAAACTACTGGTGTAAAGGCCATTAATGAACATGACTGTAAAGTTTATAGGAATGTAATAATAAATAACCATTAATGTTACGGGATGGGGGTAAACGTCTTGTGGCAAATGGCTAATTGTGTTATAAACATAGATATAGTATAACAGTATATATAACGCTGTTAATTACTGGCTTTAGTTAATTCTGAAAAAAGTTTTTTTGTAAAATAAGATAGGAAAATTAACAAACAGTAATTAAAATAAATCCTAGCTGTAGTCCCTGTAATTTAAATTAAATGTTTATGTTGATTTTGAAAAAAAAACATGTTTTTAACTTTTTATGACGATATTTATAGTTCTAAATGTTGCATATTTTATAGTTTTCGCCATACGTGGTTACCTGGATCCTGGAAGTACAAATTACTGATAACATCAGCCGTGATTAATTGAAAATTGATGATGATCATATTATAAATTGAAATCATAACAAAACATGATACACATGACATATTGCTTTAATGATGATGTTTTGCTGTTTTTTTATGTTTTGTTTAAACGTTAACCATCGTTCTGTAAAGAGACCATTAATATCACATAACGGTTGAAATTATTTTTGAGCCAATGACAATGCAGTATTTTTCAAATATTTCGAACCTTAATTCTCATAAAGACGCGCGTCTGAAATGTGTTTATTATAGGTCGTTTTCCTCCATAATATTGTTCGAACATTTATTGATAAACATGTATAGTTCGTCGACGATCTTCTACAGTGTTCAAGGAGGCGTGATTTAGAAAGTGTGAAAATGGAAATTCTTATAAATATTTTAGCTTTGACTTGTTTGGCTTATGATAATCTTCTTAAATTTCTTAACTCTTTATTTCATATATACGTCTTTTATCACATAGGCCACCAGTTTAGATCAAGATCACCTATTAAATCAATGTCATCTGATCAGTACTTTATACTTTTTGTCACAAATAACCTAGTGAATCTAACAGGGAGAAGTGTCGGTCGTGATCAGACTACACGGACGAGTCAGTTGATCCGGAAATAAACTATTTTACTATGCCATAAAATTTTTCTTAATGAATAAAGGGTAAAATGGAACTTCCACGGTTGAAACCTTGTTACTCAAAGCAATGATAGACTGCTACACAGGTTTTTTTTCCTGAGAATCAGTAATGTTCACATGTTGTTTTCAGATAAAGAAATTTCATAATTCACTTTCTAAAATATTCTCTCAGTATGTTTACGGGCCATTGAATGACAAAACTACTTTCACTTTGACTATTGATTTTTGCATACCCATATATGGTTATTTAGGCGGCGACTGTTTTGTCAGTAACAAAAATAATTTCGACCATTATATACGTTATAGTTTATTTTGAGGCTTGTATGAAAAATTAAACGGTCATACAAGCCTGAAAATAAACTATAACCTATACATACTAAAAAGCAAATTAGACAATGTCGAGCAGCTTATCGCAGTTATAGATATGCTAAAATAATCTTCCATTATTGCGAGGTCTTCTTATGAAAAAATGTTTGATATTAAGTTTTCACACAGTCAAAGAGATCACAGAGTGTTTTAACATAGTGTTTAGGCCAATAATAAACATGGTTGTAAGTTAGCAGTGTGAAGTTAGCAGTAAGCAGTGACAGCAGTGACAGCAGTAAAATGATATCACTGCCGCAGTGACAGCAGTAGCAGCAGTAAGATCGTTTTTACTGCGGCAGTAACAGCAGTGACAGCAGTAAGATCGTTTTTACTGCGGCAGTAACAGCAGTGACAGCAGTAAGATCGTTTTTACTGCGGCAGTAACAGCAGTGACAACAGTAAAATCGTTTTTACTGCGGCAGTAACAGCAGTGACAACAGTAAGATCGTTTTTACTGCTGCAGTGACAGCAGTAGCAGCAGTAAGATCGTTTTTACTGCGGCAGTAACAGTAGTGACAGCAGTAAGATCGTTTTTACTGCGGCAGTAGCAGCAGTGACAGCAGTAAGATCGTTTTTACTGCGGCAGTAACAGCAGTGACAACAGTAAAATCGTTTTTACTGCGGCAGTAACAGCAGTGACAACAGTAAGATCGTTTTTACTGCTGCAGTAACAGCAGTGACATCAGTAAGATCGTTTTTACTGCGGCAGTAACATCAGTTACAGCAGTAAGATGATCTTACTGCCGCAGTAAGATCAGTTACAGCAGTGAGATGTTCTAAAACCACAAAAAAACATCTTACTGCCACAGTAAGATCAGTTACAGCAGTAAGATCATCTTACTGCCGCTCAGATCATCTTACTGCCGCAGTAAGATCAGTAAGAGCAGTAAGATGATCATAGATTTAGCAAAACCATATAAAAATTATCTTACTGCTGCAGTTACAGCAGTGACAGCAGTAAGATCATCTTACTGCCGCTGTAAGATCAGTTACAGCAGTAAGATGATCTTACTGCCGCAGTAAGAATAGTTACAGCAGTAAGATTTCCAAAAAACCACAAAAAAATCATCTTACTGCCGCAGTAAGATCAGTTACAGCAGTAAGATCATCTTACTGTCGCAGTAAGATCAGTATGATCAGTAAGATGTTCTTAGATTTAACAAAACAATATAAAAATTATCTTACTGCCGCAGTTACAGCAGTGACAGCAGTAAGATCATATTACTGCCGCAGTAAGATCAGTTACAGCAGTAAGATGATCTTACTGCCGCAGTAAGATCAGTTACAGCAGTGAGATGTTCTAATACCACAAAAAATCATCTTACTGCCGCAGTAATAGCAGTGACAGCAGTAAGATACGAAAGACCGGTGGTGACTTCACTATTCAGACTTCAAACTTCACACTTCGTACTTCAGACTTCACACTTCATAGATAAATACTATATGATTATTATAGCATCGTGTCTCATAGTTCACACTTCAAACTTCACACTTCAGACTTCACACTTCATACTTCACACTTCACACTTCTCAGTTCAAACTTCACACTTCAAACTTCACACTTCATACTTCACACTTCAAACTTCACACTTCAAACTTCACACTTCACACTTCACACTTCACACTTCATACTTCACACTTCACACTTCAAACTTCATACTTCACATTTCAAACTTCACAGTTCACACTTCACAGTTCACACTTCACAGTTCACACTTCATGCTTCGTGCTTCAACAAATCAAGGTTCAAAGTTCGAATGACGTCACACGATTAGCAAAATAAATAGTTAGGTCAAAACGTTTGGCTACTTATTGCTTTGTTACATGTAGGTTAAATATGTACAATGCAAATAAAGGATAGGTTTTCACCAACTCTGTTTTGGTAATCTCCAGGGCTTTGTTAAAAGGACTTTGAATTAACAAAATGCCTTTATTTGTTCTATATTTTTATTTAAACAATAAAACAATCTGCACTTAAATATTCCAAAATCATTAAAGCCTTGAGGAGCCACGTTGCCTTTCCTTTTACTGCCCTTCCAGAAAATAGAATATGCATTTCATCTGTCTAGGTATAATTTGGACTTCCAGTGTTACGTCACAGAAACTCATATTTGGTGGTTGTTTCATGGATACATACTAGTTTTATGTTACAGGAAATTGTGATTGTCAAATAGCTGCTGCAAGTGTGATAATAACGATGAATACAATGTACTTACTGGGAATCGAAACATTCGCCCTTTTTTATTGCCACAAACTAGAATGACTTGCAAGCATGCACACTATTTAGTGTGCTGCTAAAAGTAACATAAAACATTTGTTATTTTTTTCAAGTCTGTCACCGAATGTACTACCTACTGATAAATTACATTTAATTTTTTATTATTACAATCTGGTTTTACAATAATATATAATTGCTTGTGTTAATAACAAGAATAATGGCAATTGTAATGGAAAATATAGTCAGCATTGGAATAAAGCAGTTATTTTTTTTAAATATCAGCTGTGCTACATGAATATAGCTTTTGTTCCCTCTTAATTCAGAAATTGTTATTGGGGAGATTTTACATGTATCGATCTCTGTTTGGATCGTAAGTAGCTTTGTTTAGATTGCATGTTGATGTATTTCCATTATGGTTGGTTTTACAAAAAATGAGGCTAGCAGATGAATACTCTTGCCATTATGACCACTACGGTTGGTGTTTGTATGTTTTCGAATGTTAAAGACTATTTCGATTGTTCAATTTTTGAGTTTAATCTGGAAGAGGATGTTGTTCTGAGCATTTTCCTGTATTTTGTTGTTGTTACTTTTGTTTGAATCGTTTATAAATTTTCTTCTGGTAAAAACCAGCACCGTTGTTTTCATATATTCTGTAAATAAACAAATGATTTTAGCAAAATTCGGTAGTCCACTGTGCACAAACAATATGTGTAATCTTTTGTTTATTTCAGCTGTGTGATGTTAAGTGATCTTGTAGAAAATATAGAAGTGTGCATTAAGTATATACATCTTGATCATTTGTCTAAGAAGGAAATTTGATATTAAACCAGCATAAAATTGAAACTTTTTCAAAGAAATTTAATGTTGTGAATTATTCAACTATTTATTCCCAACATGATTGGATTCCCCCTTTGGGAATTTCACAGTCAATACTCATCTTAAAGTACATAAATATCTTATGGTGTATACTAGAAGTGTCAGTTGTCACCCTTTTAATCCTCAAAATAACTCCATAACATGACATAGTGTTTTATTTTATAAAAAAAAAAAGCATTTTGTAGACACATTTTGTATAGAGAGTGGGTTTGGAAAAGAGTTGACATACATGTATAATTATTTTTTAAACAAGTGTTAAACATTATTATACGTTTAAACAAGCAGATGATTGCATGTTATGGTTTGAATATCCTTTTGGTTTATTTATTTTTGTAAATCACAATGCCTTATTAAAGAGATAAAGAAGACATCAAAGGTTTTACTTCATTAATGATACCAGTCCCACGTTTCATGGAATCCATAAAGGATGTGGCCCAGGATGCTTCCTTCAGCTGAACTGAGGATGTTTCTAGTCTATACTCGGCAAAAGTAAATCTTATCCACTTTAAAATTAGAAAACGAACATTCAAATTATTTCTTTTAAATAATATGCATTTTCATAGTTTATGTTATTGCAAAAAATTTCTTTAAAAAGTATAGTCACGACTTGGTTATCTGTTCCTTTTTTTATAACAACGGTTTCAGGAAGAAGTAAGTGGTTCTAAAAATATTTATGTTTATTAAAAAATCAATTTCTTAGGTTCTCGTGGTTCATAAAATCACAAAACATTTGTTTATAAAACAAGTAGTGCTCCATAAACATTGCTAGAAATTTAAAACAGCCAATTACCTCCGTTTCGATTCAAAGTACTGTGTATTAAAATCATTTATTAATTGTTATTCAGTCGCTCAGTTCTCTGTGTGGAAAACAAGCAATTTAACTAAAAAACAACAACTGAAGTGTAATAATAAAACACTATTCTGTGTGTACCGTATTAAATAAAAATACCTTGATGAAAAAATAAGCATTAAAGTGGATACTTCTTAATTTTACTCAGTAAAGTAAGATTTAAGCTGGCAGGGGATTGATCGAAGACTGAGAATAGAAAATGACGCAGTTTGAATGGGGTCTAAAATATGAAAATATTGTTTAGATATGATTTTGTTTAGTTCTCCAGGACTAACATCTCAATACTTTTTAGAAACAATGCTGTCATTTCATTCATAGCGCAACTGAAGACAAACTTGACTTGAAAAAGAAACAGCAGCAAACAAACAATAACCTAGTCAGTGTTAAAAGCTCTCTAGAACATATCGAGGGGTCAGTGCAAGACTATTGTAACTTCTTTATTTCAATGTAGTTACAATAGTCTTGCACTGACCCCTCGATATGTTATTTGCTTAAAATCCGATTCTACTTAAATAAAATTTACTGGACTTGACTTCATTAGGAAAACATTATCCTAAATTGAGCTAAGAGCAGCTGTTGCATGGCGCGGGAGTTTCATCAATGTTTTATCAAACTTAAGAAAGCACGGTTTAACATTTACACCTCGTACTGTAACATTAAATGTTAACGGAGTGACCTATAACGACAGGGATCATCTAGAATGTGGTGTCATTTAACGTCAAGTCCACCCTGCCCTAACCCAAAGCAAAAACGATTGAATGAACGACCTTCGGATTAATAGTAAAGTGCCCCGCTAACTGAGCTACCGCAGCGGTTCTTAATGGCCTCCTAGTGCATCATGCCAAAATGCTTTCCACGACTTCTTGCGAGTAGAACGCTTTGTTATTCAAGGTTCGAAAATGTTTCATCAGACGATAGCTTGCGGGAAACCGCAAATACGAGTACGTTTGTTCAAGAATGACGTCTCTGGAAAGTTTTTAACTTCTACCTAGTAACAAGAAAAATGTATATGAAACCATTTGATCAACATATGTAAGTTGGTAGTAAAGTGGTAACTATTTTGAGTTTGAATATATGTATGGAGAGGTTGAAAGCTGGATATGTAAACAGTGTTTACAAAATAATACTTTTAATCAATTATTTTCAACATTCAAAAGGACACGATCATTTTGCATGGGTTGTCTATTTTCACATTCAAATCACGCCCTTTGTGATACATCTTTGCGCCTCTTAATTTCGCCCGTGACAGATCCTGCGATTCATCAATGGCGGATATTAGTTTTTTATAAACAGTGGAATAAATGACAATATGTGTTTTTTCTATTTTCTATATTATTATTCAATATATTCTTATATTCACAGAAAATCTCTAAGCTTCGATATAATCTCTATGTAGAGATCAAATGCTTCTTCCGTGGAAGATGGCAACGTCGGGTTTACTAGCTGGAACAATCTGCAGAATTCAGGAAAGCTCCCTTCTAGATTTAATGGTTGGGAATACAACTCATACACACATAAATTTCGTCTTCATAAAAGTTGTGACTGTAACTTGAAGTGTTATAAAATTCTGGTAATTCAGGCTTTCCTACTGGACCATTATTTTTTCCACGGGAAATATCATGAACATTCCACTCATTAGCGAAGTTTTCCAATTCTCGTCTTATTATTGGTGTGAAGCAGTACATTAGACAACGTCTTTGAAAAATATCCCCATCACAGTAAATATTGTTGTCTCTCATGTCTTTGAAAAAAATGATCCAAAAGTCAAGACACTGACGTCGTAACATTCTCCACATTGATTATATTCTTTGATTGGAGGTTTTTTTACCGTGAATAAAGCTCTTTTCTGCTGAATGATCACGATTGTGATTATACCGAAAATATATCTGAAGCAGACGAACCGTTGTATTTTCTTCGCCCATGTCACTACGTATCATTGCTGGAACCCTGCAACCACTGTTCTTTATAGCCTGCAGAAAATACCCAGAGATTATTTAGGGATTGTTATTACTTTGACCCACTTCGAGCCACAAAATTTTCCGAATAAATCCATCGCAAATCCAAAAAGTTTTATTTTGTCATAACCGTCTATATGCCAAATAACGTCCAGACAAGGACAGGAATATTGACGACGAAGTAAGCGCTTAGCCTTTCTTCTTTCCATATCCTCTGGGCAAGCGTAGTACTGTTGATCTACGAACACCATACACTCTCTTCAATCTTTTCCAGATTGTTTTATAATCTAAGCAAAGACCACTTCCAGAAAGTTCTTTTAAAATGGCACTGATAATAATTTCAATTGGAGACTCCGAGACTCTTCTTTGTAAGTCCATCCGCTTCAACAGCCTTTTTAAATTTCTGTAAATTATCTTAAATCCATGTTTCAGAGCGGACAAAATTTCCTTGTATTTGTAGCCAAGAAAGAAGTAATGCATGATGTTCCATTTTTTATTGACACGATTGCTAACTTCGTTAGCCGGCAGGAAACGCAGCATATACCTGGCAGATAATCGAACACATTCACAGTATTGTGACCTGAAAATTAAAAAGAATCGTTTAAAAGTTTAAACTTTGTAAAAATAATTGAACCACGAATAGATTGTTTTAAGAAAAAAAAAACAACTTAAGTTTATTTTAAATATTTTACATGTTGACAATAAAAATCTTTATTTTATTCATTTTAGGACAGTGTTTTCTAAACAGTTAAATTTGTCATGCAGCGATTGTTTTAATGATATATTTCATTGTCAAAACAATGTTCTTGTTACAGTTATCAAGTCAAGATTATCTAGTTTTTAGTTATTTTATCGTTAGAAACTCCATTTAATGTAACATTAATAAATAAGATTATGAATAACAACATCGGGAAATATGTTAACAATTTTAGAACAGTTCCAAAAAAAATACAGCTGTATAAAAAACTTACCATTACGCTAAAATTCTTGTAAGCCATGGAGTAGGAAATTTGGTGATTCACTAAGGTTAAACTGGTAAAGTGCGCCTTTATAACATCCTGATGACGTCAAGTCACGTGATTTACAGAATCGCGAAGTGTGAAGTGTGATGTTTGAAGTGTGAAGTTTGAAGTGTGAAGTATGAGGTGTTAAGTATGAAGTGTGAAGTATGAAGTTTGAAGTATGAAGTGTGAAGTTTGAAGTATGAAGTATGAAGTGTGAAGTATGAAGTGTGAAGTGTGAAGTGTAAAGTGTGAAGTATGAAGTTTGAAGTATGAAGTGTGAAGTATGAAGTATGAAGTGTGAAGTATGAAGTCTGAAGTATGAAGTGTGAAGTGTGAAGTCTGAAATGTGAAGTATGAAATGTGAAGTCTGAAGTGCGAAGTGTGAAGTATGAATGTTGAAGTCACCACCGGTCTTTCGTAGTAAGATCTTCTTACTGCCGCAGTAAGATCAGTAAGAGCAGTAAGATGTTTTTAGATTTAACAAAACAATATAAAAAGTATCTTACTGCCGCAGTTACAGCAGTGACAGCAGTAAGATGATCTTACTGCCGCAGTAAGATCAGTTACAGCAGTAAGATGATCTTACTGCCGCAGTAAGATCAGTTACAGCAGTGAGATGTTCTAAAACCACAAAAAATCATCTTACTGCCGCAGTAAGATCAGTTACAGCAGTAAGATCATCTTACTGCCGCAGTAAGATTAGTAAGAGCAGTAAGATGTTCTTAGATTTACCAAAACAATATAAAAATTATCTTAGTGCCGCAGTTACAGCAGTGACAGCAGTAAGATCATCTTACTGCCGCAGTAAGATCAGTTACAGCAGTAAGATGATCTAGCAGCCGCAGTAAGATCAGAAAAAGCAGTGAGATGTTCTAATACCACAAAAAATCATCTTACTGCCGCAGTAATAGCAGTGACAGCAGCAAGATCTTCTTACTGCCGCAGTAAGATCAGTAAGAGCAGTAAGATGTTTTTAGATTTAACAAAACAATATAAAAAGTATCTTACTGCCGCAGTTACAGCAGTGACAGCAGTAAGATCATCTTACTGCCGCAGTAAGATCAGTTACAGCAGTAAGATGATCTAACTGCCGCAGTATGATCGGTTACAGCAGTGAGATGTTCTAAAACCACAAAAAAATCATCTTACTGCCGCAGTAAGATCAGTGACAGCAGTAAGATCATCTTACTGCCGCAGTAAGATCAGTAAGAGCAGTAAGATGTTCTCAGATTTAACAAAACAATATAAAAATTATCTTACTGCCGCAGTTACAGCAGTGACAGCAGTAAGATCATCTTACTGCCGCAGTAAGATCAGTTACAGCAGTAAGATGATCTTACTGCCGCAGTAAGATCAGTTACAGCAGTGAGATGTTCTAATACCACAAAAAATCATCTTACTGCCGCAGTAATAGCAGTGACAGCAGTAAGATCATCTTACTGCCGCAGTAAGATCAGTAAGAGCAGTAAGATGTTCTTATATTTAACAAAACAATATAAAAAGTATCTTACTGCCGCAGTTACAGCAGTGACAGCAGTAAGATCATCTTACTGCCGCAGTAAGATCAGTTACAGCAGTAAGATGATCTTACTGCCGCAGTAAGATCAGTTACAGCAGTGAGATGTTCTAAAACCAATAAAAAAACATCTTACTGCCACAGTAAGATCAGTTACAGCAGTAAGATCATCTTACTGCCGCTAAGATCATCTTACTGCAGCAGTAAGATCAGTAAGAGCAGTAAGATGATCATAGATTAAGCAAAACCGTATAAAAATTATCTTACTACTGCAGTTACAGCAGTGACAGCAGTAAGATCATCTTACTGCCGCAGTAAGATCAGTTACAGCAGTAAGATGATCTTACTGCCGCAGTAAGCAGTAAGATTTCCAAAAAACCACAAAAAAATCATCTTACTGCCGCAGTAAGATCAGTTACAGCAGTAAGATCATCTTACTGCCGCAGTAAGATCAGTAAGAGCAGTAAGATGTTCTTAGATTTAACAAAACAATATAAAAATTATCTTACTGCCGCAGTTACAGCAGTGACAGCAGTAAGATCATCTTACTGCCGCAGTAAGATCAGTTACAGCAGTAAGATGATCTTACTGCCGCAGTAAGATCAGTTACAGCAGTGAGATGTTCTAATACCACAAAAAATCATCTTACTGCCGCAGTAATAGCAGACTGTGACAGCAGTAAGATCTTCTTACTGCCGCAGTAAGATCAATAAGAGCAGTAAGATGTTTTTAGATTTAACAAAACAATATAAAAAGTATCTTACTGCCGCAGTTACAGCAGTGACAGCAGTCAGATCATCTTACTGCCGCAGTAAGATCAGTTACAGCAGTAAGATGATCTTACTGCCGCAGTAAGATCAGTTACAGCAGTGAGATGTTCTAAAACCACAAAAAATCATCTTACTGCCGCAGTAAGATCAGTTACAGCAGTAAGATCATCTTACTGCCGCAGTAAGATTAGTAAGAGCAGTAAGATGTTCTTAGATTTACCAAAACAATATAAAAATTATCTTACTGCCGCAGTTACAGCAGTGACAGCAGTAAGATCGTTTTTACTGCGGCAGTAACAGCAGTGACAGCAGTAAGATCGTTTTTACTGCGGCAGTAACAGCAGTGACATCAGTAAGATCGTTTTTACTGCGGCAGTGACAGCAGTGACAGCAGTAAGATCGTTTTTACTGCGGCAGTGACAGCAGTGACAGCAGTAAGATCGTTTTTCTACTGCGGCAGTGACAGCAGTGACAGCAGTAAGATCATTTTTACTGCGGCAGTGACAGCAGTGACAGCAGTAAGATCGTTTTTACTGCGGCAGTAACAGCAGTGACAGCAGTAAGATCGTTTGTACTGCGGCAGTAACACCAGTGACAGCTGTTGATTGTTTTCTGCGTTTTATTGTTTTTTAAACAGTCTAGGTCTTTTGTGCTATATATACTGGACTAGCGAAGCAGTCCAGCGCGTCGGACCACACCATAATGTCCTCGATCAGAGGCTGGAGGGACCTTTAAGGTTGTAATAAGGTAAATAACTCAGTATTCCTTCGTGGTCCATTCGAATGAAGTCCGTTTTTATATATGCTATTTTTTTTCTCTTCATCTGGGGGCCTCTTAACCGTTAGAAATCGAGCTGTTTGTGACTTGTTTGCAGGAATAACATATCAGAAAAAATAAATGAAAGCAATTTTATGCCTATATCTCGTTTGGTAGAGGCGTACTAGTTCCGGAAGAGCGGATGTATATTTTTGGCACCGTATTTGCGATACCACGTTTAAAATAGGGTCTGTTCGGTTAGAGATCGGGAATTTTCTTACAAGTAAGTTAACCCCCCATTTGCTGTGTGTTTTTGAATAGATGAAATGTAGATCTTTACAGTCATATATGGTTGTCTAGAAATTAAGATGATAGAAATCATGTTAAATGTGCATTGAATATTGGGAATTTAACATTGAGGCCTATGGGAATTGGATTTACTTTGGTTCAACCTTAACTGGGAATAAACAACGACAACAAAAACATTCCAGCGCGTATTCTAGTAGGCATGTGAGTGCATTCTAGTAGGCATGTGAGCGCATTCTAGCATGTTGCCTGAAGAGGCCGACGACGCGGGCTGTTAGGCCGACATTCGCTTTTAAGTGTGTTACTGTTGTTTTTGTATGCGGTATCATTCCGCTACACATGCAACAAGAAATATCTGCAGCTATAAAAGATTGACTTAATGTTCTATACCAAAGCGGTATGGAAGTGGCTCGAATAGGGACCTGGTTTTTCTTTTGTAGGTCTTTTGACCGAACCAGTCTTAACCCTTTCCTCCATATATACACATTTTTATGCAATGCCAACAGTGTAGATCCAGATCAGCTGGCTCATTTGTGTCGTCTGTTTTGGATCTGCACTTGTCGCATTTTAGTCAGAAGTAACAGAACAAATAAAAAAAACATATAGTGTAGATTTTGTTCTGACGGTAGGGATGTGCCGGCTGATCTGGATCTACACTGTTTGTTCACGCAATAAGGTATATAGATGGAGGAAAGAGTTAAGTATTTTTGTAGGAAAAGGTATATTCCATTTATTTCAACCAAACTACTGCCTCGAAAGAAAACGGATTATTTGCATTAATGTAATGGGTTGAAGACTATGGGGCTTCTTGAATTGAACTCAAGTGTTACAGTGTGAAATGCTTTAATACTTCAGCAAATGAAGAAGAATCGTCATCTCATGAAATTTGAAAACATATCTTTGTGTGATGCTATAAGGCCTGTTTTTTAAATTGTTGCAAAGTCAGTTGTGTATTTGTTATTTTCTTGATTTTTTTTCTACCTTTCATTTCGTGAATCCAAGAATCTGGTGAGCGATAGGGTCATTTCCATTTGGCCCTCTTGTTTTTAATTTAGTTTGACCAAACCCATCAAGAAAGGATCTTGAGGTTAATCACTCCCTTACCCGCCCTGGCTAGCCTTGTACGCTTCGCGAACGGCACTACGCCGCGATCACGGCATATGCAACGCTTTTAACCGGCATACACTGTGTCAATGTAGAAATTTTGTGGGGTAAGGTAAGAAAATCGCACAGTTTTTTTGGTTAGATATTTAAATAATACTCAAACCAATAGGTCTGTACGGTTGTCAAATCATGGCTTTTTATGATTCTAGTCTTTTCTGTGTCCAGAAGGTCTTTTGCCTCCCAACAAATTATCAAAGACCTATATTATATGAAATTATTAACTGCGTTTGCATGTCCACTTTTTTCACTTTGTCGATAGAAAAATACTACCGACAACATGCACTTATCCACTTTTGGAACTTCTGTTCATGTGTGTTCGGTTTTGAAAATGGCATAAAAATACATCTTTTATGCTATCTTTGTCTGTATACCTCGAGTCACTTTTAAAAACACCACAGCAACAATGATTTTTTTTACAAAAGTATTTTTTAAGATTTTGGTTGCAGATGCATACCTCAACAGAGGCTTTTTCAGAGGCTTTTGAAGTTGACACTATACACCTCGTCAAATATGTTATTTGTCTGATACTAAAACTACGCCTACATACATTTATATGAAACGTGGCAATTATGATAGAATGTATGACCAGGAAACGTATAGAGTTTCAAAAATGTTTATGTTGTTCTTTTAAGTTGACAGCAAAACGCATCACATAATTTTTAATACTCTCTAATATCGGGTAATAACCGCATATTAAATATACACAAACATTGGCACTTCCATACAACACTCAGAAGCGAAAGAATGAAAGCCAGTTAAAATCTATAAAAACAGAAACAAAAGCTGTACGCAAAGAAGGTGCCCAACTACTTTTTTGCTACTTTATTAACCCAAACACATGCTTCAGTACGTTATACATCAGTCTTCTTCCATGTAGTCTTTTGTTATATTTTTTAGTATTTAGTATTCAGTTATAGCACAGAGAACGTGTCATGCGGATTTTCATTGGACTACATGTACGAATTTTAACTTTACAACATAACGAAATAGATTGGCACCAGCGTAATTAAGTAATTAAGTCATGGTATTAATATGCAATTGTGTTAACAGCTTAATTGATTCAAATTTTACAGTACAAAAGACCTTGTCATACATTCTTGCATCTTAAAATACTAGAACTGTGATTGGGAGCCAATCACATAAGCTTTCGACTGCGAAGCGTTTAGTTTGAAACCTTTGAATATTTATACTATAAACATCAAGAAGGTGCATATTATAAAAAAGCATAAAGCGTTACATTTATGACGCCGTCAGTTTCATCCAATCACAATGATTCATCTTGGAAAAAATATTTTGTGTTTATATTGATTATCCGTATGGTTCGTTTACTGTGAAATCATTTAATTTCGCGAGGGTTTAATATTCGCGTTTTTCGCGCTAAGACAAGAGCGCGATATTTAACCCCAGCGAAATTACCGGTAAACCACTTAACAGTGTTTCTTTATAGGAAAATACTGTTGCGCGAATTTATGCCCCAGTGAATTTGTTATTTAAGGGTTTTGCGCGAAAATTCGTCCCCGCGAAATTAAATGAAGGTACAGTACTCTTACCAACTATAAAATAAATCTGACGTTTTGGCTTTCATTTTTAATGGCGTCATCAACTTTCATGATTTTCATTTACATGTACTTCACAAGGTCTGTCCCTACTTTGTTCGATAATTCTAGCTAAAACAGTTTTCAAGACAAGTAATTTATTCATTAAGGGTTTCAAAGTGATTATTTCAGAGGATTCAAAGGAGTAGGCAGGTGCGCACAAATTTTGATGCTTGGAAGATGTGACGACACTTGCGGCCACATTGGATAACCTAATGTAATTCAATATTTACTTCAATATTGAGTACCTATTATTCACTACTATTTATTCCACTTAAAATGCTATGCTCATGAAATGTTAAACATGGCGGTTTAAAGCAAAATTTGAAAAGATTACTAGGTAACAACTAAATAATGAAGATTTTTCAACAAAATACATGTACATAATTCATGTTTATGCTAATTTACTTGAATTTAAATAAAAAAGTCAGCTAGTTCAGTATCTATATTGTATCGAATCACGTCAAACATGGTCTGTTTCGTATCACGTCGACTGTCGCCTGAATTTTACTTTCCGAGTCCAAAAAAGTGATGCATAATCATTTCCGGTCACAAAAAATTGACAAAGAATTTTCAGCTTAAAACAAACATCTTCTATCAAAACGGTACCATGCATCTTCATATGCGCAAAAGACACTACACATGTACTGTAAAGGTGTGAGTTTTGCCTACAAGACACATAGAGGAAGCGCAAAAGGAGATAACAAGAAAAGTATAACACAGATGTGTTATATGTGGACGACATTTAAAAGAAGTTAGATGTTGGGTATAAGAGTTCATGCAGGTCTTATCATAGCACTAACCACATTAACTGAATTTGCTCTATTTAAATTCAACAGTATCTTTCAAAAGTGTCCTACCACGTACATGGCAATTCCTTTGGTACTTTCAGAATGAAAAATCTATACTAACTTTCTATATTCAGCATCTTGATCCCGTAAACCAGGGGGGGGGGGGGCGGAATGGGAGGGGATGGGGATGAGTTACAATTATTCTGAAAAACAGAAAAGACCTACAAAAATGGTTATACAATCATTATTTACTTTATAGACACGAAATCGCCTTCTTATAAAACAGAAACCCACTAGAACCGTCAATTTCAACGTCAAAAACATTTGTAAACAAAGAACCATCATATATAGGTCACATTCACGCGCCGAAAATCAAGTCATAGGTTTGCCAATATTCGTAAACAGAACACAAACTTCAATATCATCCAAGAATAACTATCTGAACAATGTCTCTTACTACATGTACACCCTTTCTATAACTGCTTACAACAATAAACTTTCAATTCGCATAATTAAAAGAAAACACCGACTCATCGATCTATTTATATAATCTATACATGTATATATCTATATTTATAGTTAAGGGGAGATAATTCAATTCAATATCTATATACTCAATCATAAATAGCTTGACCTTGAACTTAACGTACATACAACATGGTTCCCGTTCATTACTCAACGATCTATATATAAAGCCGGGCCACATGGTTCTCAGCATTCGCTAAAAACCTCTATTTAAAGCCGGGCCACATATCCCTTGCGCCGGACTAATTGCACTATAGTAAATATAATCAAGTAATAGTAACATAGTAATAATATAATATAACAATAGGTGCTACCTATAACGGGGAAAGCTAGGTTTTAATACCTAACATACAAAATAAATATAACTAAGATGTGTTGCACTGTACGAAACGAAATTACGGTATTATGACCAATTAGCTATACGGCCCAGGCAATGCAGCCCATGATTTTCAGATGTTTAGGTCTAGGACAGCGGAAAACATGACCCTGAAGAGACTGAATCAAATGTACGAAATCAAAACAAGAAATACTTTATCAATTTATTGCCCATCAAACCACTATTTTTTTTTTCAACAGCTATTAACCATAGAGAATACTTGCAAATTTATAAAAACAATTCAGGCTTTACTTTTACGAGCATTTAGAACAAAGAACAGTAATCCTCGTGTAATATTTGATCTTTTTGAAAGAAAAGACACTTTCTTAATTGGTAACAAAACTGTAATTAAAACAGCATGTTTTTATTTATTTTCAAATTCATCAAAAAAGCAAAATAGACAGTGCTCATGAAGCATGTACCAACTGTAGTTTATGATGTTTGTTTTTGAACATTGTCATTTTCGTGAAAGATATACAGTCTAGCTTTTTTTAAATGTGGATTGTATTGTCTTAACACTAGGCAGTCTTGTTCACCATTCTGGGTGGAAACTTTCGCCAATCCAGGTCTTAGGTCTGCGTCTCTTAGCTGTTGTCTGGGGCATATCGTCAATGAGACATATTGTCCATAAACCACTGTACTTTTTCATATTGTAGATTTTGGAAAATAAAAAATGTTCAATGCAAAACTGATGCAGTTGAAAAAAACAACTGCCAACTCCAGGGGCATGCAAAGATTTGTAATGCCAGCTATATCAACAGTGCCAAAACTATTTGTAAATTTTTTCTAAGTTGTAAAAACATTACCTGATTTGCTACAATTTGTTTTGTTCTGTTATTTTGTTTGAGATTTGTTTGCATTATTGTGTTGTGTTTGTTAGTGTGTGTCTCTAGGTATATTGCTTATGTATATTTTGTTGCAGATTAGAATGTATTATTACATTCCAGAGTGTTTGTATTTAATTCCGTTGTTCACATTTTTTCATTATAATTTCTTGTGTTGTGTGTATGGTTCGCACATACTGGAATAACTTTTGTGAAATTATGGTGAGTTTCATTAGTAATACATTTTTTGTTGTTGACTTGTTGTTGACACAGTTCCACATTTACTGCTTTCTGCACAATGATTTTTTTTACAATCTTTGAATGTTAATAGTCAGTTGTGTGGTCAAATGAACAAATGATATCTGCATTTTTCTCTGTTTTTAAATGTTTATTATTTTAATTTAACCTAACTGAAGTTTTTGGTTCAGACTGTCACTGTGTTCAGTTAGCTAAGCACACGATACTTTGAAATGTTAAAAGCATGGTTAGTGCTTTTAATAACTTTTGACACTAAAAAGTATTCTAAATGATTTACACAAAACTTTAAATAAATAGTTCTTAAACAGGCTATTTCTTGTTACCTATTGAAAGTTGAAAACAAAAAAACAACAACACATGTAACATTTTTAGGCTAATAACATTCAATTGTGAATAAGTAACCATTTAATTTATATTTTATAGGAAAACTGGATATTATTATTTCATTTTATTCAAAAATCTCTAATTACACATGAAAATGACTGTGAGTAACGCTTTTGAGAATTCTCGATTAAGTTACAATTATTTTTGTATTGCCAACGCAGTGCCTGGTTCTATCTTTTAACAGACTACCGCGATAGTGCGGATACCGCTTTTCAGACTGAAATCAATATTTCGGTGCAATCTCCACGCATAGGTTTTTTTTACGCCTCGCACCGTTCGCCGACAGACGGGTTATTGGTTTTTCATTTTAAAACAGACGGCGAAAATTAGAGAATTTTGAGAACCAGTCTGGAATAATGGCGGCCTCCTTGCCGCTAGAATTTACAAATTTCAAATCTTGATGGACTATAGAGCAAGTCATCAGAAATAGATTTGATTTTTGTTTGATTTTGTTATTTTATACATGTACGCATTGTCTATAGGCGGGAAAAGCCCGAATGCGACCCGCTTCGCGGGTCGCATTCGGCTGCTTTCCCCGTATTATGACCCATCATTCGTTCAGAAAATAGTAAGAAAAGATCGACAATTGAACTATACGCTGACTCCAGTAGGGTATAACACCCCAGTTACACAGAGCCATCGGTGAGTGATCGGTGAGTTTTTCAGCCAAATTATGGAGTGAACCGATGACAACGTATTAAACACCGATATCACTTTTCGGTCACCTGTTTGCCACCGATCAACTGCTCTTGAGAAAAGATAAGTTCTGTCAGTGAAAAATAACCGATTGGGATTTTTGAACATGTTTAAAATTCTCGATCGGAGAAAATATTTTACAAATAACCGATCGACACCCTGTCTAAAACCGCTGTCAAAGATCGACCAGTTGTCTACAACTGATATCGCCGATGGGCCACCGATAAGCAACCGATCAACTAATACCTACCAGCGATAGAAAAAAAGATGAGAATTAAAGCGTAGGATTTTGTCGGTATTGATCGGTGGTTAATAGGGAGTCAATCTGTGACCAATCGCCTGCTGCCGTCATGTCATCGGTGATGTTTTTCGGTAAACTGAAAAAAAATAATCGGTTCTCATCACTTAAACATACTTTTAAAAAGAAAAGAACCGACGGCAACCTATATCACGAGATATGCAAGCTCTTAATCACCGATGTCACCGATCAAACAAAGATAACCAAATATAAATCACCGACCATATCTGACGGAAAGTGTTGAACCACTGATGATAAGCTATTAAAAACAGATTTATCAGCGTTACGCCCGTTTTAGCTCCGATTTACAAACGACAACCCGATAGTATATCAGCATTTTTACCGATAAAATCATGCTTATCACCGACCCATTCCCGTTTGACTTGGTTTCGGTCTCCTACCAGCAACCTATGAAATATTTATTTAGCCGATTGAACACTTGTCCATCACCGATGGCCGGTTACACAGAAAACCTCGCGCATGACAACCGACCAAAACAGCGAGCAACTTGAAATAAAATAACATATTGGGCACCGACCGTCTGTGTAACTGGGGCCTAAGAAGATAAGACTCACAGCTAGTTACACAGAGTCATCGGTGAGTGATCGGTGAGTTTTTCGGACAACTTGTGGTGTGAACCGATGACAAGGGATTTAACACCGACATCACCTATGGGTCACCTGTTTTCCACCTATCAAGTGCTATTGGGGAAAGATGAGTTTCGTCGGTGAAAAATTACCGATTGGGATTTTTGAACATGTTTAAAATTCTCGATCGGTGAATTTTTGTTTTACAAATAACCGATCGACCTCATGTTTACAATTGATCATCACCGATTGACAACCTGTCTACAACTGATATCACCGATCGACAACCTGTCTACAACCGATATCTCCGATGGGCCACCGATAAGCAACCGATCAACTAATACTTACCATCGATAGGAAAAAATATGAGAATTTAAGTGTACCAGCAACCCTTGAAATATGTGTTTAACCCATTAAATACTCGTCAATCACCGATGGCTGGTTACACAGAAAACCAGAAATAAAATAACGTATGACAACCGATCAAATCTGCAAAAAAACCTAAAACAAAATAACCGATTGGGCACCGACCGTCTGTATAACTGGGGCCTGAGAAAGTCATTTCTCAAAGCGAGGGTTTCATTAGAGAGTATTACCTAAAATATTTACTTGTTTGTTATTTTTAGAACACCTTACTGGTGAAACTGAGCTTACTGAGGTAGTAAGATAATCTCACTGCTGTCACTGCTGTAACTGCAGCAGTAATATTAACTTTGTTGTTTAATAACATCGAAAATCTGTAACTGATTAAACTGCGACAAAAAGATGATTTTATTTCTGCAACTACGGCAGTAAAAATGATTTCACGGCAGTTAGCTGTTAATGCGGCAGTAAAAATTATTCCACTGTTGCCACTACTGTTACTGCGGCAGTAAAAATGATTTTACTCCTGTTACTGCTGTAACTGCGGCAGTAAAAATGATTTCAATGCTGTCACTGCTGTTCCTGGAGATACTGCGGCAGTAAGTTGGTTTTTGTGCTTTTATAAAATCTTACTACTGAAAATGGTGTAACTTCAGCAGTTGGATAATCTTACTGCTGTCACTGCGGCAGTTAGACGATCTTACTGCTGTCACTGCTTGTACTGTGGCAGTAAGATGTTTTTGTGATTTAAGAATATTTTACTGCTGTAACTTATCTTACTGCGACAGTAAGATGATTTATGTGGGTTTTTCTTTAAATCTTAGAACATCTTACTGCTGTAACTGATCTTTCTGCGGCAGTAAGATGATCTTACTGCTATCACTGCTGTAACTGCGGCAGTGAGATTATTTATGTGTTGTTTTGTTTTATATGATTTTTGTGTTGTTTTTTTTTAATCTTAGAACATCTTACTGCTGTAACTGATCTTACTGCGGCAGTTAGATGATTTAACTGCTGCCACTGCTGTAACTGCGGCAGTAAGATGATTTTTGTGGTTTTAGAACATCTTACTGCTGTAACTGCGGCAATAAGATGATCTTACTGCTGTAACTGATTTTTGTTAAATCTAAGAACATCTTACTGTTCTTACTGATCTTACTGCGGCAGTAAGATGATTTTACTGCTGTCACTGCTGTAACTGCGGCAGTAAGATGATTTTGGTGTAGTTTTTTTATAATCTAAGAGTTTGCACGGTAAAATTGATGCTTTTTAAGCAACTGTACCGTAATTCTCAAAATAGTAAAAAAAAACAGTCACTTTTATTCGGAATAAAGGAAAAAAGTAGTTACTTAAGAATGCGCGTGCGTAAATATAGATTCTGCCTTTCATTCATTAAAATTAAAAAAATTAGGTAGTTCCGGATGGAACATGGGGTATTCCGGATCACTTCCGGCTATCGCCTGAACATTACTTCCCGAGACCAAAACTTTTAGCCCTGAAAATTTCTGTTCACTTAAAGTTAACCAAGAATTTTTTAAATAAAAATGGTTCTACATTAACAATTGTACCATATTCCTTCAAAATGGTAAAAAAAAACAGTAAACAGCATTCGGAATAAAATTACGATTCAGTTACTATACAATTAATTGTAAGTAAATGTAGAAATGAAGTTTAATTCAACAAGACTTAATATTCTGGTAGTTCCGGATCACTCATTAAAGTTTATTGCAAAAAAGATGATCTTACTGCTGTAACTGGTGCGACTGCTGCAGTAAAAACTATCTTACAGCTGTCACTGCTGTCACTGCGGCTGTAATATGATTTTGGTGTTGTTTTTTATCATCTAAGAACATCGTACTGATCTTACTGCTGTAACTGCCGTTACTGCCGCAGTAAAAACGATCTTACTGCTGTTACTGCCGAAGTTTAAACGATCTTACTGCTGTCACTGTTGTAACTGCCATAGTTAAAACGCTCTTACTGCTGTCAGAAAATAGTTACTAAAGAATGCGCGTGCGTAAATATGAAAACTGCGTTTCATTCATTAAACATTAAAAAAATTAGGTAGTTCCGGATCACCCCAACATGGGATATTCCGGATCACTTCCGCCTATCGCCTGAACATTACTTCCCGAGTCCAAAAAATTTAGTCCGGAAAATTTCTGTTCACTAAAAGTTAACCAAGAATTTTAAAAATAAAAATGGTTCTACTTTAACAATTGCACCATATTCCTTCAAAATGGTAAAAAAGACAGTAAACAACATTCGGAATAAAATAACGATTTAGTTACTATACAATTAATTGCAAGTAAATGTAGAAATCAAGTTTAATTCAACAAGACATAATATTCTGGTAGTTCCGGATCACTCATCAAAGTTTATTTTTTAAAAAAAGCTCATCTTACTGCTGTCACTGCTGTTACTGTGGCAGTAAGATTATCTTACTGCTGTCACTGCTGTCACTGCGGCAGTGAGATGGTTTTTGTGTTGTTTTGTTACAGTAATATCTAAGAACATCTTACTGCTGTAACTGATCTTACTGCGGCAGTAAGATGATCTTACTGCTGTCACTGCTGTAACTGCGGCAGTAAGATAATTTTTATATTGTTTTGTTAAATCTAAGAACATCTTACTGCTCTTACTGATCTTACTGCGGCAGTAAGATGATCTTACTGCTATAACTGCGGCAGTAAGATGATATTACTGCTGTCACTGATCTTACTGCGGCAGTAAGATGATTTTTTGTGGTTTTAGAACATCTCACTGCTTGACTGATCTTACTGCGGCAGTAAGATCATCTTACTGCTGTAACTGATCTTACTGCGGCAGTAAGATGATCTTACTGCTGTCACTGCTGTAACTGCGGCAGTAAGATAATTTTTATATTGTTTATTTAAATCTAAGAACATCTTACTGCTCTTACTGATCTTACTGCGGCAGTAAGATGATCTTACTGCTGTCACTGCTATTACTGCGGAAGTAAGATGATTTTTTGTGGTTTTAGAACATCTCACTGCTGTAACCGATCTTACTGCGGCAGTAAGATCATCTTACTGCTGTAACTGATCTTACTGCGGCAGTAAGATGATCTTACTGCTGTCACTGCTGTAACTGCGGCAGTAAGATAATTTTTATATTGTTTTGTGAAATCTAAGAACATCTTACTGCTGTAACTGATCTTACTGCGACAGTAGGATGATCTTACTGCTGTAACTGATCTTACTGCGGCAGTAAGATGATTTTTTGTGGTTTTAGAACATCTCACTGCTGTAACTGATCTTTCTGCGGCAGTAAGATCATCTTACTGCTGTAACTGATCTTACTGCGGCAGTAAGATGATCTTACTGCTGTCACTGCTGTAACTGCGGCAGTAAGATAATTTTTATATTGTTTAGTTAAATCTAAGAACATCTTACCGCTCTTACTGATCTTACTGCGGCAGTAAGATGATCTTACTGCTGTCACTGCTGTTACTGCGGCAGTAAGATGATCTTACCGCTGTCACTGATCTTACTGCGGCAGTAAGATGATTTTTTTTGTGGTTTTAGAACATCTCACTGCTGTAACTGATCTTACTGCGGCAGTAAGATCATCTCACTGCTGAAACTGATCGTACTGCGGCAGTAAGATGATCTTACTGCTGTCACTGCTGTAACTGCGGCAGTAAGATAATTTTTATATTGTTTTGTTAAATCTAAGAACATCTTACTGCTCTTACTGATCTTACTGCGGCAGTAAGATGATCTTACTGCTGTCACTGCTGTTACTGTGGCAGTAAGATGATCTTACTGCTGTCACTGCTGTTACTGCGGCAGTTAGATGATCTTACTGCTGTCACTGATCTTACTGCGGCAGTAAGATGATTTTTTGTGGTTTTAGAACATCTCACTGCTGTTTCTGATCTTACTGCGGCAGTAAGATCATCTTACTGCTGTAACTGATCTTACTGCGGCAGTAAGATGATCTTACTGCTGTCACTGCTGTAACTGCGGCAGTAAGATAATTTTTATATTGTTTAGTTAAATCTAAGAACATCTTACTGCTCTTACTGATCTTACTGCGGCAGTAAGATCATCTTACTGCTGTAACTGATCTCTCTGCGGCAGTAAGATGATCTTACTGCTGTCACTGCTGTAACTGCGGCAGTAAGATAATTTTTATATTGTTTTGTTAAATCTAAGAACATCTTACTGCTCTTACTGATCTTACTGCGGCAGTAAGATGATCTTACTGCTGTCACTGCTATTACTGCGGCAGTAAGATGATTTTTTTGTGGTTTTAGAACATCTCACTGCTGTAACTGATTTTACTGCGGCAGTAAGATCATCTTACTGCTGTAACTGATCTTACTGCGGCAGTAAGATCATCTTACTGCTGTCACTGCTGTTACTGCCGCAGTCAAAACGATCTTACTGCTGTCACTGCTGTTACTGCCGCAGTCAAAACGATCTTACTGCTGTCACTGCTGTTATTGCCGCAGTAAAAACGATCTTACTGCTGTTACTGCTGTTACTGCCGCAGTAAAAACGATCTCACTGCTGTCACTTCTGTTACTGCCGCAGTAAAAACGATCTTACTGCTGTCACTGCTGTCACTGCGGCAGTAAAAACGATCTTACTGCTGCTACTGCTGTCACTGCTCACTGCTAACTTCACGTTCCTATTCACCCAAAGTTCTAATTGGTCATCATTTGTATACTATTCATGTTACATTGTACAATGTATTCATGTTTCTTCTCTTCCCTATGTAAACAAAGGTTGTTAAAAGAGCTGTGTTGTCTTGACATCAATTATTAAATGTCTTTTTAATCTTTATTGATTGTTTTCTTCAATGAATCCAATACCAGTTGCTTACACTGCAGGTCAAAATTAGAACAGTCGTCAATTGCAAGGGAGGTGATTATAAAATTGGAGCGGCTCTAATAAACAAAATGCTTCTGATTAATAAGGTTTTTTTTCCTGCCGCCGAGGGTTCCTATTAAAACAAAACAAGCAATTTAGAGCAATTTTCAGGTGTCTTGAGCCTTAATTGTATGAACAGCTTTTTGCAAACTTAAGGGCAACTCTCGCCAAACTATTCTTAAGACAATTATTACAATATAAACGATTAAATAAAATACTTTGGTTGGCAACTGATCACAAGTTAAGTGTAAAGTAATTGTCATTCTAATGAAAAAATACGGACCAAAGTGTCCAATTTGAACTTTGGGTGAATGTACAGGACCGTGTGTATGGGGACATTACCGAACATGAGTGTAAAGGTATGTTAAAATAATGAACCAACGAGCTCTGTGAAAAGAAATGGCTATTCAACTACTGCAACATGTAAACTCTTGTATGATACTATCCATGAGATCTAAAGTGCTAACAAATTAATTATTCACAAAGAAACGTGGCTTATAACATGATTGAGGCACACAAGACTAAAACATTTGATCTAAAAACACACCACAAACAATTATAAAAATTGAAAACCTGGTTACCGCCTTGGAACGGTCAGTGGTAAAGCATATTGCCACTGGGGATAAATAAGGTTCTAGGCTCACCAACCTCACACCTGGTCCTTAAAGTGTGTTCGTTTTTTTTATATTAGATTAGATAAAAATAGAACTTTGATGGTCACCGAACAAAACAAATATGAAAATACTGCAGGCTCGGTTTGATTGTGTCGTTTCGTGGACCCTAATAGAAATGCATATTACTTTCCTCGCTGCCTCGCCGCGGGCAGCGGGTTGAGCGCAACACGATATTTACACATTGTAAACGATCCCAAACGATGGTTTACATATGCCCGTTTACATGTGGAACCTTTCATCACAGTAATTTGAGATAAATCCCATTCGATGATCTGCAGCGTTATTATGTTTAAAAATCCATTCTTTTATTTGGTCCCCAGATATAAGTATGTGTTTACCCTAAGCAGAAAACAGTAACAGATATACGCAAAAGGCAAAATTAAAAAGCAAGAGGTATATCCTATGGTTGATAAAACAATATCCAATGCTGGCTGGGGAATTGCAACCGCCCGTATTAAATATACCAAAATATAATAACGGAACGTCAAATACTGGTGACCCTTGACGTTACATGAAAAAATACGTTAAATTCTGTCTTTTTGACGCTATCATTCGCAGCGCAGAAAATGAAATTTATCAAGTACCCGGGGCTAGATTGCACTTTAGCGGGCGCAGGTCGGCCATGTTGGTGTTTACAATGTCAGCCAATTTAAATCTCCTGTCAAACTCCTGTCGGCGTTTGAGCGATAAAAAGCAGGGCTGTGGGGGCGGCAGCCCCCATAAAAAACAAGAGGTGTTTGTCAAACACAAATGCCCCCCCTGACGTGCAAGTGATATCTATTAGCATTGAATTTAAATTTTTGGAAATTTAGAGACTTTTGTAAGCTTTAGCAATGAAGGGTACCAGTCATGAAAGCAATTTACAAGACGGTGGAACTCCTATATATCAACAACCAGGTCATCCAATGAGAGGATTACATTTACCTCGACAAACATAAGCGCGTGTAGATTAACCTAGTCTAACACAAAGGATTTTATTGTAATTTAAATCAAATATTCGCTATTGGCGGAGATATAGTAGCTCTAGTGTTATGTCAATTCCGGTAATGTGCAGGCTTTAGTGACCATCCATACGAAACCAAAGCATTTAATAAACACAAGTGAGTGATAATCAGTGCCTATTTATGACACGGCATATATTGAAATAGTTTAAAATTAATGTTATGGATCATTAATATATATCTTTACTTGAAATTGTCATGGGGAAAAATAATCACAACTTTACACTGAGAAGTATTTTATTTTATTATACAAATAAACATAAAAACGTTGTCTTGTTATTGATCGAACAAGGTTTTTTGTTGTCAAGGCCACCGTGACCTTGACTTTTGACCTACTGACCCCAAAACCAATAGGGGTCTTCTACTGGTCACGACCAACTTCCACACCAAATATGAGGTCTGTATCACAAAGCGTTGTCTAGTTATTGATCGGACAACGTTTTTGTATGCAAAGACCACTGTGACCTTGACCTTTGACGTACTGATCCTAAAATCAATAGGGTTCTTCTATTGGTCATGACCAACCTCCACACCAAATATGAGGACTGTATCACAAAGCGTTGTCTAGTTATTGATCGGACAAGGTTTTTGTGGTCAAGGCCACTGTGACCTTGACCTTTGACCTACTGACCCCAAAATCAATAGGGGTCTTCTACTGGTCATGACCAACCTCCACACCAAATATGAGGACTGTATCACAAAGCGTTGTCTAGTTATTGATCGGACAACGTTTTTGTGGTCAAGGCCACTGTGACCTTGACCTTTGACCTACTGACCCCAAAATCAATAGGGGTCTTCTACTGGTCATGACCAACCTCCACACCAAATATGAGGACTGTATCACAAAGCGTTGTCTAGTTATTGATCGGACAAGGTTTTTGTGTTCAAGGCCACTGTGACCTTGACCTTTGACCTACTGACCCCAAAATCAATAGAGGTCTTCTACTGGTCATGACCAACCTCCACACCAAATATGAGGACTGTATCACAAAGCGTTGTCTAGTTATTGATCGGACAAGGTTTTTGTGGTCAAGGCCACTGTGACCTTGACCTTTGACCTACTGACCCCAAAATCAATAGGGGTCTTCTACTGGTCATGACCAACCTCCACACCAAATATGAGGACTGTATCACAAAGCGTTGTCTAGTTATTGATCGGACAAGATGTGGTCTACGGACCGACCGACATACCGACCGACATACCTACCGACATACCGACCGACCGACCGACATGTGCAAAGCAATATACCCCCGCTTCTTCGAAGGGGGGCATAACAATTACTAGACTCAGTCACGTGAATATTCGCGTAAATTAGCGCCCGCTAAAGTGCAGTACTCCCGTACACGGACATTGTGAATATTTCGTATGTTAGATACGGGTTTGAAACAAATATTGATGTGACATTTTAAATTAACGACCGGTCTATGTTTTTGTTGGAAAATACGGTTTTGCATAAGTTTAACGTCTACAATTATTTTGCGTTTTAGTTTATCACGTCTTAAGTATTCGCGTTTGTGTCCCTTTCATATAATATTTGTTTTTATTCGGGTACATTCTTTCTTCAACCTTCTTTCTGTAGAGATTTCAATTTATTTTCACGGCGATGTTCTTTTTTTCTTTCTACTATTCCATATTTTAATATTTTCTTTAAATTTATGTGACGTACTAGGCCGTTAATCTATGGGAAAGGAAATAGGATAAAACTAAAAATACCTTAAAAATGAAAGTTTCTTGTCTTAATATTATACCTTATCAAGAAATTTTAAGTGACTGCAAAATATTCAAGTATGTTGATTTATTTAAAAGCATTTAACGGATTCGTATATATACTAACGTCAACTTTTATGCTTACTTTAACGTCGAGGGACATTGAGTGTGGACAATTTATTTTGCTTAATAGAAAATACCCAAGCATGAAAGTACAATCATTTATATATCAAAATAATCGCAAGGAAAAGTGTATTTTTATTGGCAAATTACTTCTAAAATACAACACATGATTTTTCAATAAAGGAACAACGTTTAGTTATCTGTATACAAATATCATGCAGTTTTCTTATTTGGGGACATTTGAAAGGACAAACAATTTTACGAATTACGGAATAATGTAAATGACTTTCTAAAAAATCAGTGAATTTCACAAACAAGATGAAAAGTGTATTTTTATGGCAAAAATGTAAGCTTGAATGACAAAAAGTTTTATGTCAACTATATTATCAAAAACTGTACTAAAATATTTTATCGCGCACGGGACAAATTCCCTTCATTCAAATTTTCGTTTATTCGCTCGTAAATAATTCTTTAATTCCCAAACAATTTTGACAGAAATATGCGCCAATGATGTCACATCAACGTTGCAGTCGACATGTGTAAAATCCCCTGTCTTTTAACGCCCCACTGACGCATCATTAGAGAAGGATGGCTGCAAATGTAACATGGGACATTTGAATTTTGTCATGTCAGTATGAATATCGACGACTCGTTTTACGTACAAAATATCATTTTTAAAAGAATGTTTGCACTATTAAAACCCGCAATCATAGACGTTTATTTTTATATATAACATTAACGTTTTCAAATATTTTGATTTCTGTGGCATAAGAATTGAACAGCCTAATCCGTATGTTTTATGAGGAATTACGAGCATTTGACGTATTTTAGAAGTACTTTAAACATACACATAAATCGTGCCCAATGACCTTCCAGGGGCATAACTGAGAAGAGCTATTGTCAAACTACGCCATGAGTATTCACTTTAAGATGATAATAAATAGCAAAGTAGAAACTTTCTATTGACTGTCAGAATATTTAAACTTTAGATAAAATGAATGTTAAAAAATATTATTATGATACAAAAATATGCATTTAAATATTGTTTTATTCGTGAACATTGCAATCAATGCCGACATCTTGCGCATGCGTACAATCGTTAGATAGCCAAGGACTTGATACGCAGAATTGTATGTCAATTTCCGTTCCAGAACACTGCAGTTCGTCGATGATGATTGGTCCTGTTCCTTGACCAAAATGTGCGCCAAGCTTGATGGCACTGTAAAATAAAGTTCAGAACAGTATAAATTCCCGACACTGCCTTTGCCAAACTTTGTTCTTTTTAACTTAACAGTTTGTTCTCTCACTGCTTATATCGTTTTATTCTTTAAACATTTATGGTTTTACACTTGAGCTTGTGGATAATCGGTTTTGAATATCGAGTTTCACCAATCTGCTGTTTGATATAGACAGGTTTATCTCAAGCTCTCTGGTGTTGACTGACACTTGAGTCTTCATGTACTTATTATGACTTCACCTTACGATCATATGGAACGTTCGTGCTGAGATTTTTCTTAGCCGAGCCGAGAACAAGTGTATAGTACATGATAATAAATGGACAAGCAGTGTCACTTGTCGACAACGGCCCTGACATATTTTGGCATTACCTTTTTGTTCGAGATATAAATCCGAGTTGTGTGCAGACTACGGTGAGATCTGCTACATCAAACCTATCCGAACAGACTGTACCCCATTGTCCTGCATAGTAAACCTCCAGCCGACCTTCTGCGCGCGTGGAACCGTTCACCAACCTCATCGATGTGCCTGTAAAATTTAATACATCATCTTAACCACAGTATCTGAAGAGGAAGAAAAAAGAAGATCGTACCACACTATTTACATCGCTACTCAAAATTCCCGAATAAAAACTTTTGGTTTCCTGGCGCGTTACCACCAACAAGCGGGAACGGGTTTGAATCCACATGATTCGGACCAGAACACCCAAGGCACCCATCGTTTTCGAAATGTTCCTTAGAGGTGGGTAAACCGGGAATTCCGCTGGACACCACATCCTTGCCGAGCACAGTTGTGAATCCCCATAAATAGAGGGCTTGTACACCCCTGGTTTAAATAATGTTTGAGCCGATACAATATAAATCACATTTATATATGGTTCCCAATCCTGCCCAGATGTCAATCAAACACACAAAAGACATAATTTTGTACCCAACCATGTAAGAGCACACACTGTAACAATTGTTACCAATAGTATGCACATGGTCAATGTTTCTGAATAACTTTGAAAATTCAAATAGACCGAAATGAGGATCCATCTATCGTTTGGATTGGGACGCTTTTCTGATATCTGCCATCTCACGAGCCCATAAGCTGTTGACAGGAAAGCCGTATTCTATATTTAGCCGGGAGCAGTACTCAAGATTACCAAAGGTATTTGTCATGTCTAGCTGCGCGCGGCACGTGGATGCAGTATAATTGCGTGAAAAAAAAAGATCTAGAAAAGGTTTACACAAACTTGATTTTAATTATCATTTATATATACTTTGAAACAGCGCGAATAAAGTTCACTGTTAACGGTATATCCTAGCGAAATTACATAGGGTTGCATGTGCATAGACATCTCAACTTAATTCTGCCAAACAAGTCTTGTCATCCCTACATTATTAAAATATTCGAATGACAATTAGACAAAAAGCGGCCAACTTCTTTTGGTAACTCGTAACCATTAAGCGTCTAGATTGTTTGATTTTTATTTGACTACAGTGTGATTTCAAAGCAGTATCAAATTTCACCCAAAAGCAACAAAGATGGCGCCGATGTTTTCGTTCATTAAACACTGTTCAATATACGCGTTATTTCTTCATAAAAAATATAGACAAAATATATACTCGTAAAGTGTGCATCTTCTTTGCAACTCTTGTTTGTAACTTTTTCTAATTGTACTCCACATACCACAGTCCAGCCCAACATCTTCTTCGTGTGCACAGGCACTGTCAAGCCAGGGCCGGGACTTGCAGAGAGCAATGTCAGTCTCGTTACCATAGCAATCGATTTCACCAATAACAACTCGACCTGTACCTTTACCATAAGTGGCATTATGTTTTATGGGATCTGCTCTATAAAATCAAATCAAGATTACTGTATTACAAACGAATAATCATTGGATCAGCAGATGAGCTAATCTTGATTTCCGAAGAGCTGTTTATATTCTTCCTATTTTGCTGATTATTAGTGATTTCTAATTTCATATGGTTTAAATTTTATAAATAGCTTCAAAATGCATTTTTTTGAACAAAGTATTTTAAAAAAGAACGTCACGGAATTTATTAAACATACTTGCCCTTGCACGAATGAGTCAATATAAATTACATTTACCCAAGACCGTTGGGGAAGCCGAGCTGTTTGCATGTAACCGCAGCATCGCTGATATCAAAGTGTTCGTCACACACCGAACCCCAATGATCCTTGTAGAACACTTCAAGACGTCCATTGCTTGAAGAAGTACCATTAACAAGCCGAACAGAACTACCTGTTAGAAAATAAGTAACATTGATTTTAACTTTTAGACCAAGAATAACTACTTTTAAGGAGGAAAATTATACATATCAGATCGAGAGATGTTGAACATAATGCCAAGAAAGCAATACTTTTTTGATGTAATATGGTAAGGAAAGTATAGTGATTATATAAAAAAGATGAGAATGAATCATTGAAAGTCACCAAACACCACAAATATGAAAATATTGTCCCCTGGGTTTGATTGAGCATGTTCATGGGCAGTAAGAAATGCTTATTACTGCCCACGCCGTATAGACCCGCCTAGAGCGCAACTCAATATTTACACCAGTAAACAGTGCATTATTGATCCTTCCTAAACGATGTGTTTATGCTCAATGATTCACTGGACTGATATTCAGATCCCCGTGTCATGTCGAGTTAAAGCAATATGTATACTAGAATTTGGTGTTCCAAGGAACACGAGTTTTCAATGTTGTTCTCTGAGATTGCATTGTTTATGAAGATGATATATTCCAAGTACGAAGTGAATAGGACAAGTTCTTTCAAAGCCATAGGCAACATTAAGTTTCATGTTAATGTTGAGGGACTATCGGACAAAGACGCCACCGAACAATATGATCCCTGTGTGTCTACCTGCTATCGCAGGCGACACAGAAATGACCTGTCCGAAAATGAGATTTTGCTAGCTAGATTAATTTCTCGAAGCATTTACATCGGGTCTTTAACTGTTGATATTACATTTATTTCGTGAGAGAGACATCGTGCAAACAGAGGTTTCCTATTGGTTAAACCTTACCGCACTGGATACCGACGTCATGGTTATGAGAACACGAGCTTGTCATCCAAGCACGTGATGTACAGTCGGCTATATCGGCCTCTCTTCCAGAACACTCCAGCTCGTCTATGGCAACCTTTGCTGAACCCTGGCCGAAATATGCACCTTTGTATACAGTGTTCACTCTGCAATAAGACAGCATACAGTACGTGTTGCAATCCACTTAACCCCTTTACCCCCTAGATACGGTTTTATCGCATCTGTAACCACATTCATGCCATCTGATATGTATCTACAATGTTTTTATCAGAAATAACCTCATGAATCTCAAAGCAAACAGTCGAGCCTGATCAGATGGCATTTGTCTCGAGTTCGATCTACACTGTTAGCCCATGGGATAACAGCCATGGAGAAAAGGGTAAATTCACTGCATATAAAAACAAATTTAAGCACCATAAGTTGATCAATCAGACAGGTAATGCTAAAATGGCGCGTCTTTAAGATAACTCAATTTCATTAAATTATGGACAAAGCAAACCTGAACTACTACGAGACATGGAACTCAAGTGGCTTGTCATGGGAAACAGAGTCTTCATGAAATTGACGTTGTTACTTGAAGTGACGCCATAAAGTTAAGCAGGCGACAATAATAATTATTACACGGTTAAGTCGACATGTTTAACAACAGCCCCTTCTAGGTATGAAGAAATAACCGATAAATTTAGGTGCTTGCATAATGAAACATCAACTAAAATGTAAAAAAATATATATTCAAAGGAATCCTTGTTATGACGCGCCCTAGAAAAAGGTGATTTCGATAAAGCATTCATAAATCTTACATACGCCCCTTCTCGATGGTATCCCAGCATGCGACACACAACATTGGCGTCACTGGTGTCAAACTTGTTATCACAGACTGTATGCCACTGGTCTCTCGCTTTCACCTCCAGCCTGCCCCCTGATGGCGTTGTACCGTTTGACAAACGAATCTGGGTCTGGGCGTCTGTACAATTTGTAATTATATTTGTCAGATTGTTTTTTTGTCATTGAAAATTAGCGGAGAAAGTGCCAGGGTTGTGAAATTTAACATATTCTTTGTATGTTCTATTTATGTTCTGTTTGGACATACAATGACGTGATAATGAAACTGTCTAGCTAACGCAATCTTGCCTTCTATATGTATCTGTCACACTCAGATCAAATTTCACTTCATCCGATTAAGGTGGCTAATCCTTATGTTATGGGGCCGTCACACTATGACGTTCAGGCCAGCGTTCTACGACGTTTGAGGAAACGTTGATAGTCGTCAATGGTTGCTGGGATATCGCCAGAAGTGCGTTGTTTGAACGCTAGTGAACGTCGGTGAACGTGAATGATCTCCGGGAATCAGCAGAGAACGCTGGTCCGGAAAAAATGCACAAAAATTTTCACTGAGACCAGCGTTCTTCAACGTTAATTTTTAAACGCGGAAGAACGTTTAAGAACGTTCGTGGAACGTTTTACTAACGTTTGCCGAGGGTTGCACGCGTTCGGCTATCGTGAATTAGTCGTTACCCAAGCGTTACTTAATTGTTACAACTTGATTGTTTTTTGCTGTGAACGACTCACTGGCGACTTGTCAACGACCGCTGAACGGTCCCCTAGCGCACGCAGCGTGTGACTAAAGTGAAACAAACGTCCTTTTGATGTCCTTTGAGCGTCATTCGAGCATTACCCCAACGTCCATGCCTCAGCACGCTCATCTAACGTTGACAAATCGTTCTTCGCGCGCCAGTGGCCCGTGAGAACATACTAATGATTTAAGGGTTTCCTTTCTTGGTCGCTGCTACACGCTTTAAGTGCGTTAGACACACGCTAGTGGTGCGTTCGACAAAACGTTAATAACACGCAAGATGTGTCATCCTCGTTCTAGAACGCTCAAAAATTGAACGATTGCAACGTTCAGAGAACGCTGACCAGAACGTCATAGTGTGACGGCCCCTTTAGAAAACGTGCTTCTTTATAGACATCGGCTCTTTCAATTGGGTTATAATGCGACTGAATTACGAAACGTTTACACCTTTTCTGTTTCTGTGCGTGTGATAATTATTGTGAAGTGTTTACTTCAAATACGTACCATGATTATTTCAGCAAAACCGTTCAATGTACTATTGTCAGCAATATAGTGCAACATACTCTTTTTTAGCAATACTCAGCAAACAAACACATCGAAGCATTACCATGCAACTTACGGATTTCTGCAATACTGTTCGCCGTACACATATTAGCAAGACCGTGCACCTAAAACATTTTAGCAATAACGTGCACCGTACTCCTTTTATCTATACCGTGCACCGTACTCCTTTAAGCAATAAAGTGCTACCTACTTATTTTTATTTGCAAGCCTTGTGAAAGTTTTAATGTACATATAGCCAAGGATAATTTTAACATGTTGGCTCTTAACGCTAATAACTAGTCAGTTGAATACCATACACCGAGTGATATCGTACTCCTCTCCCGTACACTGTATGTATACTTACAACATGCTACCCAGATATCCTCTTCATGTGTACAGTCTGTTCTACCCCAGGGCTTCGTCATACACTGGGCGATATCAGACTCCTCTCCCGTACACTGTATGTATACTTACAACATGCTACCCAGATATCCTCTTCATGTGTACAGTCTGTTCTACCCCAGGGCTTCGTCATACACTGGGCGATCAGACTCCTCACCCGTACACTGTATGTATACTTACAACATGCTACCCAGATATCCTCTTCATGTGTACAGTCTGTTCTACCCCAGGGCTTTGTCATACAATGGGCGATATCAGACTCCTCTCCCGTACACTGTATGTATACTTACAACATGCTTCTCAGATATCCTCTTCATGTGTACAGTCTGTTCTACCCCAGGGCTTCGTCATACACTGGGCGATATCAGACTCCTCTCCCGTACACTGTATATATACTTACAACATGCTACCCAGATATCCTTTTCATGTGTACAGTCTGTTCTACCACAGGGCTTCCTTATACACTGGGCGATATCAGACTCCTCTCCCGTACACTGTGTTTATACCTAAAACATGCTTCCCAGATATCCTCTTCATGTGTACAGTCTGTTCTACCACAGGGCTTCGTCATACACCGAGTGATATCGGACTCCTCTCCCGTACACTGTATGTATACTTACAACATGCTTCCCAGATATCCTCTTCATGTGTACAGTCTGTTCTACCCCAGGGCTTTGTCATACACCGAGCGATATCAGACTCCTCTCCCGTACACTGTATATATACTTACAACATGCTTCCCAGATATCCTCTTCATGTGTACAGTCTGTTCTACCCCAGGGCTTCGTCATACACTGAGCGATATCAGACTCCTCTCCCGTACACAGTGTTTATACTTACAACATGCAACCCAGATATCCTCTTCTTGTGTACAGCCTGTTCTACCCCAGGGCTTCGTCATACACTGGGCGATATCAGACTCCTCTCCCGTACACTGTATATATACTTACAACATGCTACCCAGATATCCTCTTCATGTGTACAGTCTGTTCTACCCCAGGGCTTCGTCAAACACTGGGCGATATCAGACTCCTCTCCCGTACACTGTATGTATACTTACAACATGCTACCCAGATATCCTCTTCATGTGTACAGTCTGTTCTACCCCAGGGCTTTGTCATACAATGGGCGATATCAGACTCCTCTCCCGTACACTGTATGTATACTTACAACATGCTTCTCAGATATCCTCTTCATGTGTACAGTCTGTTCTACCCCAGGGCTTCGTCATACACTGGGCGATATCAGACTCCTCTCCCGTACACTGTATATATACTTACAACATGCTACCCAGATATCCTCTTCATGTGTACAGTCTGTTCTACCCCAGGGCTTCCTTATACACTGGGCGATATCAGACTCCTCTCCCGTACACTGTGTTTATACCTAAAACATGCTTCCCAGATATCCTCTTCATGTGTACAGTCTGTTCTACCACAGGGCTTCGTCATACACCGAGTGATATCGGACTCCTCTCCCGTACACTGTATGTATACTTACAACATGCTTCCCAGATATCCTCTTCATGTGTACAGTCTGTTCTACCCCAGGGCTTTGTCATACACCGAGCGATATCAGACTCCTCTCCCGTACACTGTATATATACTTACAACATGCTTCCCAGATATCCTCTTCATGTGTACAGTCTGTTCTACCCCAGGGCTTCGTCATACACTGAGCGATATCAGACTCCTCTCCCGTACACTGTGTTTATACTTACAACATGCTACCCAGATATCCTCTTCTTGTGTACAGTCTGTTCTACCCCAGGGCTTCGTCATACACTGGGCGATATCAGACTCCTCTCCCGTACACTGTATATATACTTACAACATGCTACCCAGATATCCTCTTCATGTGTACAGTCTGTTCTACCCCAGGGCTTCGTCATACACTGGGCGATATCAGACTCCTCTCCCGTACACTGGATATCATCAATCCACTGTATGCTTGACGTGCTTCCAAGACCCGAGTAGAAATAGCCACTAAGTAAATAAATATCGGTTACTGATAACAGAGAATTCTTAAAATTAGCTAATTCGGTTCTGCAGCATACTAGTGCCGGATAGAATGGGCTTACTGATCTCAATTGGCTACCACGATAGGAATATTGAGTCGAAAGGGCTATCGCTGTTACCGTAGCAAATCAAAATTTAACATTTGGCATTCACAATGTAGCTAAACCGACAAAGGGTTTTAATCGTCAGATAACTTTGAACGTAAAATATCAGATACTAACAATATTAAAAAAGTCGGCTTGTACTGGCCTAAGCTGTCTTTTTTATTTAATTTCTTGACCGATGAAATATTGTACATGTAAAAGAAGCGCGCTCTATACATTATGCAGAGGGAAAATCAAATAAAGGATTTGTGTTTTAATCAAATAAATTGTAAAATAAAGACAAAAATACTTAATTAATTTACAATTACGTTCCTCGGCAATACGGTCTCAAACACCGATGAAAAGGTTTATTCTGCCATCGTTGCATCTAAAGGTGCATATCGTGCAACAGTCTTTTATTGAATAAACTTGATTTTGATTTTTTGACTACGGCTTAGCAGCCTCTTGAATGTAATCTTTTAACTAAGGAAGAATGAGCATGTAAAACTTATTGATTTTATGAACAATATTCCACTAAACAACAACTTAGCATATGAAAATAATGCAGAGTAATATAAACTGACGCATGTCCGTATCCAAGGGCTGTGCAAACGACGGCAGCCGACTTCCGGTTAAAGTTGTCATCGCATACCGAGCCCCATCGTCCATTATAGAAAATCTCCAGCCTGCCTTCTCGTGGATCAGCTGTACCTGTCAATCGAATCTTTGAACCTGCGAGAAATTTTCAAAATTTAATCTTCAACAAAAACTTGCACCACAAGATACTAAAGTATCATGCTACCGTCTATTTAAAACATACGGCGTTATAAATTAAAAAAGAAAGGCAACCAACATGATATTCAACAATGGGTTATTTACAGTTAATCGTTTTGTTTGTTTGCACGACGATGGGGTTTAAGCGTTTATGAAGGTTTCTAGGAAAATCTTACAAAGAACGTAGATGCTTGTTCAGTTTCTTTTATTCCTGTTGAGTCATTTTTGCCGAAATGATGATGGTTAGCAAGTTGTTAACTTTCCCCTCTATTTTTGGAACGTGTGGTGAGGCTCTTGTTTTCAAGGAGTGGCTATTCCTGATATGCATATTTCACTTTTTAAGTTACGTGTAAGGCCTATTCACCATAGCTGTGTTGCCGTTGGCTAGTTACTTTTATTCATCATGTACATTCGTTCACTTGTTTACAAACATAACCAACACATTTTCTAAGAAAGTAAACGTCAGCAATCAAAATAGACTTACCAAAATGTACAAGGAGTCGTTAGTTTTGAAATAGATAGAGAAACGCTTATTGTTTTAATGATATTACGAAAGCATTACACAAATGGCGCAAATGTTTAATCTTTGTTTTCTTAACTTGTGATGCATGTGAAAAAATTCTGACACTCGTTGTCATGAAAATTGTATATCACCAGAGGTTCGCTGAATGACAACAATTCTGTGCCCAATATCATAAAACTAAATCTGGAGACGAGTCTCAAATCTCTGGTCGCCATTTCAGCCAATCATAAGCTTGAGATTTGAGACCGGTCTCCTATCTTAGTTTAATGATCTTGAGCCCTGAACTTTTTTGGTATCACATTAAAACTTTTGTCAGATCCTATATGTATAAATTAATGGGAAAAAAAGATACACCAACACGATAAACAACATAACCAGGGCTGAAGGTTATAAAGCTGAGATTGGAAACCAGTCTCAAATCTCAAGCATCTGATTGGCTGAATGGCGACTGGTCGCCATTTCAGCCAATCAGATGCTTGAGATTTGAGACTGGTTTCCATGCTCAGTTTTATAACCTTGGGCACAGCTAACAAGTAAAGTTCTCACTACAGTCTACTCCCACGTCATGGTTATGTTGACATGTGGAATGTTCCCACGGACTGGACCGGCATAGATGTAGGTCCAGTTCTGTACCAAGACATTGAAGATTCTCTATCATCACCTGACCACTGCCCGCACCGTAAAATGCACCGGGATGTACCAACGTATTTCTACAAATTAAAAAGGCAATGATCAGCTATGTCATTTATCGGATTAAAACGCTAACTCTAAGCGAAAATTTACGTAACTTTTAAAATATTGATAGTAGAGAAATGGGACTTATTGTTTATGATGTTAAATAAATTCAGTTTAGTAATTTGAAGCTAATATCTGCTTTTGACCAAGTGCATAAAAACTAGATCATGATGTGACGCGTAGTACTCAGGGGCTGGTGCAATTAGAATTGAAACAGCTGTTCTAATCTGAAGATGATAATTTTAAATGTTACATATTATATTGTTTTAGTAAATACACATACCTCGATGAGTCTTATTACAATTATGACTTTTCTGTTAATTCCCCGTGCCTGGTATTTATTTTCTAAAATATAACACTGATTGACTCAATTAAGCATAAAATAAAAAAAAACTATAGGGAAACAGTACTATAAAACAAAGCAAAGATTATTATTATGTTTACGTGGAACCGAAGTAGAATCCCAGAATACGACAAACAGCTTTGGCGTCGTTTTCGTCAAAGTTAACGTCACATACAGTTCCCCAGTTCCCTTGGTGAAATACTTCCAACCGTCCAGATACCCGAGAACTACCATTAACTAATCTCACCAAGTCGTTTGCTACAAAGGATATAAACAAATATGTTTTAGCGACATACAGCATGTAAATAGAAGCTATATATTTTACAGAAAATGCAAGTTTAGATCTGTGTTGGTTTTTTTTATTTTCGCAGATTAAACACTTCAATTTTGAGTCACGATTTCGACCTGTTGCATTACCTGCGCTACTTAGGTAAACTTGTGATACTTATGTAAATCCCAATTTCGGACAAACACATTTTTGACATATTTATATGTTTATCGTGTACAATATTTAAAAAAAAGTAATAACTTCGTAAATAAATAACATAACAAACCCATATCTACTTACATTTAGAAAGATCTAGTTTTAATCCTAGTGGGAAAGAAAATGCTTCATTTTGCCTGAAGCCGTAAAGAATGGCTGCAAAGTCCACTCCCGACTCGTGGGATACTAGAATGTCGGTAGGAGAACTTCCAGGCAGTATTACATCAATCACTGCAAATTCGTCTTTCGACTTTCCAATCAGAACATCATTTTTGTAATGCCACGCAAGTGTTTCATTGTTCAACCAAACCCCAATCATTCTGTCCTCAAGAACTATTACTTTTAACACAAGTTTGTCAACATTCAAACTGGATATAAATTTGTATTTGTCAACATATTGGTCGACAGCTGGGATAATGGTCATGGACGCGCCACAGTTAATATTTGTACGAATGGTTCCGGTGAAATGGGCAACGAGAATAGGGCGGGTCGATTCCACAACAACAGCGAGACCGGACGTAACTGTAAATGAGCGGTCCGCATATTCCGTAGCATTAAGATTAATTCTCTCTTCATTTTGTCCCTGTGTAAGTTTAATAGTTGTTCCGTCATCACGAGCCAAAATTCGTATCTCGTTCGAACATTCGACAATAAGAGGAACTATAAAAGTTGTTTCCCACGCCGTTACTGCCGAAAGTTGCTCACTAACGAAATCGCACACGTCACTATTCCGAGGAATCGCAGAACACTCACTTCCGCTAAATACAGCTATCTTTCCTTCGGCTTTGATAAGTGTACCGGTTAGATCAGAGGTACTCTGAATTTGCCAGGTTTGAAATCTGTCTAAATCTTCACGAATTACGTCGCCATTAGTATAGTTAATGCCATTGTGGGTGATGCCTTCTTTTGTCTTAAGAGTTATGGAAACTCGGGTTCTGTCAGTGACACTGGTGATCAAAAATTCACTGCGGCTCCGTGACTGGTGTGACAGCACCATATACTCGGCAGCGAGAGCCTCAACTGGGATAGCCAAGTAGCCTCCAAGATAGGGCGAACTGTCGTCTACTACAAACACGGTCACAGGGTGGTCGGATTTTATGTGAATTCCTTTATAGGATATAGCTGAGCTGGTTTCTCGCATAGTGGCGTCGATTTGAACCACTGTGACTCCTGTGCGTATTGCATAGGTCCTGGATACGCCAGCAAATGGAGCCTCGACGGTTACACTAGTATTAACTTCACTTCCAATATGAAGAGATGTTTGACCGGGAGACTTTTGCTGCAACAAGGCAATACGGAACTCTGTTCCGGCTGTGTCTATAAACAAATAGAATACATTTAGTATTTTAAGGTATTGCGCACCTCGCCATTGCTTTGCCAAAGACAAAAAAGAAAAATATAAAAATCTCTCAAACGGCACAATGCACTTCCATTAAACTTTGCAAATATAAATGCTGTAAGTGTATGATTATTTTGCATACATTAAGAAAAGTTAGAACAGTAGTGGAAAATAGTTAGACCTAACAAATCCCGAACATTCTATTTGCAATTTATCACAAAAAGGAAGCAACACAAAACATCAATGATATCCATTTATTTTACTAAACGTTTTCTTTGCTGTAACTCTCAAAAAGTCTCAAATTTAACCTAAATAATTTTACTGTCTGAATGTGTCATATGTTCATATATGAATTATATTGCAGTATGATATAATTGCATTCAGTTGTGAAGCAACATGTTATATTACACGGATTTTCCTGCTACAAACAAACTGACACATTTGATGTTCTTTTTTTAACATTCTTATTGCAGACTAGCCTACACTTGTACCTGTTCAGCATCTTACGCAAACAGAAAGAAAACAACAGCCAAATACGGGGCATTGCTGTGGAGAATATCAAATAGGGAATATGCTGTATAGGGGTAAATGCTTAAACGCGGAAATGCTAAAACTAACAATCATTTCTTTTACTGCCCAGATTGGATGTATTTGTTTGGATCAAAAACGTTGTAAACGACTTAATATTTTCGTGAAAACCATCAACCGTCTGATTAATATTTACACCTGATACATATTTTGAGTAATGGTTTTTTCAATCCTGTTCTATTCTATAAAACCGACGAGCCTTTGATTCGGAGATCAAAAGAATGGCAAACATTTTATCAATAAAACTATTTTGACAAATGTTGTTTTTTTTTAATTCTGTTCTATTGTATTTATAAAAACCCAGCCAGCCTTTAGTTGGGAGATCAAAAAAATGGCGCTGACATAATCAGTGCTCGATGGCTTTCATAATGGCAGGGCGCAAGTGCTATTGAAACAGTAAATACGGTATACAAGTCAAGTCAAATTTATTGGCATTTAAACGTAACACAATATTCAAAGGCAAACCTACAGTCTAAGAATAATAGAAGTAAACTGGATCAAGTCACGTAGAACTTCTCGTTAACAGAACAGATCATTTATTTGCATCCAGTTATACGTTGCACATTGCATGGACAATATAATATATTCATAAAAAACAATTATTGTATACAAACCTGATTAATACAGATTGCGCGAGAGAATTTATTGCTTAAAATACATGCTCTTAGTTAATAACTTAATTTTTCATTTCAATTGCTACATTTATAAATAGTGTTTCTAAAACGATCGCGATACAAGATGCATCAGCTCTCTAATGCAGAGGATATACTTTTATCATTTAAACAAGGTTCTAGGGTGCACCAACCTCACACTTGCCCCAACAGGTTCTCATATCACAAAACAAGTACAAGTTGTCTTGGTGAAATAACTCCAACCCACCAATCAGCTCAACAATGTTGCATGCAAAAGAACAAAACATATAAAACATAAGAAGCTAAAAGCATTGCAAAGCCAAAGGGCGGGTACTCAATGATCTTACCGAGACCAGAGCTTCTGGAGTAAAATCAGCAAGAACACGATGACAGGGATAAAAGAAACAAATCGAGCTTCTAGGTCCTTTTAAGAAAAGATGATTTTCCCCATAAACCTTCATAAACTCTTAAAGGTAAGAATGAAGCTATTTCTACATCTGCCAAGCAAAAGCCTGAGATTTGACAATGGTCTCCAGTGTTGGTTTTGTGTTGTTGGGCACAGTTATCGACTGGTACTTACGGACAACAGCTGAATAGACCAAGTGGGTTTGTACAAGCAACAGAAAAACCAGATCCTGTAAAAGAATGCGTTTAATAACCAAAACGGATCTTCTTAGTTTTTTGGGATTCACATATTGAGTTTGAATATTGATATAGCTTGTAAATAAATAAGAGGTTCAGTTTAATTATCCGATCAGATCTGCATTGTTCCACAAAGACAATGTACATTTTTATTTGTTTGGTTTAAATATATTTTTATTTGTATTCTTTTTTAAGTCTTTTAAGGTACAAACCTGAATAAATGGACATGTTTTTGAAAATTAAAGCTAGACATCTAAGGAAATATACATCAGCAATGTTAAATATCATCATAATTAAAACTTCATTTAAGCAGCATACAGAGAATATTAGAAATATATTGGAATGAATAAATAATACAATTAAAATAAAATTATAATATAAAATGTGTGTATAACTAAGCACTTGATGTAATACGTTATCATTAAGTAGACTCGTTAATGAGAAGTAAAATAAAAATATAGTTTATCAGCAAACATTATTAAACTTTGATCAGTTGATATCATCATGTAGCTTTCATGGGAATTATTATTTTGAAAATATTGAACTCGCCCATTGTTTATAAAACAGAGTTTCACGTGACTGTCTACTTATACACAACCAATGATTCATTTTGAAGTTTATAAAACGTGTTTTCTACCTTGTGAAATTGTTCTTCATGTGCAGTGACATAATTTAAGTACATAACATTATCAGTCCGATTGTACAAGACTAGAGCACTTAGTCCACTGACTAACCCATGATAATTAAAGTAGAAAATAAAAGTGCTTAATATAATCTAGACAGTATTGTTATAATTGGTTAACAATGTGTCATGTTGAGGGGGGTACCATGGAATAAAAGAAGTACAAGCTAGTAATATCGAAAATATTATAACTGACTGTTTAAACATACAACCTGGTGTACTGCAGGGGACAAATTCCAAAATGAGCCCCGACAGTCACCGAATACCACACATGTGAAGATATTGCAGACTCAATATCATTAAGTCATTTGCACGATCATCGTGAACACACAAAAATGAAATACGCAAATCAGTAATGACCAGATCCAGAAAAAAATCTGCCCACTAAACGTAACGAGGAAAAAGATAATGGGTGTGCAATTTCTGTTCACGTCGTCTTGCTCATTTTTCAGTTTAAGCCGTTACTGCCATATGTGGTACTCATGGGAAGTCACAAAAAAGATAGGTAACGAACTTTTAAGTATAATGAAATCACCTAGCCCATTGAAAAAAAAAAACGATAAAGGCGGCGATTAGTTATTGTCCCGACGAGTCACTCCGTACGAGAAGCAGCCGTGCATGTGTATGTTGACGACTTCGTAAAATAATGATTTTATTGTCACAATACGCGCATTCGTCTCAGTGTGTATACATGTAAGTACACTCAACAAAAGTTCTAACTGGTCACTTTTTGTCCGCAATTTTTTATTAGAAACACATTGAATTCACTCTTTATTTATGATCATATGCCAACAACAATCATCAATTTAAGCTTTAATCTTGTAATAATTGACTTTGGAACAGTTTGGCAAGAGTTATCTTTAATTTTGCTAAAAATGCATTTCTTTTATGAAAAGGTCAAACAAACATAAATTTGCTCTTTATTCCTTGTTTTGTTTTAAAAGGACCTCTCGTTATTTGGAAAAACATAAAACATAATTTATCAATAGCACATTTGTTTAAATAAACCCCTTTCAAAGAATCCAATTTTAAAATTACCTCCCTTTCAATTAAAGACTGTTCTAATTTTGACCCTGCGGTGTAAGTAAATAGTATTGGATTTATTTAAGAAAACAATCAATAAAGATTAAAAAAGAATTAGTTAATTGATTTCAAGACAAAACAGTTTTTTCCACAACCTCTCTTGACGTAGGGAAGAAACGAAACTAGCATACATTGTAAACATATACACTTAATGACCAATTAGAACTTTGGTTGAGTGTAGATAGGATACCCCATCATTTTCTTACGAAAGTTACTTCTTTGATTTTATGTGTATACATGTACATGCACTGACAAGTAGCCAAGTCCGGCGTGTGGCTAATACTGTACAAAGGCAACTTACATATATTCGTTATTAAGAAAACTTGGCAAGAAAGTTTGTGATTGATCCTACAATCGGGTTTAAACTTTACCAGGTCAAAATCAGTTTTTACTAGCTACAACAGGTTGTCTTGCTATATTTTCGCATTGTTCTTATACATCTATTATGCAAATCACTATTTTATTTGTAAATATAAGCTATTATTTTAACAGAACAGCTTCGAGATTCGTAACAACATATGTTGTTGTTGTTTTTTCAAATTGAAATGAAAAATCTTCCGATTCGGTAGGAAACAAATGAATTAATTCTACCAATTATTTGTAAAATGATTACAAAAATATCGTTACTTGTAAAATATACAAAATAAAAAGCAAATTAATAGCAATTATTACCTTCATCTTTATAATCCGTTGAGCATATTACAAATAATACAAAACAATTGTTACAAGTATATGAATGTAATGACATAAAACATGGACTGATAACGGTATAACAAAAACCTTATCTTACAGCTAGTGTTATACTGCACCAATGCAGAGAGTGCACAGTGACATATTCATATAAGATAAGTATATAATTTAGGTAAAAATGAAGTTAACAAAGTAAAAACACATCATTTAGAAAAAAACAACAGAGTTTCAGTATAAAAAATAAGAAGCAATAATAAAGAATATCATTTATTTATAAAAACATAACCAGTTTACAACAAAAACATCGAGAAACAGAGAGCACTTTCTCGGTAAGGTAATTTGCAAAATGTATTTTCCTTAAACAAACCAGCTCTATGTTGCACCAACATCAAATGTGTTTCGCAATAACCACATACTAGTTGTCTTGGTAATTATCTTCAAACCAATAGACTAACATGCAAAACATTTTCATACAAAATCCATACAGTAGCGAAGACATTTACCTGCAGTGCGACTACTTTATTTTCAAGAGAGTTAAAACATTAAATTAAAGTGGACCACATTTAACTTTTAAACCATTGCCAACTCAGTACAATCAGTGGTCGGTTTTAAGGAGGCACTAAATTTAAGCTAATCAGCCACAGTCCATAAAAATGAAATATGCATATCAGGAATCGCCACACTCACAAAACACAGCCTCTCAACGCAATAAAATGAAGAGAGGAAAGGAGAGCATGTTTGTTACAAGTATGTCAGATCAAATTCAAATAAGTCACAAACAATTATGGAAAAAGAGAACCCTTGGGGTTACCGCCTTAAAACGGTCAGTGTCAAATCAAATTGCCACTGTGGGTTGAAACAAGGTTCTAGGGTGCACAAACCTCACACTTGCCTCAACAGGTTTTCGTATCACTAAACTAGTACGAGTTGTCTTGGTGAAATAACTACAACCCACCCATCAGCTCAACAATGTTGATGCAGAGGCACACAAACATATAAGACATAAGACGCTAATAGCATTGAAAAGCCAAAGGGCGGGTACTCAATGATCTTATCGAGACCAGAGTATGTGGAATCAAATCAGCAAGAGCACGATGACAGAGATTAAAGAAAAAAATCGAGCTTCTATGTCCTTTCTATGTTCTTTAAAAAAAGATTTCCCTATTAACCTTTACAAACTTTTTAACCTCTGCCACCGTCGTGCAACCAAAGAGGTAAGCATAATGATCAACTGTAGATGGGTTAATCTCCAGGCTTGCGCTCTGTTGGTAACCTTTATTTTTGAATTTACAGATGTTTTATACGAATAACCAGGAGAAATTAACATTGCCTTTAATTTTCTAAAGCTTGTAAATGAAATCTCCATTAAAAATGGCTTCGAAATACCTTGTTACAATACTGATTTTAAACAGCACCTGTATTTCTGAATTAAATCTGGATATCGGCGATAAAACTGGCAAAAGGTTTTCCCCTATTTGTGATACTGATAACCCTGTTTTTTAAATTTTTTGTTCTGTATATTACGTTCTTTGAAATTATTAATATCATTGCAACCTCTAGAAAAGGGAACTAGCTGTGCGATACACTTAACCAATTTTCTAACTACACCGATAATATTTTTTTAAATATCTCAGCAAGGATTCGGGATATACACTTCAAACTTGAAATATAATAAGATCACATCATTTTCACTTTAAATGTTTGTATGAAAAAAATATTCAATTATCTTCGCGCGTTTAGAAACCACTGACATTTAATCAAGGTAAGGGTAACAACCAAAACAATTCTCCGTAAACGAAAATTCGATTCTCATTGTTTAAATGTGGATTTTTAAGTAATTTTGAACAATTTTATGCAATTCTCTAATAATGCGATTGTTTCGGTGTTACACGGTAAGATTTTTTTAGCAGTTTTTGTTGTTGTCAGTATATCCTCTTTACAAAAGCTACAGTCAATTTTGTGACTTTTGGTTTTGCTCTCACCTCGATTTGTCATTGGTTTAAGAACGCATGAAGGGATTTCAATGGGAATTTCAGAAAAATGAATAAAAATGGTGCATCTTATTAGGTTTCAAATTTAAAGACTGTACTCCTATTCTATGCGGAGAAATATAAAAAAATTGATCGGTGTAGTTATAACATTGGTTAAATGTATAAACCCCGTAAGATGTTGCACGAGGAACATCGCTGTCTAAAAACGGAAATTTTACTTTATTAAAATTAAAATCATTTCTTTCATCATATATTTTATTAGTGACGTATCCATTTAGAATAGAAAGATTAAGACCAAGAAAGTTTGCTTGCTCATCTGAAGTTTTTGCTTTATTTAGTCTTAGTTCATTAGGATAACTTTTGTTAACCAGAGATGAATTATGGTTATTATCTATATTCAACAAATCATCAAGGTACCTCGAGGTGTTGTAAAATGCTGTGGTAATGTCATCCTGATGTTCAGTAGAAAGAGATAACATAAAATCTCCTTTATAATTACAGATCAGCAACAAAGATTGCACAATTAGTACCCATTGGACTGCCTATTACTTGTTTATAAATAGAGGGACATAAATATTATCTATTATTATACTGCAAAGAAATTTGCTTGAATTTGATTGGATAATTTGCCGTTGATGTCTATTCGCATTTACGGATCGGCCGTAGATATGAACGCACGTGCCTTAGTTTCCATCTCTGGCCTCCCACCTTTTGTTGTCCGCCGTTTTGTTTTGAATTTCCGTAAAAATGCATAATTTGAAGCCGATTTTATAAATTATAAAGCGGTACGCATTGGGATTACTAAAATTGATACAGAAAATATATGTGTTGTGTTTTTAACGTTGAAAACGATCAAATTATTCTCAAATTTTGTAAATAAATATCAAATCGTTAGTCCATTCAATTTCTATAGAAGTGACGTCATGCAGGTAAATTAGTGACGTCATACATGTAATTATTGAGGTTCTCAGAGAGGGATTAAGCCGTTCGATTTTTCCAATTATTTTTGACTGAAAAGGTCTTTGCGGTATAATAACATAATTATTTGGTTCCTTGAAAGGGTATGTGAGGATATATTGCCGGTCTGGGTGTCATATTATCCATCGCCTGCGACTCGGGTAATATGACTCACAGACCGGCAATATATCCTCACATTCCCTGTCAAGAAACCAAATAACTATATAATAAAAATGTGAGCTCCTCGATAAGGTCTTGACAGGTCCATGAAGTATAATAATCATAAGAACCATTTGTAAAAAATGCTCTATGTTCATTACAAGTAATTAAGGTTTTATTTTCTCGCAAACGTTCTTATTTCAGTGAGACTGGTTAGCTTGTCTTTTATTAGATTACGAGGGAGAAAAGTAAATAAAGTACAGAAATCATAAGTAGACAAACCGAACGCCTGAAAATTATTTTTTTCTTTAATTTTATTTGATTTTTAAGCTTTTTTTAAAACGTCATTTGAACGTCATTTTTATAGACCAAACTCATGTTTTGCCAGTGGTTTCAAAAACCCTTCCCCATATTCTTTTATAGTTGTAAGACAAGATGTTAAGAGCACGATAATTTAGTAATTGTGCAAGAACTAGAGTTTGCATGTAACCTTGCTTTGCACGATGTTTTGTACATTTTATGCAACCAATACTAAGTAATTTGTCTTGTTGCGGATCAACACTGATTCTACATTTTGTAATTTTAAGGATATACGAGTGTTAACTATTTTTAATAATTGTTTTTCAGTTAGAAAGAGCATTAGGCTCAGCATGTTGTCGTTTGCACCGTTTATTGCAAAAAAGAGTTTAAAGACTCTGCATTTTCCACACGACAGGTCTTAAAGTCGTTGTACAATGGAATTCTATATTTCGGACCTTTAGAAATTTAATTACGGATCCTATAATAGTCTTTGATAACATATAGATCCCCTGTAACGGAATGCAGGTTGATAGGAAAATTTTAAATTTTAAATTTAAACAATCTCATGATATTGGTGTATTCTGAACAATCTGTAAATCCGATGTAATTTGGTTGTCATTGGAAAAAAATTGTAGTTGGCTTGCTGTATTTATGATGGGTGTTTCAGTATTCTTGATATAATTAGGTATACCCCTTTAAACAGTTTTATCTTTAAATATACTTGGAAGGTCTATAAATTCTATTCCTTCGGATTCCAGGTCGATGTGGTCTGAGAACATGCCGAGTGTAACACCGAGTAACGCTTGCAACTTCATAAAGTGGAAGAGTTCTTATAACAATATCATCGGCTTCCTTATCCACTTTCTGTAAACATGATATAGAAAGAGAAGCCAAACGTGAAAGCATAGCGTGCCTACCAGAATGTTTTAAAATATTTTGAAGGTCATGATTAGAACAATGATATGTGACTATCTTTTAATCTTACTATTAGTCCTTATCCCATGCGACCTCGATTTTCGTTTTCTTATTTCAAGCAAATCAAAAATATCAAAATCATAAGTCATAAATTAGTTGCAAGTCGCGAAGGCAACCTCAACGAAACATATTATGTGGTTTCAAATAGCTATCCAGAAAACACTCTTAATGGAAAATGATTTATTTGGCAATTGTAAAACAAACAAAACAGCAAATTCTGACAAAGCAAATTATTAACGATACTGAGAACCCGAGAGGTTACCGCCTTGAAACGGTCAGTAGCAACCAAGTTCTAAGATGAACCAACATCACACTTGCTCCACCAGTATCACATATAAACAACCACATTGTCTTGGTGAATTAGCTCCAGTCCACCCATCAACTCAACAGTGTTTCATAAAAAGCGCACAAACATATAAACATAATAAGCAGTGACCATACGAAGCTGTGAAAATGACCAGCAAATGGGGCGCGTCACGGGAAAAGGTACCTTCGGACAGTTGACGTCAATTTTTGAAATTTGAAAGTTATACGAACTTGATTTATAGTTGATAGTTTTTTTCTAAATTGAGTAAAAACTAAAATATCACTTAAAATGACCGAAGGTACTTTTTCCCGCGACGTGCCTCAAATGAGATAGTTTCTTCAATACCTTCCTGAGATCAGAGCACCTGGAGGTTTTTTTTCAGCAAGAGCACGTTTTCAGGAATAAAAAATTCGCATGTTTTAAACATCAAAAGAAAACAGTGAAATATGCATCCAGGAAAGAAAAATGGCAACATCCAGCCGACACAGCCTCCACGCGCAGCTAGAAGTCTAGAAACAGTTTAGCATCTCTTAAGAATCTGGATGTGAAAGCAGACAATCCTGTAATTACAAATTTACCCGCTTTGTGATTGTTATTCTAGACATCACCTTTAAAATTTTCTTACTTGAATTCCATTAAAGAAGGTGGCATTTAACCTGCATACATTTTACAACCTTTTCGAATTTTTAAATTGCCTAAAAAGACAAATAGGTATTTCAATAATTGCAATTTTAAAAAATTGCATTATACTTGGTATTGAGACTACAAATAGACAAAAAACTTTTCGCAGACACTTTATAAACATGGTTTTTCTTAACCGGGGTTTTACGGAAAATAAATTATAAACAACAGAAGAACGCCGTTTCATTTCATATTCATTTTTCATATTCTGCATACACTTCGTAAAAACATATGCAAATCAACAGATAGGATATTGTAGAGAGCAATAACCCGTTTATAGGCTATGCTTTCACAACAGTGACGGGTACGTAAAATTTTTAAACCATATCGACCTGCTAAGTTGAACAATGTTTATAGAAAGAAATTACAAAAACACTTCGATAATGAAACTGTTCAAAACTTAAACTTTGAACCTGCTAGACAATGTTAACACGTTCCGGATGATTATTATAAATTAATGCAACTGACTGTTGAATCTGTTTTAAGGATCACATTTTATAGACTCTTCAGAAGTAAAATGTTAATGGCTTAATTTCACATTGCCAAGTTGTACACAGTGGCCGTGCAGGTAACTTGCGAGTTCTCAAATGCTTAAGATACCAGAAATTTTTAATAAAATCCAACTTTCGAGGCGACACATATATATTGTAATATGATAAAATTATATTTTACTTTTTCGATAAATCTCAAATATTATTGGGTACATATATATGTCGAAAAATGTGTTGATGTTATGTTTTTCTTGGGTTTTTTTTTCGTTTTTTTTATGTTTTCCACCTCTTCGTACGAAAATTATACAGCCACATGTATGCAATGCTACTTCTTTTAGTCCTTTGATTGTCTATGGTTTTCGTTCATCTTTAATAATATACAACACAGTTTAGGGGGAAGAACTCCAGACATATAAACACATGTTGTTATTGAAGTAACCAAACTTTTACTATTAACTTAAAGCTTTAATATGGTAGTAAAACTCATCTAAAGACATCGTTTTGACGGAATTACGAATAGATCTGTACTAATTTTATCATAAGATTTGGAAGCACGATTAGATAAGAGTACATGTAGACCGTCTTAAATGACTTCTTATGGAAAATTACTAGTTGGTTTGGTTATTTTTATTGTTTTTGGTTAGTATATTGTTTTCGTTGTAGTAATTTGATTGACCAAAACACAAATATAACAATTTGCTTAATAATTATTCAGTAGTATATGCCGATATATTTATATAACCAATTACAATCATCAACGATATGATTTCTTCACAAATTACATGTCAAGATTTCCAAAACAACAAAGGAAAACTAGCGACAAAATTGAACATTGTAATGTAAGATGTGCCATGTGCCTTAAAGTTTATTATAAGTCCGGATAGTTTGATGTTACAAACTAGGTTGTTTGTTTTATTTCAGAATCAAGTAGAAGCGAGGCCCACTGCCCAGATGGCTGGACATACTATATGACAAACTGCTACTTCTTTAGTCATCATGATATGACTTTTATAGAATCACAGGTGCCTGTATTTGTTCCTTTATACATTTAGAAATCGTTTAAAATGTAGTTATGTGAACTTTTAGTAGGAGAAATCAGTAAATCTGTAATTAATTGGAATGAAAGGTAAAACTTAAGTTTACATGTTTACATAATCATATATCATTTTCTAATTGTTGGTTGGTTCTTTGTTGATAATGATTGAATCAGATTGTTGCTGCTGTTTTAGCTGATACTGCTGCCGCTGCTGCAAGTATTACATCCTTTCTATAAGGTTAACATGATAAAATTCAAACAGTTTTTAGAGTAGACTCAATATAGAATTACTGTAATTGTAACATTAATGATAGATGTATTAATATATGGATCAACTCGTATTATTCAAAGATATTTTATGACATTTTGACAAGTTGTAGTAATCTTTTAAAAATGTACTCTCTAAACAGAAATTTTGCATTGCCAGAAACGGATTTTAAAAAAAATCAAATAAAAAGATTGTAAGATTTCACTTGTTAAAAATACCAATAACTAAAAGTATATCAGTTTTAAGACCATAAGGAATACAAAGCTATGAAATAAAAGTAAGAAAGCAAAATATAAAAAGTTAATTACAAACAGTTCTCATTTTGTTTGTACTTCACCAATTCACGGCACTTTTTCTGCAACAGATTCCGCAAGGTCGAGTGCAGGTCTAGATTTACTGCGGACTTAATGTTAACATATTTCTCTCCTGTTACTCTGTTTAAAGTAAGTTTCTGATAACATGTTTATGAATTCCATTATATTGCAGCGATTCTGCGAACACTACGGAGCTCATCTGGTTGTTATTGAAAATGCCGATGAAAACAACTTCATTGCTAGTGTCCTGGAGGAGCTAAACAGTAAGATATTTTACAGGTTACAAGGTCGTATACAAGTTATCATTATATACACGATACTTTTTCTTATGTATTGTTGTTGCTGTTATGTATTTGTTCATATACACAATATCTAATACAGTAAATGTAATATTATATCAAAAGTGTAGAAATGAATGCCAACATCCAAAAGACACAGCTCCCCACACAGCCAAAACGTACGAGGAAAAGAGAGCATGGTTTATGTGATGGATCAATTTCATAACTGTGCGAAGTTTGTTGATGTTTTATTTCACTTTTTTGACATCGAATCGAAATCATGTTTATAATGTCAAAATAATGTTAATGATATCGAAATAATGTTTATGATATCGGAATGATGTTTATGATATCGAAATAATGTTTATGATAAATCGAAATAATGACGACGATGACGATTAAATTATATCATTAATTTTATTAATACATTTAAGGTGATCGTCATTGGATTGGCCTGACCGACGAGATTGTAGAGGGTGTTTGGAAGTGGTATGCTACAGACACTGTTGCAAATTACACGGACTGGTACCCGGGACAGCCTGACTTGGGAGCAAGAGCAAACTGTGCTGATATTTATAGTGCCGCTCCTTATAAATACCACTGGCTTGACGATGATTGTACCTATAAATTCCGCGCAATCTGCGAAAAACGGTAAATGGTAATGATAAACCGAAACTGGCAAATACACTTAACCAAAGATCTAATCCGTCACCCTTATCACCATTTTTGAAAAGACCACAATCATCTGCATGTAAATTAAATATGTGAACTGGTACATTGCTCACTTTGTGAAAAGATACAGTTTCTCGAATTACAACACAACTAACAATAAAAGTCACAAAAAATTACATAGGATAAATTGTAACAATCTAAATACCAATCTTACTCACTTTTAAATGATACTATGCGAGAGCCTGAAACAGATGACACTCCAATAAATTAATTTTATAAGACTTAGTACCTGATGTCAATAATTGCTAATTGTTCTTTGAGAGATTTAAATTGTATTTCGTGATTGGGCACTGATGAAATCAAAACTTTACAATGGTCGCTAATCCGGTCTGTCATTGTTTTCTTTACGTACCAACACAAGAGTACTAGTATTTGTCAAGGATCCACGAAACTGTGTATTTTCACGAAAATACATGATTTTACACTTCAGTAATTTAAACGTTACTTTTCAAATTTGGCTGGATATTTAAGAAAGTGAAGATATACAAGTTAAATGGTCCTTCAATTTGCTCAGCCAAATAATTGGTTAAATATTTTTAGTTTAATTAAAAATATTTACCGAACATATATGCTAAGCATTTTTGGTTTCAGGCTGGACTCAGAAACTGAAGTTGTGGGGAAATAAATGATTGCTTCACATGAAATGCTGTATTACAGAGCCTAATTATAATTAACAAGAAATGGATTGAATAAACGATTTTGTAATATGCTTTAAGTAGAGGTTTGTGTTTATTTCCGTTTGAGTGCTTGTCAATACAACATAATAAAAGTAAGTTTTAAAAATGTGTTTGAAAAGAAAACGAATTAGAATCTACCTCGCAATATTACGAATACGATTTCTCTAAAGGTGATTTTCCTTGTGCCTTGTTGTTTCTCAGCTATAGATTTCACACATACTAAACCCATGTGTGTGTGACACATAATGTCCACTCTACAACCACGGATTCCAGGCAGGGTCCATTCTACAGAGATTATCATGGTCCTTGACAGAGATATATGACTAAGTTGTCACTTAGTCTGTTCTTCGGTAGATCGTTGCTCTGTGTTATGATGTATTAACTATGGAAATGTTAACGCATTCGATCGGATCGTTCTCTAAGATTGATCCCCTTCTTCTTGTGATGGTACAAGAAACGCCAAAGGGTCTATTCATACGGAATTGCCGGAAGTAAGCGAACAATCATATCATGTTTCCAAATGAATGCGCTCATACAGGTACATGAAAAGTTTTGATGTTTAGCATCAAGTCGGCGCGAGAAATATGTTCGACCCACTTATGCAGTCGGATGAAATATAATCTAGGATAATATCACAGGCAACTTACAGCCAAAGTGACTGTCGATTGCACTTTAAAGCACGGTCTACAAAATCAAGATAACATGTGCAATAATGCTGTTTCCCAGTATGGATGGTTTTTCGGTCGGGGCAGAATCGTGGTAAATCAAAAGAGCGTATTGCAGAAAATTTGTTTTTTTCTTGCTGTAATGGTAAACGTTAAAATAGCGAACTGTTTTAAACATACTTTATTCGACATAGCAATAAATCGTTATCAAACAATCATTAAAGTAATCTGATTCTGTTTTGTTGCTTAGAAGTTAATTAGTGATACAATCTCATCGTGTAACGAATGATTTTGTGTTACGACAACAGTGTGTATATTAAGCTTTTTATAAATGGTTTTGAAAACTGATAAAGTAAAACTTAAAGAATATATTTTGGTGCAAGGTACAAACGTATTTTAAGTTTTTAACAAATGAAATAACTGCTCTTCCAAGGTGTATTGATTCCCATTAAAGTTTTAAACATGGTCAGTTTTTTGCATAGCTGTTATTTCTCTATATTTCTTACGGCAAGAAAAAAACATCGATTCAAATCTTCGAAGCATTGTAGGTGTTTAATTTGTTCTTCATTTCCGACGTAATGTAGCGCATTCTAAGATGTTCGTGAAGTTGGCCGCCAAGCACCCTAGCAGCCTGGCAGCGTGAAGTTGGCCGCCCAGCAGCCTAGCAGCCAGGCAACGTGAGGTTGCCCGCCCAGCAGCCTAGCAGCCTGGCAGCGTGAATTTGGCCGACCAATAGCCTAGCAGATACTTTGGCTGCTGTGATTCTTTGGCTGATGAGCTGTTGTGGCGGCTGGGAAAAGTTGGCTGCTGGGCTGCTGTGGCGGCTGGGATACTTTGGCTGCTGGGAAAAGTTGGCTGCTGGAATACTTAGGCTGCTGAGCTGCTGTGGCGGCTGGGAAAAGTTGGCTGCTGAGCTGCTGTGGCGGCTGGGATATTTTGTAAGTATTCCAAAGTATTCCAGCAGCCAACTTTTCCCAGCAGCCAAAGTATCCCAGCCGCCAGAGCAGCCCAGCAGCCAACTTTTCCCAGCCGCCACAGCAGCTCAGCAGCCAAAGTATTCCAGCAGCCAACTTTTCCCAGCAGCCAAAGTATCCCAGCCGCCACAGCAGCCCAGCAGCCAACTTTTCCCAGCCGCCACAGCAGCTCAGCAGCCAAAGTATTCCAGCAGCCAACTTTTCCCAGCAGCCAAAGTATCCCAGCCGCCACAGCAGCCCAGCAGCCAACTTTTCCTAGCCGCCACAGCAGCTCAGCAGCCAAAGTATTCCAGCAGCCAACATTTCCCAGCAGCCAAAGTATCCCAGCCGCCACAGCAGCTCAGCAGCCAACTTTTCCCAGCCGCCACAGCAGCTCAGCAGCCAAAGTATTCCAGCAACCAACTTTTCCCAGCAGCCAAAGTATCCCAGACGCCACAGCAGCCAACTTTTCCCAGCCGCCACAGCAGCTCAGCAGCCAAAGTATTCCAGCAGCCATATTTTCCCAGAAGCCAAAGTATCCCAGCCGCCACAACAGCCCAGCAGCCAAATTTTCCCAGCTGCCGCAGCAGCTCAGCAGCCAAAGTACTCCAGCAGCCAACTTTTCCAAGCAGCCAAAGTATCCCAGCCGCCACAGCAGCCCAGCAGCCAACTTTTCCTAGCCGCCACAGCAGCTCAGCAGCCAAAGTATTCCAGCAGCCAACATTTCACAGCAGCCAAAGTATCTGCTAGGCTGTTGGGCGGCCAACTTCACGCTGCCAGGCTGCTAGGCTGCTGGGCGGCCAACTTCACGCTGCCTGGCTGCTAAGCTGCTGGACGGCCAACTTCACGCTGCCAGGCTGCTAGGCTGCTTGGCGGCCAACTTCACGCTGCTAGGCTGCTAGGCGGCCAACTTCACGAACATCATTCAAAGGAGGAAGTTAAACACTATTTATGGCTGTCATAACATCTGTGGCCTTACGTCTACTTTTGTCTGTGATTCGGGGAAAAACTGAAATTGAATGATAAAAATTATATTAGTGTTTGCTCGTTTTTAAATCGCTCTTCCTCACTTCGGCTATTTCAGAATTTTATAATAAAGCTTGATATAATGATGGTGAAAATGTAATATATCCATGATTTCATTAACGTCAGGAGACAGACAGACATACATGTTGTTATTCCAGTTACATGTACCTAAGCTTTAATATGATGTTAAAACTAATTTAAAGACGCCCTTTAAGTAGATCTGTACGACTTTTATCAAAAAATTTGGTAGCACGGTTAGGTATGAGTTAAGTCCGTTGAAAATGAGGTTCTTTGGAAACTTACTAGTTGTTTTAGTTAATTTTATTGTTTTCGGTTAGTATTGTTTTCTTAAGAACTGTGATCAAAACACAAAGTTTACAATTTCCTTGCTTATAATGATAATGATTAGAATGCAGGTGTGTATGCTGATAAGTATGTGGAACCAATTATCAAAAGGGTTCAGTGAGATTTCTCGAATAAACTGAATTTAGGCAACAATATTTAGGTTTATGAGTATTCTGGCCAGAAAGTTAGAAATTATCATCAAAAATTATCAATAGATTGTCCAAAACGGACCCTCTGTATGGATATCTTGCACGTTTTAACGACCCTTCGTAAGTCATTAATGTTTCGTTCTTTTCTATTTCTTTTACAAAAAATATCCAATTATTTTTAATTTTGAATATTTAGGAGGGAGGTAAGGAAGGAGAAGGATGCTTCAGTTACATTCTGTTTTGCAGTTGTTGTTATTGTTGTTCTCGAATATCCACAAATATGCTTTTTGTTCATTTTCTAAGTTACAGTCGACCTTTGACAATCATGGCACATGACAATTTATGGTTTAGTCGTCTTATCTTCTTTGAAAGTAGTTATATTCTAAATAATCGTAGATGCCGGAGTACATTTATTATTTACAATAAAACTATAACAACTGTCGCCTAATAAGCTTTGAATACAAAATAAGAGCTAAAGATGTTAAACTGCAAATCACAAATTATGTCTGAATGTTAGTAAGTTTGGCACAGTTGTACATGTAGACCTCGTCAATCTGTTTCGCAGAGTGGCCGGAACCTTCCCCCGCAAGGATCATCAATCCACTGGTAGTTATGGTTTCCGGAAATGACAGCGCAGTTTGCCGACGTACCTTCGTTTGGCTCACCTAATGCAATAAAATTAACATGTTATTACGTCATTAATTAAAACTTAAATTTTTCTGGCCATCTGTCAAACTGATGTCGAACTGCCGCCCACAATGATTGTCATTCTGCATAGTTTAAAATTACCATGATAACGACATTTAAGTGAACTACACAACACAAGTACTATATATGTTAAGTAAAATTTAAAGAAAGAAGGCAATATAATAATTGTTTGGCCTACCCGTGAACCAGTCAAACAAATTGACCTTATCAGCGGCGTTTGATGAATTCCCAGGAACATATTGCCATATCCCTTCAGACTGCTCATCTGTCATTCCAAGCCAATGGTGCTTAACTGCAAGTCAAACTAGGAGGTCAATTTTATATTTGATTTTGATGTTTAACAGTTTAATAACAATTAGTGCAGTGTGAGCGCGTGTATTACAGTTTCTAACGCTCAATTTTCGACAATTTATATATTAAACCCCGTTAAGATGCATTCGTAATTAAATCAAATATTGTTATTTGATACGATTTGGTCACTACTCTTTGCCAGCGTTTCACTTTAATAATGATATTTGGATTTTTTAAAATTTAAAGTCAATCAACTATAAATTGCTCAGAAAGCAGATTACGATCGTAATAATTTGATTGTTTTAGGTTAATATGGTAAGAAAATAATTGCTTGTTGAAATGCAAATCGTACGGTTGTAAAAATAGTGACAAAGCTTCCTACGATAGACGACCGTCGAGTAGAAATATCCGATATGATAAAAACGACGTAATTGCAATAATTGACGTCAAAGTAAACACACTAGATTGTGGATTGGATCAGTTATACGAATCGCAAATACCCGGAGATTTCATGAAATGATTCTAAGTGAATACATTTGTTTATAAAACCAATATATAAAATTTAAAATATACGAGATATCTTTTATAAGATTACAAAGAAACCAGGAAAAAAGACTGATAAATATACATAATACAGAAGAAGTGCGAGTATCATGCATGTTTTATCTTAATTTATAGAAAAAAAAGTTTAAATAATCGGGTATATGCAAATTATGTTTTACACGGGTATAACCCGGTTTTATAAATGTTTAATATTGTTTAGGTTTATGGGATTGAATTTCCGATTGTTCATAGGAATATGACAGTAAATGCGATAAAACGAAAAAGATTGAAACACCTTTTTCACAGAAGCGATCTATTTTGTACCTTAACGTTTAAATTGGGACTGCTATTTGAACACTATTGACATCCCAAATACTCAAAACTGACGATTTGTACTTTCAGAATAGTGATATGTTGTTCTTGAAAAAATGTCGACTGGAGAACTAAAATTACAACTTAAAGGAGCTCGCAACAATAATGACTGACTAAAACTCATAATTCTCGCAATGTTCTAGAAGAAGTTTATATCCGTTCTGCGGGAATCGCGGTTTTTGATCCAATTTCATGTGACCATTTTGTAAAATAAGAACTTTATTTTAAAAAGCATGTACATACAAAACTAAATAGGACAGAAGGATTATTATTTTCCTGTTTGTAAAACATAATTATTTTCCTGTTTATTAAAATAAAGTATGCTATCTTCCTGTTTTAGATCCGCATATCACAAGACTAATTGTCTTTCTAATCTATAAACTTATATGGATTTCCTTTTTCTACACATGTATCAACGAGAGCTAGTTAAACGTTATTGTTAAACTAACGTTTTTTCTTAACTGATGCAAACAAGTCATGGGGCTGAAGTCTGTTACATTTGTTTACATCGCTTGAACTATTGAGATAAGCCCTTCTGGTTACTTGGCCACTAAAACACTTTTGTTAAATTGAATCATAATTTTATCACGATAACGTAACCATTTACTTGCACCGTATATAAGACTAATATGTACCGGAACTGCTCAAAATCTGGTGATGACGGTATTTTCAATAAATACGAGTGTGTAATTTGTAGATTAACAAGAAAAGTATAACACACACGTGTTACATGTGGACGACATTTATGCTAATGATGTAATGTCCCTGAGCCAAGTTGTGGTTGGATCCATTCGATTGTAGATATGAAGTGAATAGTTATTTGGCCTATGATCAAGCCACCACACACCATCAGTCTACCAGTCCACATGTCCAATAATGATTCCTAAATCTGCCACACTTCCACAATCTGGGTAATCTTGGCTATTCCAAACCACACCTACAAAAACGTAACAGTTATTTTCCATTACAAATACACATGATGTTATGCTCATCTGCTTGTCGATAGGTATGGGATCAGCCATGCAACACATATGTAATTGGTAAAAAACATAAACACCAGAAGCACACAACAAAAAATAAAGAAATACATGAAAATCAACCAAGAGCTTAATAATTGCCTGGGAATGGTTTAGAGGGAGACTTGGCAGAAATAGTCTCCCAAATTGTCTAAATTTGTCCCTCTACTGACCAAACGTAGAAGTTATTCCTATATGTCCTGGGCTGTCACTAGACCAGCATGATCAAAATATCACTACAGCGTGTGTATTACATGTATTATGAGAATGTGTATTCTGATCGTGATTTTCCGTTACTCTACGGCACATACCGAACTCCGAAATAGTTTTGGAAAATCCTATCGCTGTTATTTTTATAACCATTACGATATTCTTACGCCATAGCATGAAACTAATGTTGCTTTTGTTTTAAGTAAACCATGATGTCCTTTTCGATTTCGCTCAGAAGAAGGCAGGCCGCAAAAAATTTAACAAGAAATTAAATCGTTAAAAATCCACGTCAATTTGTCAAAGATGCGAGGGAAAGGGGTCCGGAAACGCCAATCAACAGCCAAATTAACGGCACAGGTGGAGAAGAAACGGAGATCAACGGCGAAAGTTGGCGAAATTCAGACTGAGCCGATGCCATGCCCGGAGCGGGTCGTCCTGGCTTCAAGTTCAACGGACGATGCCCCAACAGGTACATGCACTATAGATTTTGCATCTTTGTTGCCCAATCAGAACTATTTAGGGTGTGGCGGGATAGAACGTCCAAACCTAACAACAAGTAGAGCTAGATCTACACCTGATATGGACCTAGGTTCGAGCACTGAAGGTGCAGTGGCTCTGCACTCTTCGGTGAACGAGTCTGGATTCATCACATCAAATAACCCATATCTTGGTACATTTCCGCAAAATCAGCCGATAGGCCAGTATATCGAACCAATGCGCTGCATAACAGACGATTTATCTGTACACATCCCGGCTAGCTTAAAGAAACAAATTGAACGGGGTGATTATGTTAATTTAGCCCTGATGTTGAAGGGCGCTGTAGAACTTAATGAATTTGCCAATGGTGGTGCCTTACGCTTGTCTGCAGATGGCTTTTTAGAATCTAGACCTTCGAATTGTAAAGACAAAATTCCGAATATCGAAAAATGGACAGATGCATTTATTGTATTTATGTCCGTATTCATTAAAGTCAACCCATCTAAAGCAAACGAAATGCTCCAATACATGTCTCTTATAAGGGAATGTGCTCATAGGCAGGGCGGATATGCCTGGAGGACCTATGACGAACAATTCCGAGTAAGACAGGCATCAAACCCGGCTCCATGGTCCTCTATCAATCAGGATCTATGGCTCCGTTGCATGTCGCTGAGAGACACCACACCACAAGTTGTACATACACCACACGGTGTCAATCGCACAAAATGCCTTGATTTTAATCAAGGACGCTGTCACTGGTCAAACTGCAAATTCTCACATTCATGTTCAAATTGCGGACTGGGTCATGCCCGCATCTACTGTCAAAATGCTAATAAACCGATAGACGGCAATTCTAACCAGTTTCAGTTTAAATCTGATGGGTTTCGAACAAGAGGGAACAATTCATTTCGTTTCAGACGAGGTGGTTTTAGGGGAGCCGGGTCACCGAGAAACGGTGCCTCTGGTAAATCACAACAATAACTTGACCGATATTGACACTTCGTCTATGTCACGCACTGTTAGTGACGTCACCAATACACACATGGATTTCTCACATTCAACCAGTAGTTGCGACGTTATCAATATTGAACTTTCACGCATAGCCTTTTCCCCGATCAATACTACTAGGTTGGCGCAGGAGCTTCATTTTTACAATCACCCTGACCGCGATAAATTGTTTGAGGGTTTCACATTTGGTTTTCCGTTGCACTACACTGGACCGCGTAATTATATAGAATGTAAAAATCTTAAATCAGCGAGCGAATTTCCTGAAATAGTTCGGCAAAAACTAAATAACGAAATACAAGAACGACGTATAGCAGGTCCGTTCGAACATATCCCCATTCAAAATCTGCGTGTATCGCCTATTGGCTTGGTTCCTAAGAAAACAGTTGGCGAGTTTAGACTGATACACCATTTGTCATATCCGGAGGGTCAATCGGTCAATGATTATATAGATCCGAAACTATGTTCAGTTCAATACACAAAATTCGACGATGCAGTGCATATGATCCAGGACCTGGGTAGAGGTTGCTTCCTGTTCAAAACAGACATAAAGAATGCATTTCGCTTACTTCCAGTACATCCAATAGATTTCGATCAGCTCGGAATTAAATTTGACGGAAAATACTATGTTGACAAGTGTATGCCTTTTGGCTGCTCTATAAGTTGCAGTACATTTGAAAAATTTGCTTGTTTTATTGAATTCTGCGTCAAACGCAGAATGACTTCTGGTCAAATATTGCATTATTTGGATGATTACCTAGGCGGGAATCGAACCCTTGACTCTTGCTTACAGGTTAAACGTATACTGCAAGAAGTATTAAATTTGTTAAACATTCCAATAGCATATGACAAAACTGAAGGCCCAACGACAGTCTTGTGCTTTCTTGGTTTAGAGCTTGATTCCCAAAAGATGGAAGTTCGGATGCCTCATGACAAAATCCTTGACATTGTTTGTAGAATAGAACATGTACTGGAAAAGGAAAAGGTTACGCTAAAGGTCATGCAGAGTCTGATCGGTGTGCTAAATTTTGCCTGTAGGGTCATTTATCCTGGCCGGCCTTTTTGCAGGCGTTTGATAAATTCGACTTGCGGACTAACAAAACCGTACCACCACTTGCGTGTGACAAAAGCAATCAAAGCGGATCTTAATATGTGGTTAGATTTCTTCAGTAATTATAACGGTGTGTCGGTGTTTCATGATAGGTTTTGGGTTTCAAATGCTGACTGTGAGTTATATACTGATGCAGCAGGTGCCCTTGGTTTTGGTTGCTATTTTCGTGGCAGATGGTGCGCAGCGGCTTGGCCACAAGAATGGCTAGCCAGTGACGTTTCGGTCGATATAACCGTGCTAGAGTTGTTTCCCATTGTGGTGGCGATCGATATTTGGGGCTCATTGTTACTTAACAAGAAAATTAAATTCAATTGTGATAATCAAGCTGTTGTTCACATCATTAATTCAATGACGTCAAGGTCAGACAAAGTGATGGTTTTGGTTCGTATGCTAACTGTTCTATGTTTGAAATATAATATGGTCTTGCAAGCAGCTCATGTGCCCGGTGTTTGTAATGCTATCTGTGATTCCTTGTCCCGGTTTCAGTTTCGAAGGTTCCGCGAGTTGGCCCCCGACGCCGAGATGCAGCCAGATCCGGTACCGCCCCATCTTTGGAATGCCTTCAAAGCGGAATACCAAAATTGTTAGCTGGAAGTCAAGCTAACAACACCACGTCGACTTATCAGCAAGCGGTGTCGGCATTTTGTAGTTTCAGATTACACTACAGAATGCCGGACGTTTGGCCCGCCCCACTACAACATATATTGCTATTCATTGTATATTGTTTTGAAAGAGGTTATTCGGCCACCACGATACATACATACACTAGTGGCTTGGCTTATCATCACAAAATTCGGAACTGGTATGATCCAAAACAAATATTTGTAGTAAAGAAATTATTGGATGGTTGCTCTAAATTAAAGAAGTCGGTTGATCAAAGAACACCTATTCTTTATGATAAGTTGTTGGTTATTTGCAAACAACTCCCATATATATGCCGAGACAGTTACGAGGTTTGTTTGTTTAAAACAGCCTTTATTCTTGCTTACTTTGGTTTGTTTCGGGTCAGTGAGCTTGTTTATACAACAGAGATGCAACACGAACGCCCACTCAAAATCACTGATATTTCGTTGAACGACAATTTATCGGCTGCTAAGGTTACGATTAGAATGTCTAAAACGCGGCCAATCGGTTCGCCCGTGACTTTGATAATCCCATGTGAAAAGACTCCAGAGTGGTGCCCGGTCTGTTGCCTATACCAGTACTGCAAAATTCGTCCGAATGGACCTTCTTATTTGTTTATACATGCAGACGGCACCCCTTTGAAGAGAACTCAGTTTACAGGTATTTTAGCAAAATCAGTCCAACGAGCAAATTTAGCCTCTTGTCGGTATCGTTCCCACAGTTTTAGAATCGGACGAGCAACGCAGTTGGCAGCTGATGGTGTTAGCATTGAAGTGATTCAAAAGTTGGGTAGATGGAAATCAGATGCGTGTCAGTTGTACATCCGTAAATAGATTTGCAAATTGAACGGTTAGTTTTGAAGTATATTTTTATTTATATTCTAGATATTTGGATGTTGGGAGACTCCATTCTGTACTGGGCGGGAAAGCGTGCTGAGGTTAGAGACATGGCAAGTCTTAAACTACCCGGCAATGTATCAATCGGATGGAAAGGTATTCGAGGAATGCGGTGGGGTGATTTTCACCATGTTGTTCAAAGGGAGTTGTTGTTTACTTCTAAACAACCTAGGATTATTGTTATACATCTTGGGGGCAATGACTTTGAAACAGCGAGTTTGTTTAAACTTAAACGCACGATTAACAGGGAAATCAACTTCCTTTATTCTGTATGTAGTGAGACAATTATAGTTTGGTGCGATATTCTTCAGCGTAGAGTATGGCGGGGTAGGGGCGACAAAATCAACCAAGTAATGGAAATGAAACGTAGGAGAGTAAATGGCTTTGGCAAAATGTCGGTAATGAGCAATAACAGAGGCAGATGTTTAAAGGCGGAAATTGATTTTAGGACAGCAGGTTTTTATAGGTCGGACGGGGTTCATCTGTCTGATATTGGGTTGGAAATGTTTTTAGACAATGTCCGAGAATGCATTCTCAGTATCTTATGTTAATACCCTAGCTTTTCAGTCCCTAGAATTTGGGGATAAATTCTATGAATTTATTGTGGCGGAAATTCTAGCGGTCTGGTAGGTCGATCCCATAGATTGTAACCCTCTCACTACGAAAGTCCTTCGGGAAAACTAGAGTGAAGAGAGGCAAACCATAAGTTGTGTCTTTGCAAATACTTTGTTAAATAGAATCGTTAATCGTCTGATGGTTCAATAAAATGGCTGCTTTCAAAATTCAAAATTTATAAATAATTTAGGGGCCAGGGTCACGCTCGCACAGTCCAGGGACTTGGCGTCTCCCGTGTATCCCCTAAATTTTTGGCTGGCATTTTGGAATTGCTTATTGATGCGTGGAGTATTGCTTGGATTTGCTTATTGCTGGTGTTGCGTATTGCTTGTGTTGCGTATTGCTTGGAATGCTATAAGAACGCATAAAGCCCGAATAACATGAAACTGGCATGGTAGTGTTGCAGGAGTTGCATGTTGCAGGTATTGCAGGAATTGCGTGTTGCAGGAATTGCGTATTGCAGGAATTGCATGTTGCAGGAATTGCGTATTGCAGGAATTGCATGTTGCAGGAGTAGCGTGTAGCATGACTGTGCTGTATATGGAAATTGGCATTTAACGTGCAAGGAGACACGATGTCCGAAAAATGCAGATATTATATTAGGGCAGCCAGATTAGGACATTATTCATGACGGCATACCAAATACAGTTTAACAACCGGGATCGGCCTCCAGGCCGATGGAATTTCATGGTTCAGCTATAGCCTCATTAGGAGGGAACTTAGCGAACCATTTTTGTCTAGTGGCCACATATATCCATTCAACATATTCGTAATTATACTGGAACAATAAATTATGTTTGATCCCGCTCACATAATGAATCTCAAGTTAAAAGATTCGCAAGTTTTGTGATCTCCATTTATTAAAATAAATGTGTTTATTTACTAATAAATTTGAATATATTCATAATCAGTTGTGGTTGTTAATGTATTAGTGGATATGTTATGTATTTAATAAGCGAGTCAGTAAAATAATACCGGTTATTGTAATTAAAAAATAACCGAGCTTATTTTCGCGAGCGAAGCGTTGTTGAAAAGGGAGGTAAATCATTGAAAATAATTTAATATGACAAGAGTGATCGTCACCTGACACTTGTCGAAGCTTCTAGATTGTGACGTCACAGCCTCCTTTTCGATTTCGCTCAGAAGAAGGCAGGCCGCAAAAAATTTCCCACCCGCCACACCCTGTTATACACTTAGCCTAGCACTTTCAAACCCCATTACCTTATTCATTAACCAATTAGTATCCTTGCTCACTTTATAATAATTAAGATTACGAAGGACTTTACATTCATTTAGACTAAACTTTCTTTAATATTGTTAAATCGAGCCATTAACTTTACTAGTATAGAGATGGATATGTATTTCAGTTGCACACAATTATTTCAAAAGCGATTGTATGTCATGCGCTTTAAATAATCAGGATGTTCTCAATACAATTTACATGCATTTATTTTAACCAAATGTTATAGAAACCAGTTGTCTGCTCCCAGATTTAACACTTCAGGTTCACGTTATACACTGGCGAGGCAGATGTCGAGACGCAGGCGATACCGGAAACCCGCGACAGGAGACCAGATAACAAGGAGCACGTGCAGTCGAGGATCTCGGACATGTTCACATATATTGCGAACAAAATGTGTGACAGTTTTAGCTGGGAACGTGACATTGTCCAACGTGTGAAGTTGGTGGATAATATGTAAATAAATAAACATGTTTGCAGGTTAAAGGAGTCATGAGCAAGAACTGTTAATCTGTGGAACGAAGAGCGTGTTGTAATAAATGTATTGGTGTTCTATTAATAAGACGGCTATGTGCTATGTATATACATGTATATGATATTGTCGGTATACTATTAGGACTGCTATATTTTTTTTTTTTTTTTTTAAGTCACTGGAAAATTCTAGCGGTCTGGTAGGTCGATCCCATAGATTGTAACCCTCTCACTACGAAAGTCCTTCGGGAAAACTAGAGTGAAGAGAGGCAAACCATAAGTTGTGTCTTTGCAAATACTTTGTTAAATAGAATCGTTAATCGTCTGATGGTTCAATAAAATGGCTGCTTTCAAAATTCAAAATTTATAAATAATTTAGGGGCCAGGGTCACGCTCGCACAGTCCAGGGACTTGGCGTCTCCCGTGTATCCCCTAAATTTTTGGCTGGCATTTTGGAATTGCTTATTGATGCGTGGAGTATTGCTTGGATTTGCTTATTGCTGGTGTTGCGTATTGCTTGTGTTGCGTATTGCTTGGAATGCTATAAGAACGCATAAAGCCCGAATAACATGAAACTGGCATGGTAGTGTTGCAGGAGTTGCATGTTGCAGGTATTGCAGGAATTGCGTGTTGCAGGAATTGCGTATTGCAGGAATTGCATGTTGCAGGAATTGCGTATTGCAGGAATTGCATGTTGCAGGAGTAGCGTGTAGCATGACTGTGCTGTATATGGAAATTGGCATTTAACGTGCAAGGAGACACGATGTCCGAAAAATGCAGATATTATATTAGGGCAGCCAGATTAGGACATTATTCATGACGGCATACCAAATACAGTTTAACAACCGGGATCGGCCTCCAGGCCGATGGAATTTCATGGTTCAGCTATAGCCTCATTAGGAGGGAACTTAGCGAACCATTTTTGTCTAGTGGCCACATATATCCATTCAACATATTCGTAATTATACTGGAACAATACGTTATGTTTGATCCCGCTCACATAATGAATCTCAAGTTAAAAGATTCGCAAGTTTTGTGATCTCCATTTATTAAAATAAATGTGTTTATTTACTAATAAATTTGAATATATTCATAATCAGTTGTGGTTGTTAATGTATTAGTGGATATGTTATGTATTTAATAAGCGAGTCAGTAAAATAATTTTGAATGCATAAGTAACAAAAATCACGTATTTACCAAAACAACATCTTTTCTGAACTTTTTTAGTAACCCTCTTATCTCTCTTGGGTCAAACTAGATGTACATATTAAACATCATCTATTAATAGTTAAATAAGAAATATAATACATGACCCATAATTCGTCCAGAAAACGCTCAGCCGATTTTTACATCTGTGTTAAAGTATAAATCACGTGTGATATTAAACATTAACACAAGTTTTAGCTTTCCAAAAAGCTAGTCGGTCATTAGCACAACCTTTTAACAAGACGACAGAAAAGTTTGAATTTTAAGGCACTTTTATTGGATGCCATACAAAAATGTAAGTTTACTTATAGTTATTTCCTCTTTCGAATGAGATGTTTTTAATCTGGTGATAAATCTAACCCTGTTTGCGAACAAGTTATAATTTACTTGGAAGTAAACCACAATGGAAAAGTTTGTCAAACAATATTTTTGTGTCAGAAAGTGTTAGAAAGCAACGATTATCAAGCTATAAATATATATCAAAGCTATAGAATATGTTAAAACCCAAAGTTTTTTCACAGTCATAGGGTGGGAGAGAAAAACGTGAACAGTCTGTCAGGGACTCACAGGTATGATAAAATTGTTCTTTCTGATCTAGAACAATATCGCAAGAATGTTGGTATTTACTTAGTATGTCTCATGACTTCGAATTACAACCTAACGCATTGAATTCAAATTCGCAAAAAGTATGCATTACACCAATGACCGACTAGCTTTTTGGAAAGCAAAATTTTGTATTGTCTATTATTGACAGTTTCATGACCCGATTTGATACTTCTGCAAAAGTATGTGTGTTCGCATGTTCCAAAGATTATTTTGTTGATTAAAAACCAAATAACAACTAAGTAAAGCTTAAACTTGTAGTGTCTATTATTTTCAGTTTCATTAACCGATTTAAGATTTCTGCAAAACTGTGTGTTCTGGTGTTCCAAAGATAATTTTTGCATTCAAAACCTTATAAAACTTTAGCAACCAGTTGATTAGTGGCAAAATGCAAGATAACAGTTAAGCAAAATTATCAAGAAAGTACCGACGGATGTATCCATATCGAGCTAGCTAAACCATGTAAAACATTCCCTGGGATACCTCTGATCCCCGAGTTTCACAAAATGCTGCACAAGTTCGTAGATTCGTGGACACGAAAATAAGTAGCTAATCGTTTTTCATTGTTCTCTACACATTTTATTTGCTTTGGTTTAATAAATTTATAAGCTGTACATCTTTTGTTTATCATACACAGTGTACATTTACTAGACAAAATTCATGTACATGTATATGTTTATTGTTCGTTGTCGGAAATATCTTTATGAGTAATAAGCCTAGCTGATAAGAAGCTGGAGAGAGGATTTCAGAATAGATACAGACTCCAAATGTAACGTCCTTCAACAGCCAATACGAGGCCTCTAGGTTTTTATAGATAACGACTGAGTAAGAGTCTAATTATCTAAATTATCCGTTCCGTCTGGAACGTGATCTTTGCTTTACATCACTGTTAACCGGTGTTCAGGTAGAAAGCTCAAGTTTGGTCCATTATAATATGTCGGTCATCAGGATGACCGACAATTACTCAGCAAATCAGACTCAGACACGACACCATCAACTAAGGATGTAACACATTTATTCACAAAGCGGTGATACCTTGTATCGACAATCATCCATTTCTAACATCCCCGCCCTGATTTCAATACAACTTAGCCTGCAAAATCAGTCAACATAAAACCTGCAAAACTCTATTAACAAAATTGATTTTGATGTTTGACTTTGCATTAGCGTTTGTAAAGGTGACCTGGCATGTTTTTCTCATTCATATTATCAATATTTACGATTACTTACATGATGTTAAGCAAATCCAGATTAAACTTGATGTTAATACTGAAATATTTCACTAAAATATATTTTTAGAGATAATATTATTAAACAATGATTGATGTGATGAGCAAATTGTAGAAAAGTATATTCACATTAAATTTTACAGAATTGAAGAGAATAGCTTAGATGATTGTGCGTTGTCCTAACGCACGTCCTTTGTATAAGCGTTTTTTTTTTGCTTAACGTTCGATGAGAAGGATGTTGTAATAAGGAAATACGTCAGCATTTTAATCATTATCAAATTATTTAAAATATTTATAACATGAGAAATTTCACTTATTTTTTCTCAAAACTGACTATTCTGAAATAATTACAATAACGACGTTTCTGAATGGCACTTCTTAATCATAATGATTTCATAAAATGTAAACACAGGTAAAGGTAACACAAAATGTAAACACAGGTAAAGGTAACACAACTCTCATTTACTTAAGGAAAGACATATAATTCTATAAAAATAAAGTTTATAACAACAAGATCTTGCTCGATAAAGGAGTTTTTCAATAAAGTACTAAAAATTCAAACCCACCTTGCAGGGTCATTGCATGGTCCCGTATGAACTTTCTCTCTGCTTCAGTTTCAATGTGAACAAGATGGGAGTTGAATTGATTGCAGTAAGTCTAAAAGTGTTAATATTATGTTAATATAAAGATACACGCATTATATTGATGCTTGATATCATTATCTTTTCTTTTTTTTCTGATTGCCGACAATGTTTGAATTTTAATGCCCATTACTGTCAGTGCTGCCTAAGATGGCTAGATGTTTGCCAGTTATGCAAAAAGCGTTGAAAACTACATATTAATCATGTCTACTTTATTTCTGCATATTTTTAAAGTTTCATGTCCCTAGTAGTTTGAGACTTGTATTAACAACTGCTGAAAAAGCTTCTATTAATGTAATTATAGTGTTTAAGATCAGTTTTCAAGCAAGACACTTACACAGTCAACTAGGACAGCAAGATTGATTGTGAGCCCTTTGAAACATTTTTATTGCAATGACCACTAAACAATTTTACCTTTGCTTCTTCAAAAGTGTTGTCAACAGGGCCAAAGAGGTAGCACGACTCTCCTCTTCTCAACCAACCATCGGCGCAAACTGTTACAAACCGGAAGAAAATGAGCAAAATTAAAACATTTTCAACTAGTAATACATGATAAATCTATCAAGCCGTTCTGACATATTAGATGGAAAAAATAAGTTAGTAAGATGTTGTGCAGAACGAGTCGGTAGTATCATTCTGGGTGTGAACTGTGGCTGCGCACGACAAATACTAAAAGAACTTGTATGATTCAAAAATGTCTTGCTCTGAATACTGGTACATGTATTGGAAAATTCAGGCAATGAAATATTTATAAAGTAGAGCACAATATTTATGAGGCCGTTTGAAAAAAATGAGCAAATATAATTAGATAGAATGTATTACCTACCTTTCTTACACTCTTTTGTCTCTGTACCACACAGATCAGTGGTTGAAGCCAAAGGAACGTTACCAGTAGAACTCTCCAAACTACACAGCCGGTTCTTGACGTTGTACATGCTTTTATCGAGTTCAACCAGCTTCTGCATCAGTTTGAAGTCATAATCAAAACGAATGTGGCCACAACGGGGTTCATCACCTTCGGTGGCTTGCTGGCCGGCCACATATTGAATGTGGACTAAGGAACAAGCTATTAAAATCCAGAGAAACATAACTGCAATGATGTTTACAAAACAAACTATTATTTTTGTCATCTACATGTAACAGATAAAAACGTAAGTGTATAACTTCCTTCCCATTTGTTGATACATGTTCGTTGTCACACATCTTTATTTGAAGAACATCAATTAAAGTTAAGATAACAAACCATACAAACCAACAATAAGATGAAAGTTTTTCGGCTAGACTGGAATACCGAAATTTAGAAAAAGGGAGAGAAATCATTTAAAGGTGCCTGGTCACGGACCAGGACGAAAATAATAATTGTTTTCAAATTTCAAAATTTATAATACTACACTGTAGAAGACCTGTACATAAAGTTACTGTATATGCGATGCATTCAACGTACGAGTGAGTATATGTCAAAAAAGTGAAATATGCATATCAGGAATGGCCACATCCAGCATACACAGCCTACCCACACAGTCAAAAAGTAGAGAGGTAAAGAGAACATGGTATTACAATAATCAATTTCAATATGGACGCCACAAACAATTAACGAAAGTGAGAACCCGAGGGGTTACCGCCTAGGAACGGTCAGTGGCAAAACATTTTGCCACTGGGGATTTAAACCAGATTCTAGGGTGCACCAACCTCACACTTGCCCCAACAGGTTCTCGTATCACAAAACAAGTATAAGTTGTCTTGGTGAAAAAATTCCAACCCACCCATCGGTTCAACAATGTTGTATGCAAAAGCACACAAACATATAAAACATAAGAAGCTAATAGCATTGCAAAGCCAAAGGGCGAATACTCAATGATCTTACCGAGACCAGAGCTCCTAGAGAAAAATCAGCAAGAACACGATGACAGGAATAAAAGAAACGAATCGAGCTTCTAGGTTCTTTTAAGAAAAGATTTCCCCATAAACCTTCATGAACTCTTAAGACAAAGTCGTTATAAACGCATAAAACTTTCTCACATCAGATACTAAAATCTGTTGATTAGTCCGAAATTTCTGCGACATTTACCACTGTTCAGTCATTTATTGGCATTATTTCCCTAGATAACAATAAATACATGACCTATATCGGTCCCATATCCATTTCTATACGTGTCCCATACGGGCAACTCATGTGGGATCCAGATCGAAAGTGCAAAGGCGATTTGTGTGGGTCTTATGTAGGCTTTGATAAGGGACCTATATGGGTCCAGACTGACCTATGGTGTGTTAATATTGGCTATTGCTAAAGGGACACATTGCGGTAGCTTTTTATTGTCTTTTGTTCGCTTGCCTATCATATGATTTTCTCTGCAAACAGTTGGCCCAACGTTAGCGCAACTGACGTTTTTACGGATTCGGTGGGAAAAGGAATGAAATAAAATCAAAAGACATTGACTTTATTTCTCATTATCAATAGTATTCCTACGAAAGTCCTTCTCATTATGACTGCCTATTCACTTCATATACTTGTATTAATTCCTTGGCTTTTCAATATTGCAGGTACATTTACAATGAAATTCTGTCAAATTCAAATATATGTATCCTGAATTCTTGTTGTTTGTTGTTAGAATATGTACAATGTTTTTGGAGAATACATTTTTACTCAAGGCTAATTTTGAGTAAAAATAATAGAAATTGATATTAAATATTTCTAAAATTACATCTTTCTCAACTCAGGGTTCAATTTTAGAAAAGCTCTGTATTTTTTTAAAAAGGCCAAAGGCCAAAATGTTGATTTAATTAGAGTATAAAGAAATGCTTTTTAATTGTTTCCATCTCTGATAGAATGTAAATATTACTTATGGTAATTTATATATTCCGCCCTTTAAAAAATTCTTGTCTAGCTTAATACTGATATAGTATTAGTAGTTTAACACTTCGTAAAATTGAGTCTTTTTTGTAAGTGGTAAATTTAATTATTGCGTGCAACTTTAGAGGCGCATTTCCTCTAACTTCCTCTTCCTCTAATAATCGGAATTATTTTGTTTGGCTGGAGAAAGTAATAGTAAAATATACTGCACTACTCAGAATTTAAAAAGGGTCACCTTGTCGTCTGTAATTATTTTTGTTTAGGTAAACGTTTTAACAAGTTATGATACATTAAGTTTGTTGTATTCTTTAGTTAATAAAACCGATAAATTGGTAATCCGAGTTTAATTATTGAACTGAAACCGGGGTGTAAAACTGAGAACGCGGGAAAACCTCTAGACTACAGAAGTGGACCTTATCAAATGTTGTGTAGTATAAATTAGTGAGTACAAGATCGTAGATATGATCCGTGTTATCATTGTTCGCGCGTGAAGCTCCTTTATTATCGAAATTTACCTATTTGCCTTCACTACACGTAGGACAGTTAAACTCATTTAAAGAGGTCGCTTTTCGGCGAGATTACAGAACTATATGAATGTTAATTATTATTATAAATTTTTAACTTCATTAGAAAAGATTAAAGTTGTTCAAAATGTCCGATGGAAGCGTACTTACATTTTGTTTTGCTATTTTGATAGTTGGTTAGTATTGTTTTTGTTAGTAATGTGTAATTATTTGCATATCATAAGCATTAAAAGTTGTTTGACACTTTTTATAGAATCAATTACTATAAATAACCATCTGATTTGTTCACAAATTAACAGACAAAATATCCGAGATAACAAAGGAATAATCAAATGCGTTAGCTACATTTTACTAAATTTAATATATTTTTGTTAATTCGTTCGGCTACTAGATTTTTTTAGACCGAACACGATTTTCAGACAAAAGACGCTGTTGACGTTCGATAAAAACGATTACATCTTTGAATGTCGTCAAATTCGGTTTACATGTTTGTATGTACATCAAATTATTAATTTTGTCGATATGATTTCTTAAAGAGACTTACTAGTGTTTTAAGACACGCGGTAATGTTTTAAGCTGTTTTTCGCCCTTAATCAAGTCAAAGTTAAAATATTTATTGGCAAAAGCATATACATGTTCATCGCCAAGTTACAATTTTGGCGGATGTTTAACAAAACATTGTATAAATAAAACATATAATACAACAGAAAAGCATGATGATTTCATGTAATGAGTTCAATTAGTAACTTTGTAGAGTGTCTTCGGTTTAAAAGCTTAATAATAGTAATCGAAAAATAAAAATACATTTGAGATTGAATTTGTACCATTAGTTCACTTCGCTTCTTTTTTCCATGGCTAAATGGACAAATTTTGCTAGGTCAGCAATTTTACTCTTTTGTGTTGTTTTCATAATGGATTTGAATTTGTTAATATTTGACCATACACAATAATATTTTGGAATCAACTGTTTACGTAAATCAATATAGAATGGACATACAAGCAAAAAATGATACTCTGATTCTATTTGATGCATATTACATTTAATACAGAGACGTTGATTTCTTTCAATATTTCTAAATCGCCCCTCTTCGATTGCCAGCTTGTGGGCTGAACATCTAAATCTAGACAAATCTTTGCGGTGACTTACATTGTTAATGCATTTTTATTACTTAGATATTTTTCTTGGACATATTCACATAAAAAATATTATAGCTTTCTAGTTTTGAAAATGTATTTTATTCACAACACCATTGTTGCAAGTACTGATCAAAATATTATATTCTTTGTATAATAATTTTTAATTATACGTTGTCAATATTTAAATTGTTCTATAAATATGAAAAACCTAAATCTGACAATAATGTTTTAACATTTTTCGATCAACTATTTACAAGATTGCCATTTGCATCTGATAAGAACATTATTCGATATGATAATGAGTAAGGAGATTTTAGAATTTTATGCCAGTATTTAATTATCCTAACTTTACGAATAATTAACAGAGAAAATCTACCAAATTCACCAAAGACAGCAAAGCTGTTTTATGAATTTTCTCAATATCAGGTGCTTTATAAAAACCCCATATCTCAGATTCGTATGACAAAATAGGTAAAATCATACAATAAAAAATAACATTTCTGTTACATCAAGAGAAATATGATCAAATAAAGAATTCAGAGAAACAATGCTTTTAAGGCTTGGCTAGACAGTGCTTTCTGAGCTTGATAAAAGTTACCATTCGAAGACAATGTTACACCAAGGTAAGTATTATAAATGTTTGGACGTTTTTCAGCAATGAAGTGTTATAATATATTCGGATGTTTTCATGTCTATTACCTAACTTGAACACCATTACAACTGTCTTCTCTATATTTACTGTAATACCCCATGTTATACAATAATCATGAAGTTGGTTAAGTAATAATTGTAGGCCTTCTTTTGAATAGGAAAATAGCACTGTGTCATCAGCAAACAACAATAAACAGATCTGTAATTCGTCCAAGGTAAAGACATCATTATTTACATTTTGAATATTTTCATACATATCATTCACGAAAAATATAAATAATAAGGGAGATGATGGCTCACCCTGTTTAACGCCCATGTAGCTATCGAAACATTCGGAAAGTGAACCATTTTCTTTCACACAGGACTTGACAAAACTATATATACTTTGCAACATGCGTTCTATTTTTGAAGAAACACCAGAGTCAATGAGCTTAAACCATATCCCATTTCTGTACAGCATATCGAAGCACTTTTGAAAATCTATAAAGGATGCATAAACCTTTCTCTGTTCATATTTAATTACTTTATCTATTATAGAACATATAACAAATATACAATCTATAGTACTCCTATCTTTTCTAAAACCGTATTGAAATGTATGAAGTTTTGCGTTGTTATCTGCCCATTTACGAAAACGTGTGTCTAACAATACAGAATCGTGATTTAAAATAGGTTTTAAGGAAGAAGTGTAATATGATTTTAGTTTATTTACAGTTCACTATATTCGTATATGTACAAGTATTTTGATATACATCTAAATTGGTGTTTTCATTGATATATGCAATGAAGGAAGCTTGTTTTGGTCGTCCAAAACGCGCCAACACCGGTGCTTTAAAGTACAACAATTATAATATAATGAAATGAAAGAAGTTGATATGTTTTCATCAGAATTTATTTATTTTGTAGCCAACGTCAGTGAAATTGTTCATCGAAAAAACATTTTTAGCTCGACTATTCGAAGGATATGTCGAGCTACTGTACTCACTTGGGCGTCGGCCTCGGCGTCGGCGTCCCGCTTTGGTTAAAGTTTGCATGCAACCTACCTAAATCTAAAAAACTGCTTAAGCTACAGCTTTGAAACTTGGCACACTTGTTCATCATCATGTCCCGAGTGTGAATGCCAAGAACCATAACTCTAACTTTCATTTTGATCAAATTATGGCCCTTTTTCGACTTAGAATTTTAGGTTAAAGTTGGCGTGCAAGCTACTGTACAAACTCATAACTTCAATAATACTAATACTAAAGCTTTGAAACTTGGCACACTTGTTCATCATCATATCCTAAGTGTGTATGCCAAAAATCATAACTCTTAACTTTCATTTTGATCAAATTATGCCCCTTTTTCGACTTAGAATTTCAAGTTTAAGTTTGCGTGCAAGCTAGTTACTTTCATACTTCTTGTACTAAAAGATTGCGTGCAAGCTACTGTACAAACTCATAACTTCAATAATACTTCTACTACAGCTTTAAAACTTTCAACACTTGTTCATCATCATGTCCCGAGTGTGTGTGCGAAGAACCATAACTCTAACTTTCATTTTGATTAAATTATGGCCCTTTTTCGACTAAGAATTTCAGGTTAAAGTTTGCGTGCAAGCTACTGTACAAACTCGTAACTTCAATAATACTTACACTACACTTTTGAAACTTTCAACAATTGTTCATCATCATATCCTAAGTGTGTATGCCAAGAACCATAACTCTTACTTTCATTTTCATCAAATTATTCCCCTTTTTCGACTTAGAATTTCAGGTTAAAGTTTGCGTGCAAGGTAGTTACTTTCATACTTCTTGTACTATAGCTTTGAAACTTACAAGACACTTGTTAACCATTATGATCCTGACTATGTATGCCAAGAACCATAACTCTTTCTTTAATTTTAATCAAATTATATCCCTTTTTCGACTTAGAATTTCAGGTTAAAGTTTGCGTGCAAGCTAGTTACTTTCATACTTCTTGTACTATAGCTTCGAAGCTTGTTCACCATCATGACCCTGACTATGTATGCCAAGAACCATAACTCTTTGATTTTTTTCAAATTATGGCCCTTTTTAGACTTAGAAATTAAGGTTAAAGTGTGAGTGCAAGCTGATGAAAGCTCATAACTTCCATTCTATTACAACTACAACTTTAAAACTTTGTATACCTTTATTTTTTTATCATACATCAGGTTGATGTTCAAAGGCCAACAATTACTAATCCTTGCTTTTTATTTTTAATTTTTGCCCTTTTTCACTTAGAAATTAGAATTAAGACTTAGAAATTATGGTAAAAGTTTCAGTGTTAGTGTTTTTCATATGTAATGCTATATAGAAAAGCTTTAAAACAAATGTACTTAACATACTTTGGTTGAAAGTGTTGAGTAATTGTGGGGTGGGTGGGGGCATATACTATACTATGCTATGCTATGCTTTGCTATGCCATGCCATGCCATGCCATACTTACTACTGTACTGTACCCCCACCACCACCACACACCGCCACCACCACCACCACCACCACCACCAACACCACAACCACCAACAACACCGATAACAACATCACCGCAAACCCCACCACCACCAACAACAACATCAACAACACCACCACCAACAACAAAACCACCACTAACAACAACATCAACAACACCACCAACAACACCACCACCAACAACAAAACCACCACCAACAACGACACCACCACCTCCAACAACACCACCAAAATCAACAACAACATCAACAACACTGTCAACAACAACAACAACAACACCAACAATACCACCAACACCAACAACAACATCAACACCAACAATAGCAACAACAACACCAACAACCAACACCACCACCAGCAACAACACTTCCACCACCAAGAACAACAAAACCACCACCAACAACAACACCATCAACACCGCCATCACGACCACCGACAACAACACCACCGCCAACACCACCACCACCAACAACAACAACAACAACAACACCAACAACAACAGCAACAACACCACCACCAACAACAACAACACCACCATCAACAGCAACCAGCATACCATACTGTACTACACCACACCACACCACTATAGGTGGACAGGGATAGTGGGTTGATGGGTGTGGGATCAGGGGTGTATGGGCTGGGTTGTGTAAACCCTAAAAAAACCTACAAGAATAAATAGTAATTTATTGATTTCCTAACTTTGATTAAGAAACTTTTGTTCATATGTGTTTGTTGGAGGTGTCAAAAACTCCTGAATCACTCCCCAGTTTAAATGAAGCCCAGTTTAAAATGTGATTAAATAAGTCTGACTTTTCGAATAGTCGAGCGTGCAGTCGTTTCCGACTGGCTCTTTTTATGCTTTTGAATTCGATGGATTTTAGCGATTACCTTTTCACTGTTCATGTTTTCAGATTATAAACAACAATAACAAAAACAACACATTTTGCAAAATGAGATTTAAACTAAATTTATTCCGCAAAATGAAATTGACAGTACATGTAATGAACGTACAATCATGCATTTTATTTAAAGTGAAGTATAGATGAAAGCGCTTTCTACCATTTGGCTTATGAAACATGTCAGTCTTTTATATATTTCACGATTATAACCAAAGTAGTGTTTACATGAAAAATCAATGTAAATATTGCCAAGTAATCAAATATTTAAAATTTATAAATGTATTTGTAGTTTTGTAATAGTTTTGCAGTCACGAAGTATTAATCGAGGACTTCTTTTGTTCTTGGTTTTAAATGCTTTGTTAGCATGATATCAATGATCTGTAATTTAAAAACCTTGGTACAAGTTTAACCATAATATCCTTATAGCAAAAAGAATATTATACATGTTTTTTTTTATTTCTTTTGTAGCATTTTTTTTAAATGTTAGTCGCATAAAAGCATGTAAGATTTCGCTTTTTATACGTTAATATTTAAACATTTATTTGTTGAAATATAATTAAGGAAGTATGAAATAAATTATTATTATTTAATTTATAATAAAAGTGAATATTAATTGATATTTTACAGGTTTTGTATAATTTCGTTCATGAGAATATGTTTAAAATATTAATCTCTTAAAAGGATTTTAGACAAAAAAAACGAGGTAAGTTTTCTTGAAGATTTCATTTATTACATTTGTAAGTAGTTAAAATATATACATGAATTTGTTCAAATATAGTCGAGAAATATATGGAAAATATTTAGAATTTAGTATTTGCAAGTATTTTTCTTGATTTATAAAATATCTTTGGAAGTGATGTCTAGTTGAGTATTAAAGAAAACAAAAACAGATCAATTAAATAGTAAGACAAAGGAAGCTTCTACAAACTATGTATCAAATAAAACTCATCAATAATAATCAAACAAATAAAACCAATCTAGTAATGCTTAATTTACCATATTCAAGTCACATAAAACATAAATTTGTAGTTGATGTCGTTTATCAAAGATTCAATTGGTGAAATAATATCGTTTGTGAATGAAATCAAATGTTATTGGAAACAAATACATTTATCATATTAAAAGGATTTTAACAGTTACTGACTTCGTTTATTAAGGTTCCAACTTGACGCCATTCAAAAGATAACTGTGACATCGGGTTAAAAATGGCTTCCTGACATTACACTGACGTGCGGACTAACTTTACAATGTTCATTAACAGAATATGATTAAATGTTTTAATGTTTAAATAACTCGTTTTCTCAGGGTCAATTAAAACTAAAAGCGACTTATAAAACGGTGGCGAAACTACGTCACGGGTACTTTGCAGAAAGGTACACGCAGGTATGCTTTTGTCTCGCCGTAAAAAGTTTTGCAAACTTCACAAAACTTTAAAGGGCATGATTAGACACATCTGCAAAGGAGGAAAATAGAAGTACAGTACCTGTTTGTTTTAAATTTTTAAAAACAGGAAAACCCATACTAGCTTTTTTAACAGCCCGTATACGCTCAACGATCAATGTTTCCATGCACTATTCACTGTTCAAATATAATTCAAACAGATTTTTAAATAATATTTTGACTAAGAATCTGTCCAACAGTTTAACATCATTTTTGTTTCATGGAGCTTTTTTTCACAATTTATTGGAAATGGGATTAAACATTGAAGACAATTAGAAGGTAATTAGAGATTACATGCCTGAAATGTCTACATCTTTCAAATACATCTTTACTAAAGACATAGATGAATTAAGTCACCAAAGCATCTAAATAATACAGTTTGAATATATTCTACATGTACATATGGTTTTAAAGACGAAAGCTAGATAATGATACAATTTAATCCGGATCTAAAAATTACTTGCTAAAAATATTATTTCCCAATATAATAATAATCTCAAACCAGAAGGGATGTAATTGATATTTGATGATATGCATTCTATCATAGCGATTAAGTCTATTTATTCAAGCTTGGTCATTATGTTATAAGTATAGCTTAGCGTTAAATTCAATCGGTCTTAAACGAAGCACAAAATGCTCATTAATAAATGCTTTTTATGAATTCAGTAACATGGTAAATCAATCAATTACGAATAAGTGTTTATTTATAGAAATAAAACTCTCAAAAATTTGAAAAATACTGCAATAATATCGGACAAAATAGAGTTTAAACCACTAATTTTTTTCATTTAAGGGGCTGCATGTAAACCCTGTTCAACACTCTATAAAATGGAGGTAGATGATCATCCGTTGAAACACATAAGAGAACTGTTAGCAAAAGAATCAAAAGGCAGAGCTCTCTCTGAAAGAGGGAACACGCTTTACAGATGTTTAGCAGATTGTATGAGTAGCTTGTTACGCATAATAAATCGCCAAAATATGTCACGCGAGGATTTAAAAGAACTCGAAAAGCTATCATATGCCAAACACATTCAGAAAAATGTTGTTTCCCTTTTGCAAAATCATGCAAACAATTTTAAAACTGTTTTGCCTTTATTTATTGACGATTTACGATTAGAAGGCCAATTGGTTGGAGACAATGCGAAGGCTGATTATGAAAAGCTTTTGGATGAAATTTACACAGAAATAATTGAAGATTGCACGTATGGCGATTTCAGCATTCCGAATACGAAACTGTGCTTATAAGAATATTACTTGCGGGGTTCCCCAGGGATCTATTTTAGGCCCACTATTATTTCTCATCTATGTAAATGACATGTCTGCAGTTGTTAAAAATAAGTTGTTACTATATGCTGATGATTCTGCTATACTTGTGTCTGCCAGGAATAAATCAGATATTGAGAATAAGTTAAGTAATGATTTAAATAATGTAAGTCATTGGTTGGTTAATAATAAGCTTTCATTACATTTTGGCAAAACAGAATCAATCTTATTTGGTTCAAAACCGAGAATAAGATCTCAACCATCACTTGACATTACTTGCAATGGCTCTTCAATAGAATCCAAAACTTCAGTTAAGTATCTTGGCGTTCTCATTGACCAGTGTCTGTCTTTTGAATCGATGGCTAGGGCTATAATTAAGAAGTCAAATGCCCGACTGAAATTCCTATACCGAAAACAAAGTTTTCTTAACCAGTACACCAGGAAACTCTTGGTTATGTCCCTTATTCAGTGTCATTTTGACTATGCCTCTTCAGCTTGGTTCAACAGTCTTACACAGGACTTAAAACATAAACTGCAGGTTACACAGAATAGGCTCATTAGATTTGTTTTGAACCTGCATCCCAGGTCACATATTGGCAAGGAGGTGTTTATTAGGCTCAACTGGTTACCAGTGGCATCCAGAGTCAATCAAATTATACTTTGTCATGTTTTTAAAATTAATTCAAAGCTTGCCCCATCCTACCTAAATGACCATTTTACACCTGTTATGAATATTCATGAAAAAAATACAAGGTTCAGGGTAAAAATTGACTCCACTAATAATGATAATTCAAATACAGTCTTGGAGAATAGCAAGAGGTTTTGTATACCCAAGGTCAAAGGGTTTGGCATGAAATCGTTTGCCTACAATGGTTGTACCCTCTGGAATGCTTTACCACAAATTGCCAGAGATGCCAAAACTGTGGCCTCTTTTAAAAATATTATCAATGAACATATTTTTAATTCTTTGTAAATGTGTTTTAGTCAATCTATTTTATACTAGTACTGTATAACAGAATATTTATCTTACTGATATAATAGATAGATTGTTTCTGACGTGTCATAGACAAACCTGATGGTATTGTGATCATTGCAACAGTTAGCATGTATAATGTGATATGTGTCAAACCTATTCAGTCATTTTTCATTGTGTATTAATTTTATTGCTAGATTTTAATGTGTATGTAATTCATTCATTATATCGTATTTATTTTAACTACTAAGTCTTTCATAAGCAATGCCAAGAGATTTCATTTAGACTGTGATATTTTCCTATGTCATACAATATTATATAAAAAGGACCACAATGGAAATAAGAGTTTATATTAACTCTTTTTTGTGTAATCCTTGATATGTAATGTTGGGTGACATGGCTTATTGTTTAGCATGATACATACATATTTGTTATATGTTTATATGTATGATTATTGTTGCAATTCAATGCCATGTTTCTTTGTGCATTATATATTGAAATAAATCTATCTATCTAATCTATGCTTCTGCTACGTTGATAAATGTACCAATCTTCGTTATCGCTGATGATCTTCAATGGCTCGTGTTTGAGCCCTTGTTCCGCTACGAGCATCAGCCGGAGTGTGTATCCAGCTTTATTACGATGTACATGCAGGGCAACATGTTTCACAACATTGAGTCAAGAGATCGCTATGTTCCTCCTCCAGAGGCCCGAGGATACATCGGCATGTATATGAGTTTTCTTGATGATTGTGAAGGTAAATATTACATAAAAATAGATGAAAAGGGATCTGTGAAAGCCATCTAAACGACAGGTATGGTCTGATTGAGCATGTTTATGGGCAGTAATGGAAATGCATATTACTGCCCACGCATTCTAGCCCCGGGTTGAGCGCACTCAATATTTACACCAATGAACAGTACAATTTCGATCCATAAAAATCAGATGTATGCGGGTAGGTTGCTGTAAAAGCTAAGACTATTTAGAGAAGCCCTATGGCGTTCTTTGTCAAGATCAAATTAAAAGCAGACATTTGTTCGAGGATTCGAACAATAAGGGTTATTTTAAAATATGTCAATGTATCACATTGCCGTGTCTTTTTTTAAGAAAGCAACATCATGCCGCTGTTCGTTGAAGAAGTTATTCTTTAGTGTTGGATATAACGTACTAATTTAAAAATAGATGAAACGAACTTTGAAAGGAAAGGATAAAAGAACATATAGGGCTTAAATGAGAAATTCAAATTGAACATAAAAATGCGAATAACGTACATTTCATTGTATTGTTTTTAGCAGTCAAAAAATTTTATTTTAATATACTAATTTACCAAACATAAACAATCTATTTGTTTGTTTTACAAATAAATAATTAAAGGTTCCTTTTGCATTCATTTTACTTCTTTAGTAATAAACTAAAACCCTATAGATATATTGCACAATACTGTTACAGTGATCTAGGAATACATTCTTTGCTTTATTGATTGATTTAAATAAGGTTTCATTTCAGTGGTAATTCCTCAGCACTGTATAGATGCACTTTGTCGCCTTGATAAAGCGATATGCGAGAAAAATCAAAGTGTGGCTGTTTTTGTTGAAGCTTGTCACCTAGGCGGACGGGAATTAAATGAAAGAAGACAGACAGTGTCAAATACTGTGATAGCAAGTTTCGTAGTTGGAATAGCATCAGGGGGTTTGGTTATTGCTGGAATATTACTAGCGCCTGTCATCTTTGGAGCTTCGTTGGGTTTGAGTATAGCCGGTGGTGCATTGGGAATAGGATCGGGTATAACAGCTGGAACCGCAAGAACACTTGAGGCAGTCAGGCAGAATTCAAAAATGGGTGAAATTCAGAGAATGCAAGCTGACATAGAAGAGAAAGAGATGCAAGTTTCAGTGGCAATGGAAGCTGTTGAAAACGCATATAAAGATACGATTCCCATTAAAAACGTTTCCAAAGCCACCGGAGTTCTTAGAGTGAATACCGCATGGTTTCTTCCGGTTGGTTCTGTACTACGATCTGCTAAAGGTATTGCATCCATTGTTTTCGCTGCAGCAAGGTTTGGTTCTACTGCTGCTACAATAACTGCTGCAGCACTGGGGCCTTTGTCTCTGGTTTTCGATGTTGCTTTCCTCATAGATGCGGCCCGTGACAAGATTAAAGGCGACAAAACAGCTGCCGGAAAGCTCCTAGAGAATTTGGCAGAACTTGTAGTAATTAAATGCAAAATATTTAACAATGTGATGAGAGGAAACTATAGTGATGGGCACCAACTACTTTCGATTGAAGACTGCAGGCTTATTATGTTACCTGATCCCGAAACACAACTTTAAACCAATTTCTGCTAAATTTATGAAAGTGTTGTTTTCATAAATAATCGTGTCGGACTGGTATATTTAGAGTCAACTTTAATAGCTTCTAATAAGCTCCGGAAATCAAACACATCGGAGATGGAAATGTTTACCCAACATCTTATTTAATAAGATTAACAATTGATAATTCATTACGAAGTTCATTTGGTCTTCATCATAACTAAGGAATGTATGCATAAAAAGAAGTAAATAATACGAGATTATAACGAAGTTGAAATAAATATACATGTAGAAATATTCGCGTTAGTTAAAAAATCAACGAAATAAAGCATCGCCTTGTTGAGAGAAACAGTTCATAGCAATGCCACCCAGGTTCCCATTTGGATAAATTGAAGGCAACAATTCATAACCATGACTATTTTAGATACTATTCTGAATGAACATATACATTTACATACATATACTTTGTATGTACATACATTTATACCATTCACACACATATATCAGAAAACATGCTACCTGTGTATGAGTTTTATATACATGTTATTGTATTAGAAAGTTAGTATGCTAGATCTTTTGCAGTACATATTGAATACATAAATACTTATCGTGAATGGGAGATAACTTAATTCAAACGACAGACTTTCGAATTTAAATGAGTCAGGTTCCAGGTCATGAGAATGACCTCTTAATACACCATAAACATGCTACTTGATTAACAGCAGCTTATGTATGTTGGCATTAACGCCAGCGCAATTTTAGCTACGTTAACCATAATAACTAGAAACGATAATAAATGGCAGTGATTTGTTTTAAAGAAATGATTATTTCGGTGAAGTTATATACTTACATGTATATTAGCGTTTAGCTCATCAGTTTTGATATATGAAATTTTATGCCTATTTACTAAATGTTTTGTAAAACAAATGCTCGATGTGTCGCTGATTTGCGCCAGTTATGTGCTCATTGTGTCTTCATAAAAGTAAAATAACACAATTTAATATCCATTAAATTCTGAAACCATCGATACTAGTAGGAAATGAAGTTTATTTTATGTTTTTCTGAATCAGTGAATTATAGAATTTTCCTGGTGAAATAAACGTGGTATTTCACTCCTACCAGTTTTCAAACAGTGGAATATCATTTTTATTTTCACTGCTTTTTTCACGTTGGTACCCAAATAGCTTTGCAATGCTATTAGCTTCTTAAGTTTTATATGTTTGTGTGCTTTTGCATGCAACATTGTTGAGCCGATAAGTGGGTTGGAGTTTTTTCACCAAGACAACTTGTACTTGTTTTTGATATGGGAACCTGTTGGGGGCAAGTGTGAGGTTTGTGCACCCTAGAACCTGGTTTAACCCCCCAGTGGAAATTTGATTTGCCACTGACCGTTCCAAGGCGGTAACCCCTCGGTTCTCATTTTTGTTTATTGTTAGTGGTGTCTTTTTTGAAACTGATCATTTTATTTACCATGCTCTCTCTCCCTCTCTCTTCTTTTTTACTGTGTGGGGAGGCTGTTTTTTCTGAATGTGGCGATTCCTGATATGCATATTTCACCTTTTTCCTTCACATAACATACCAATAATAACGTTTAGAAAACGGGCTAAAATTTGTATATTTGTCGTAATGACGTCACGTTATAAACAAGCGGCTTTGGCGCCAATTCTTGCAACTTTTATGTCAAATTCACGCAAATTTTGCAAAAAAAGCATAAAATAAAAAGAAAATTTGTTTTTACCAGTGAAAGATAGAAATATATTTCACTCACGAGTGAACTCCGGAACGATATATTTTCACTCGTGGCTTCGCCTTTCGTGAAAATACGAATTCCGGAGCTCACTCGGAGAAATATATTTCTATCTTACACTGTTAAAAACAAATATCCTCTATATCTTGGTCGAAGCACCAAACTCGGCTGCATCGCACAGAAAAGTGCGAGTGCAACGCTGCTTATTTATCATGATGCAAATATTAAAATACTCCCATTAACATTTAAAACAATTTCACATATTCTTATTCCATCATGCTTATTTTTTGAGAGTTTATATACACATTATTGCTGCAAATAAAAAAGCACAAAGTAAATTATGATGTACACTGTACTTGTTCTTCCTTCAACTCTGAACTTTGTTTCAGAATAAAATTAAATTATTTAACTAATATAATATAATATAGATCAAGCAAATTCTTGTTTTGAAACATGCAATTACCGATAAGATCAACGTCCCAATGTTCAGAAAATGGTGTTTGTTTAATAATAATCAAAGACGGAGATAAAACGTAACAATATTTTGCGTATATGAAGTGAGAGGAGTTAAGTTGTCAATATGCACACCTTAACATTTGTTTCTTCTTTCTCATGCGTTTTCATGCATTTTCGTTAATTTCTCCTGAAAAAATGCTTAAAATATGATACATATATTTAGCACATACTTATGGACATTGCATTTGGTGGTTTTTGCATGTTGGTATCATTGCTGCACATTGGAATTTTATGTTTTAAGTGAATTTAATAATTGCATAAATATTTTATAAACAAATATTCGAATTTAATATATGTCATTCTAATCTTGCCAAAATAATGGTATTTGTATGGTCCTCAGAACTGATGTAAATTGGTTGACATTAGCAAACAAATGCGAGCAACAATACAGAATAGAAATTTGACAGAGATTCCGGAAAATACATCCTGGACAATAGAACTTCTATAAACTCTATTTTCTTTAAAGAACCACTCCTTCACACGGAACAAACTTTGTATTCATTCTTCGTAAAAACACTAGTGGATTGGCACCATCTGGAAAATCGGATTGTACATGCCAGACAGAAGTGGGCTATAAGTAAGCCCTTCAATTGGATTAACTACACACTCCACTCCCCATTGAACAAATGCCAGCAGCCGCACTACCTTCGTACAGATACAGATACTACAGTCCTTTTTTCAGTGTATCCTAGTTTCGTTTCTTCCCTTTGTCAAGACAGGTTGTGAAACGAATTATTTTGCCTTAAATTCAATTATTTAAAGTCTTTTTAATATTTTAATTTGTTTGTTTTCTTAAATTTATCCAAAACCATTTGCTTACACCGCAAGGTCAAAATAACATCAGTCTTTACTTGAAAGGCAGGTTTTACAAAATTGGGTTCTTTGAAGGTGATTTATTTAAATAAACTTGCTCGTGATTAATAAGGTTTTATGTTTTTCCTATAACGAGCGGTCCTGTTAATACAAAACAAGCTATTTAAACCAATTCGCTAGTTGCTTGATCTTAAATTGCATGAAATGCGTGTTTAGCCAAATAGGATAACTCTCGCCAAACTGTTCCAAAGTCCAGTATTTCTAGATTTATAATACACGTAATTGAAGGCTGTTGTCGGAAGCTTATCACAAATAAAGAGCCAAACCGAAGTCTGTCTTATGGAAATTACGGACATAAAGTGACCAATTAGAAATTTCATATTTCTAAAGGCTGGCGAACATATCTGGTACCATTTGATAAGGGGCTACAAATGCTTTTAAATCTAAGTGTTCGAACTGTTCATTTCCAGCAAGGAAAGTATATGTCGTGTATCAATTAGGCAAATGACTAATAAAAAAATGATAGTATGCATATCAGGAATCTCCAAACTGAGATAACACAGCCTCCCCAGGAAGCGAAAAGGTAAAAAGGAAAAGAGAGCATGTTTTTATAAGAATATTAATTTCAAATAACACACCAGAAATAATTAACGAAAAAGAGAACCTTTGGGGTAACCGCCTTGGAACGGTGGGAGGCAAAACAATTTGCCACTAGAAGTTTAAACCAGGTTTTGTTTTTTTTTTAAATATTAACGGATGTTCCTACTCTGGTTAATGGCTGACACCAAATAGTCCCAGTTTTGGAGTTTTAGGGACATTCTAACCCTTGTTTGACCTGAAAGGCAAATGTTGAATAAATGACAGGACATTACCGACAGACTGATAATAAATCATGATTGGATATGTATTATATTAAAAAAAGTCTGATTATAAGACGGCATATGTAAAACAGTTATGAAGTACACACCATCAGGCCATACTGGTCATCTTATGCCCCCAAAACGCCACAAAGTTGGGACTTATTAGTGTCAGCAATCATTTAGCCAGAGTAGGAATATCCGGTAATGTATTTATGAGTACTTCGCCTCCTTATGCGGCTCTTATATCTTGGCTGAAGAAACGAGCTCCAGCTACCATCCATTACAATTTGTACTAAAACTGATAAAACAAATACTTTAAATTTGCGCATGACTGGTTGATGAAAATCAGATATCTTCCATTTAGTACAGTTTCGACTGCAGTTTGTATTATCAGTAAACAATCATGAAACATGAAACGACTTTAATATTTTTGTTATTATTAGTTTGGTGACCCAGGTGAGACTTTAAATACAATACTACAAGAAACAAATTGCTTAATTGTTTACTGCAGTCATAATTATCTAGCCCTAACACCTGTCAATGAAGATTTTTAGTTATAGGTAAAGGAATGAAAACTTGTAGAAATATGGTATTTGGAGAATTAATGTTATGTATTTTACTTGTTCGGACCTCAACAGTTAAAGAAAAGAGTTATAAGCACTATCTAATGATAATACATGTATATACTCTTGATAAAATTCAGCGGCGATTTAATTTTTAAACAGATGTATATTCCAAGGTTTACCCAGAATGATTGGAATACGTCAATCCTTATTTATGAGCTGCTTGTAAACAATAAAACACAATAAAGACATGGCAGTAGTAGAATCTCCGTTGAAACTCATTAGAGAAGAGCTCGGAAAAGAATCAAAAGGCAGAGTTCTCTCTGAAAGGGGCATAAAGCTTTACAGTACGGGAAGCCTTTAATGCATAATGGACCACCGAAATATGTCAAACGAGGCTATAAAAGGACTTGAACACCTATCTGATTCCAAACATATTCAGAAGAAAAATTTTGTGTATTTTGCAAAATCATGCAAACAATTTCGAAATTGTTTTGCCGTTATTTATTGACGATTAGAAGGAAACTTTGCTGCCGAAGATGCAAAGCCCGTGAATGAAAAGCTCTAACACAAAAATTTACACAGAGATAATTGAAGATTGCACCTATAGTGACTTCAGCATTCCGAATGCAAAATTGTGCTTGTACGCGTCTGCAACGCGCATAAATGTACCAATCTTCAAACTCGACGATTATCTTCTTTGACTATGTTTTTAGTTTGAGCCCTTGTTTAAATACGAGCACCAGCTTGAGAGAGAGAGCTAGCTTTATTACTCGTACGATGTATATGCATGATAAATATGGAATATTATAACAGATCAAGCGCCATGATCGATTTTTACAGATAAAGAATTATTAAACTTTGAAATCTTTGAAGGACTTAAATCAATAACAGCAAAATTTGAACAAGACCCGAAGATGCTGGAAGTGTTAACCGTGGTATTCGATATGTAACGACTAGGATTTGAAAATGTTTTATTCTTATACCACAGCAACGAGCTTTGTTTACACCAAATCATAGGGTCAGGCTTTAAATAGAAAATAGGAAGGATTGTTGCAAATGGATAGTTGAACGGTATGTACACTTCTTCGCTCCTAAAACTGTAGTGTTTTGCTTGTTCCATTTATATCCGCAATGACTATCTATTAAATTACTTTCTATCACATTTTTGACGATTTAATTTCATTTTTATTTGTAAAGGCCGTGAAATCGTTGATTATTTTTAAAGAAAGAGTGTCATTGGAGTCAACAAATCTAAATTTGTGAAAAATTCGCAGTTTGAAATCGGCCATTTTGAAACGTAGAAACTACCGGAAGCTGTGCGATACGGAATCATTTATCTGACGAGTAGTATCTGATTCAATTTTGCGGATTAACGCTGCACTATGCTAAACTCATTAATAGGTATATAATAACTTGTTTTATAAAATATAGTGCAGTGATCCTTATATTCCTCCTCCAATTGCCCGAGGATATATCGGTATCTACATGAGTTTTCTAGAAGATTGTGAGGGTAATTATAATAAAATAGACCCATTTAGATCATCAAATGGGTGACACATGGACAGGATTAGGGGGGGGGGGGGGGGTCGCGCACACCGTCACCGCTTGTGAAGTGAGAAAATTGTTTTGCAAACGTACGGTGATGGTACTGCCGATGTTTATTTTGACCCGGAAAGGTAGGTGGTCAGCTTTGACTCGTTTTTATTACAACATCAAGTAGTTCTTTTAAAAAAACGTGGAACGATGCGTATTGGATTTATCTACATGCTGATATAAATGAAACCAATATACCCATAAGTCGTTGAGTTATGACGACCATTCCGCGTCTGAAACGTGCGCAATTCAATGACAGGTGAAGCTTTTTTCGATTTTCCTTCAGTATTTGGTTGATTTTTCGTGCTGTAACACTGCAGGAACAAAATATTTGTTCCGTTGCGTTGTTTATTCCCTGTGACTGGTTTAAATCCGTATTTTCCGTTTTAAGAAAAACACTGTCCAACATTTTACGGTAACGGTTGCGCTACTTGTGTAAAGGTTGTGAAAAAGAACACTGTTAATATAAAGTGGTAATTAATGATATCATTACAGTTTTTATTCTTATCCTATAGTCCGATTTTACGCATTGAGCCGTGAATGTACTTTTGTATTAATACATGTTTGGAATATTCCACAACATAGGGAAGTTAAACATTTCCATCATAGCTCGTAATGTAAAAGTTCTACGTCTCTGAATCAAAAGGTATCATGGCCGTAACAGTAACGCATATGATTTCTAATAATGTAGCATAAGGGTTGTGTGTTCGAATCCCATGAGGGAATTTTTTTATCTGCTTTATAATGCCGTTTTTATGCACTCATGTATACACCGACAAAAATGTGATTACACCGTGCAAATTTCGAGTAAGCTTTCATCAAACAGATTGATAAGATCGGAGTTTTCTCAAACAATGTTTTAGGACGATGTCAAAAAAAAGATAAAAAATGGTTTTTCATGTTTTGTAAATAAAAGAAAGAGAATGTAATGTTACATTTACTACACTTCTTTACAAAACGTCAGGTTCACAGTTGTCCGCGCCCCTTCGGTGCAGAGGTTTAAGGGGTCGCTGCAAGCTGCTCAACAAAATATATATTGTTAGAAAATTGAATTAATATGAACAAAATTAAACAATGTTGCATGCAAAAGCATACAAACATATAAAACATAAGAAGCCAATAGCATTGCAAAGCCAAAGGGCGGGTATTCAATGATCTTACCGAGACCAGAGCACCTGGAGTAAAATCAGCAAGAACACGATGACAGGGATAAAAGAAACAAATCGAGCTTCTAGTTCTTTTAAGAACAAAAATATGTCCGTGTCGGGTGTATGATATAAAATATATGCCAATAATACACAATTTCATTGGGTAAGATAAACAGGTGTGTTAGATAAAACGGTTTAATGAGCATGTCCGTAGGATTTCTTATTGATACCATTCGATTATATCAGCTCTGTAAACGCTCCTGATTAGCAGATGTCTGCAACAGCTGTAGATTACGCATGTGTTTCTTATTGTTACCTTATTATTACTTCAGCTTCGTACGATTATCGGTTATCGTTCGGTTATGTCTTAATATCATCATTGTTATACTTCACCTTCGTAAGATTATCGGTTATCGCTCAGTTATCTCTTAATATCACCATTGTAATACTTCAGCTCCGGAAGAAGACGAGAGCCCCTGATGATCGGGTCTCGGCGACGGCTGTAGGATACGTAGGTCTTATCAGTCTGATCGCTTCGATTGGTTTTATCGTGTCACTTGATATAACGTCTCTGTTCAGAGACTTCCGGAACATGTTGGATACAATCAGAGGGTTGTTCTGACCACGACGGCATGTACACAAAGACATGGACTCCGTCGAATTCATCACACCTGTCTTCATGTGACATATACGTTTGTGAAAATTAGCGATAAATGTCTGACCGAATTTATCAAATATTTCATACAATGAACCAATTCTAAACATCGTTGTCATTATCTTTGTCCGCAGCTGCAGCAGCTTGTCCTCATTAACGTCAACGAAACATCACCATCAACATCATCATCACCAGTGATTTGATTGACAAGCGATAGGTTGCATGCGTAACGTTTTCGACAAGTGTCCACAAGAACTTTCAAAACAAATAGTTTTAATAGACGAGAATCTGACATCAAGTTTTTAAGTCAAATAAACAACATTAGGATCTTTTTTATAACTTTAATAAACAAGAAACTGACATAACTTTAATTGCCATTTAAAAGAACATCGTATTTTCGCATTGTCGCCCAACATGCGACATTGCGACAACAGCATTGTGTCACAGTATCGAACAAGTCATCGATACAGTTGTCGCATCGTGTTGTCGCGATGTTGCTTGATGATGATGATGATGATGATGATGTTGTTGTTGATGATGGTGATGATGATGATGATATTAACAATTCCAGCGCTCGGTAAATGTCCTTTAATATTTTAAATAATTGGACTTCTATTTGTATTACACCGTTTTCATTTTTTGACAAATCTTTGAAAAGTGACAAATACGTTTTGATGACCTTGTAAAAACTAATTTCAGCCGAATATGTCACATTATATGTTTCATATTCGTCTGAATGTTGTGACGTATTCGACCGAATATATCACACGTGTTACGAAATTCGACCGATATATATCAAACATGTGACAAATACGTTTTGTGACTGTGACATATACGTTTTGTGACATATTTGGTCTAACACAGCTTAATTAACTAAGATTTGAGACCTATCTCCAAGCATCATAAAACTAATTCTGCAGACCAGTCTCAAATCTCAAGCATCTGATTGGCTGACAATCATTTTTATGATGGGCAATTATTGACATCAATGGAAAAAAGTTCTTCTTAACTGAGAATACTCTCAATATCAGCCAATCAGATGCTTGACCTTTGAAAGTGGTCTCCAGTTTTAGTTTCATGATCGTACGCAATAGTCGATGTCCCCATTCTATGTTTTATGTGTTAGTGCTTATCAAAGATAACATTTGAACACACAAGCACAAATTCACCTCTGAACACTCAAGCACAAGTTAACATATGAAGATAAGCACAAGTTGAAAATGTGAACAGACAAGCACAAGTTGACATGCGGACACAAGCACAAGGGGACATATGACCATAAAAGCACAAGTTGAAATTTAAATACACAAGCACAAATACACATTTGGACACACAAGCACAAGTTAACATATGAACAATATTGACAAGTTGACAAATGAACACACACGTACTAGTTGTCTTGCATTTAAAGACGAATGAACACTGCAAAAACTTTTTCCTAGTTACATTGCTACGAAAAATATATCAAAAGTACAATATTTGCGTAAAAATGTTGTCAAAACATAATACTAATAATGAAATAGGGTGTTTACACACCCGTCACTCGGCAGATCCAGGATCGGACGGCAGATTCGGGAGCAGACACGTTAAGTGTTTGGATATTTGACAATGGTGTAAGTAATTTTCATTTTCGCTAGTTTTGAATAACACTTGGAAATAAATATCGGATGACTTTTAAAGCAAAATGAATTGTGCTTCTATCCGTTGATTCATGGAGTGGAAGAATGGATAATAAGCATTTGATCGCGATCAAATACAGAAGGTTGTTTTGAAATTCTGAAGTTCTGCATTTTATAGCAAAATGCGTTGTGTATTAAATAATCTATATTAATCTGTAAGCATTGGAGAATTAAATCCTTTCTCTGGCAACATGTGAAATATTAGCACAGACAGACTTCTGATAAATTCTCTAGAGTTTATATCGTTCAGTATTCTAGGACTTCCATTAAACAATTGGTAACATTCCAAAGTGGATATTCCAAACTGGAAAAAAGATAATTCGATCTATGTAACAATAAGTTAAGTGAAATTTTTTGGAAACATTGATCTGTTTATAAATAAAGAAGGCTATACAATAATTACCTGTACGCAAATAAGTGACGATATACCGGGGGTTATGTCGTTTACGCCATTTTATGTACTATGTACTAATTGAAAAAAATGAAACTTACAAGTAGTAATTTATGTTTCACTGCTTAACATGTCCACAGAGTCGTAAATTCTCAGTGTGATCACTGATTTTGAAATATGCTGGACCGAGTTAATAAAATATGTAACAACATTTAATTTCTCGTTGAATTTCATTGAGTCGAAATTAAGGAGCTATGTTTAAAACCCATTTATTGTTGAGCAATAAGATATCTATCATCAGAGTAATGGAACGGAATTACACAGTCATGGGTTAAGATGAGAGAAAAATAGTTACAATTGTAGAATAGCTCTTCGTACATATCAAATAAACTTGAAGTCTGATGTCATATTAATCTTTAAGGGGTGTAAAATGCTAGGATGATTTTCAGCAAATGATTCATATTAAGAATGTTTCCAGTTGTTTGTATACACGATTGTATACGTGTTTTCTTATATTAAAAGAAATTAAGCAATACAGTGTTCAAGCTCAAATCTTTGCGTATGTATGCATAAATAAAATGGAATATTATAACAGAGTGTTGTCGTATTTTTCGAGCTGGATTTGTAAACGATATATCGCCTGATGTGGTTTTCAAACACAGCGAGAAATAATACGAACCTTCAGACTGCCTAATGGTCCGTTTATAATATACCCTTTGTTTGAATACATCAAAAAATAAAACTTACACAACAAACATGACAAAGTTGTTTACACAATAGTATAATTGAATAGTAGTTAGTAAATTTATAATTGTTGTATAAAATTTATGAGTGGCGTAAGAATATCGTAACGGATGTAGAACAGCGACGGAAATTTTCTATTTTGGAGTTCGGTATGTTCCGGAAGATGACGATTCGAATACACAACGTAGTGTGACGTCGCATAGAACACGAGAAAGTGCATAAACGGACTCGGAAAACGATAGCGAAGGAATATGGATTGATTTTTCTTGGATACCCCTGTAGTAAATTTCGGTCCTACAAACCCTTGTAGAATGAGCTACCTAACTGACGTCACGTCTTCAAGCTATCTGACATAATATATTCAAGTTAGTGACGTCATTAATAAAATAAGGTGTGCGTTAACTTCAATATTTCAGCGTAAGGAAACAAAATTTAGTTTGTATTCATATACACAAATGTTATAATTTATAAAGATGTCTCATACAAGAAAAAGTATTTTGTATGACGATTCGGAAGATAGAAAAAAATGTCAACTTGGGTGAACAGTTTTTGCGGGTCCTCGGCAGAGTCTCGTTCCCGCAACCGCAAAAACAATTCACCATCGGTGACAATATTTTCCATCTTCACCCCACACTCATGCAAGATGAAGAGAATCTATAATTGGTATTCGGCGAAGATCAATTCAACCCAACCCATGGTAATGCTTAACAGACGAAAACGAGGCTGTGCCGAGTTTCCGTCTGAAAAAGCATTGGCCGATGGTTTCCGATCTTCGCCGAATACCAATGATTGATTATTTTTCTTACTTACTTCATCAAGATTTAAACAAAAAAAACTTATGAAAGGAAAGGAATCGTTGTTTCATAGCACCAGGTTCATCCGTTGATAACGGATCTGTGATTTTTAAGGTTATCCGTGAATCTGGCATATTTAATGATTCAAATGGATTGAATTGTAGATACCAGTTGAAATATCCCGATTTAATTTACAGACTCATACCACGATAAAAACTTCTAGGTTCCAGCATTTAGAACTAAGCAACCTCCTACTGTATCCTACCAAGTTTTAAACAAAGTCCTGATAAAACAAAATTAACAGCTTGCTTTGTTTGAAAAAGGAACATTCATTTAATTACGTCAAATGGTAAACTTAAATGACGTAGTAATAACAATCATGACGTAGTCTTTAACAATAATGAAATAGCTCTTTCAATATGGTGCGCAAAAAAGAACGCGCAAATCACTGGCGCTTGACCAGCCGCCCCACGCCTTGCCAACCCTTACTAATACGCCCTTTTTTTGTAAAAATGGTGTCAAGTCACTCATATTATTCCATTCTATTAAATTATGCGAAAATACACCGTCAAAATCGAATTCTAAAAAAAAATATATTTCTATGTATATAATTGAATAATGGTCAGGAGAGGCTCCTGACCCTAGCCCCGTTCGAGAGGCTGTTTCTCCTACAATACTGTGGGTCCAGCCTGACAGCTGTTTGGTTCAACGCAAGAGGGTATGATGTAACAGTAAATGTCAAAAAGTCTCACGAAAAGCTCGAAATACGTGTAATATTCAACAATAAACGGCCTCCGAAATGCAGGTTATTTTTTCATAGATTCTTCACCCCGTGCGACTTCCGGAAATCCCCGACGCTTTTGGTCGGAGCGTTCTGATTGGTAGAACTATTGACGTAGTCCGGGAAATACCTTGCACACAAATCGTTCGACCAGTCGCCATTTCAGCCAATCAGATGCTTGAGATTTGAGACTGGTTTCCAAACTCATCTTTTTAACCTTGGAGCCTGTACTTTGTTAAAATAATTCATAGGTATGTAATAAAATATGGTACTATGTTGTCTATAAGTAAGAGTCATATAATTATTTATTTGAAAGTGTTGTTTTCAATAATAAATTTGAAATGAAAGAAAAACAATTTATCTTCCTATTTTTCGCAAAATTCATCAGACCAATCGCATACTTTCAAAAGACCCATCTTACATGCGTGTATATGCCAATCAGGTCACATATTGAATCGGGAATTCTTTTTATAGAAATATAACGAAAATATAAAGAAAAATTCACAATATTAATTTCGTGTTGGAAGAGTTAAATTATTCTAGTAAAAATAATTCGGATTGCTCAGTTAGCATTGCTTTTAGCTTTAGCTTAGTTTGTGTGCTAGTCTCTGTGATGTTAGATGAATGAAGTTTAAGTATGTTTTGTTTAGATTGCATGACATCTTACCACAATTTTGCAAATAAATCTTATAGAGTTTTTATTATAGATAATGCTAATGATAAAAATGTGATATGTACTATGCTTTCCTAATATATATATAAAGAATATTATTTACTGTACATTCTTAACTACTTGCTTTTATATCCAACTCTTAATAACCTCACTTATATGATTTATTTATGTAATATTTGTCTTAAATGCTGCTATTTATATACGCTCTTTACTGTTATTAATGCTAGTCGGTTTTAACAGCTCTATAGAGCTTGTGTTACTTGTTATGAAACCCGACTATATAAATAAAATTTACTTGACTTGACTTGCTTAAGAGTCCAATGCATTCAGGATTCCTTGCATGTTCATCGATAAAAAAGAAAATTATCCAAATCTCAATAACGGCAAAATGCCGTTCAACTAAACTTTGCACAAATGAATGTTACTAATATACGTATGTTGTTTTTTTTTGCTTATGGCAAAACACGTTACAACAGTAAAGAAAACATATTTTAAAATTCCCTTAACTTTTATTTACATAAATTCACAAAAACTAAACAACACAAAACATCATTTTAAATCTTGTGTCCCCGCGATAAACGTAATTAAAGTTTATGATAAATTAGTAAAAAGTGTTTGACCTTCAATTTCCTGGTCGCTTCCTGGTCGCGTAAACGAGTGACATATCATGATTTTTCTTTTGGTAGATTTATAAAGTATACAGCATTTTCTTGTCGGTATCATTATACTCATGTGGGAATTTAAAATAATGTTTTGCATTGCTTACTTTTTCTGAATTTATGTCAATAGAATTTTAGTGCATTTTTGTTCAAGCTTTTTTTTTCCTTACTCATCTAACATGTCTTACCATATTAAAAATAATAATACATAAGTAACATTAATTCATTTGTGCAAAGTACCAATGAACAATATTTTGCTGAATGTTTTATTGAGATTTTGATAATTTCTTTTTTATCGATGAACGTACATGGGAGGAGTGTAGTGGGCCCTTAACATTACATTAATAAGATAATACCGTTTCAGCAGTGAAGCTCCATGATCCAATCTTCAGTTCACAAATATGACTGTCTAAAGGAAAATAAAAAACATCCACGGAACAGGTTGACTGGAATACCTTGAAGAAGAAAATATGACTACGTGATTTATTGCAAGACAAGAGTTAATTTACTTTCATTAACATATATATTTTATTATTATAATACTATGTCATTTAATCAGTTTTTGAAATATCAAACACGTTTCTTTGCTATACATGCACATCTATGACGTACCCATTGCTTATGAAGTTATTGTATTTACCTGTTTTAATTTGTCTGACTGCTTAAGGCATATATTTTTGTATTTACCTATGCTGATTAATGTAAGATTATATCTAAAATCGCATTCACATTTTCAAGTTGACATGTACAGTCAATGTATATCATTTATTTGCAATCTGATGTTAATGTTTTCCAACAGCGTTAGTTTCTTGCCTGATATGGGTACCATAAGATCATTCCATGACTGTACAGCCTTACAAATTGCTTGTCGTCGTCCAATGTTTTGTAATCAAGAACAGAGTTCAGCAAGGCAATTTGAGGATTCCAAACATCAACCTTCCAAAGAGAAAAAATATCTTCTAAATTCCACTGGCACAAAACGAAATTTAATAACCGATGTTTCAATGTTTCATTTATGTTTTAAAGTTGGTAATTTTATATACCATGCTCTCTCTTCCTCTCTTCTGTGTGAGGAGGCTGCGTCTTCCGAATGGGGCGATTCCTGATTTTCGTTTTTACTTGTTCATCTTTGTTTTTATCGATGAAATTGTGTTTATTCGTTTATATTTAGCATTTGAAAATTGAATGGAAAGTTTCAGTTTTGTAGAATTAGTTCTTATGTTCACTACAACAACGAAAGCAATACGAGTCACACTATATACACTTTGTTTAAAAACAATTTTTTCTATTGTTGGAAAAAATATTTATCAAATTCGCACACCTTTAAAATAACCCTTAAAAAGTGATTAATATTGGTACTAATGCTGAAATTCGTTTATCTTACAAATAAATTCTATCTCTATAATCTCTTTGATTGTATAAATTATATGTGCCAAAGCTGAGATGTTTTCTTTGCATATTTGAATCTCAACCATTTTCAAACATTTGAAAAGTTATATCAAACAACTAATTATCTTCATATTATTGCGATTAAACGTTCGACTCCAGAGTTGTTCATTCAGCTTGCAGAGGATTGCAGAAAATTCTATTACCACTAAAATATCAAAGATAAGTCAAAATACATCAAGATAAGCCACTTCGCTTTTAGTGTCTTTAATGATTAATGAACAGATAATGGATAAATAAAACACTAGAGTAATCAAATGAAAAGGATGTATTAAGTGCTGTGCTCACCCCTAACGGCCATATTGCGCAGCCAACCGGAGGCAATAAATTTTTATGCAAATGAATATTCTGAGGAAGTTCTGTAATCATCTCAAGATAAAGATCTAGGTTGCATTAGTATATTATGAGTTCGTTTATTCATATAGAATGAATTTTTTCTAGCTCTGACAGTCATAATATATAGGCAAGCAGTTGTTTCAATTTCCATCAATACAATCAACATGAGCAGGTTTGTTGACGAAAAGATGCAAACATGCAGTTTATATAATGAACAGCTGTCTGTATCTTTATGGATTCGTAGAAGAGCCACCGCTGGTATATGTTCAACGTTATATGTTCTATTTAGTAGTAAATCAGAACCACTTTAAAACTATACTGAGCATTTACAGAGTCATTTTTTCTTAGACTTACACTTGGTGATTCCAAAAAGCATATCGGGAAATACCACACCACTAAATACAGCGTCCTTGTACAACAAAACAGTAGGGGGAAAGAGTGATCAATTTCAATCAGTAAGAGGTAAACGCAAATAATTAAATGAAAAGATAGCAAGTACTGTTACAGTAAAGCGAAAATAGGTTTTAGGGTAAAATCCTGTTGATGTATGAGTATCTTTACCTGGGGCAAGAAGAAGTAATCCACCGCAGATTCCGTCTCGATCCAGGTTAGATTAGCAAGTTCCGTCTCATTCCAGGTTAGATAAGCGTCCCTCAAAGCAATATTTAAGTATCCTGTACACTTGAAAACCTCTGAAACTTCGGATAATTCCTCTGACATCAAGTTAAAGGACGCGTGTACTACTGAAATATAAAGTCGAGGAAAGGTAAAACTTCAACATAACGATTAAGATGCGCCATACTGAGTGTACTTTGACTTGTTAAATGACATACGTCTTCAAATAACACAATAAATAAATGCTTATAATTATACTTACAAAAACCAGTGCAGTGAAGTTAAAATGCAGCTGCATGTATTGTCAATTGAACATTAAAATAAGATACAGATCATCTATCAATATGAGAATGGACAAATTAACTCATACTAGTAAACAATGTGTAAAATATAGAATAAGTATTGTTTACATTAATGGATTATTGTCAATCAATGGATAAAACTGTGATTTTCAAACGGTTAAAATTCTTATTAATTAAGGGAACTTGACTTTATAGTAATGTTTCATAATTTCCTCTTAATTCAGCGTAACTAAGACGTACAAAAAGAAATTAATCTTCAAAAAAGTGAAATATGCATTTAAGAAATAGCCACACTCAGAAAACACAGCCTCCCCACGCAGCGAAAAAGAAGAGAGGGAAAGAGAGCATGTTTTACAATATAAATTTCAAAAGAGACACCAAAAACAATAAACATTTAACGAAAAAGAGAGCCCTTGGGGTTACCGCATTGAAACCGTCAGTGGCAATTAGCCACTACGGGTTTGAACCATGTTTATAGGGTGCACCAACCTCACACTTGTCCAAACAGGTTCTCAAATCAACAAACAAGTACAAGTTGTCTTGGTGAAATAACTGAAACCCACTCATCTGCTTAACAATGTTGCGTGGAAAAGCACACATACATATAAAACATAAGAAGCTAATAGCATTGCTAAACCAAAGAGGCGAGTACTTAATGATCATAACGAGAGCAGAGCCCATGGAGCAAGAACACGATGACATGCAAAAAAGAAACAAATCGAGCTTCTAGGACCTTTTTAAATGATTTCCCCATAAACCTTCATAAACTCTCAAACCCCTGCCACCGTTGTGCAACCAAAGAGGTAAGCTAGCTTAATGATCAACTGTAGATGGGTTAATCACCAGGCCTGCAGAACGATGTAGAATATTTTGTTGGTATCCTTTCTTTTTGAATTTCAAGATGGTTTTTACGAATTACCGGGAGAAATTAACATTGCATTTTATTTTCTAAAGTTTATTTATAAAATCTCCATAAAAAAACTGGCCGTGAAATACCTAATGCAATAGTGATTTTAAACTGCACCTGTATTTTTAAATTAAATCAGTGTATCGGCCATAAATCTTGCAAAAGGATTTCCTTACTAGTATATGATACCGATAACCTTGTTTTAAAAGTTGTTCTGTTATGCAAAGATTACGTTCATTGAAATCATTAACATCGTTGCAAGCTCTTGAAAAGCAAACAAGCTGTGAGATATAAACCCCGTAAGGTGTTGCACGAGGAACATCGCCGTCTAAAAACGGAAAATTTACTATTATTAAAATTATAATCGTCTCTTTTATCGTATACTTTAGTAGTGACGTATCCATTTTCAAAAGAAAGATTCAGCAAATCATCAACTTACCTCGAGGTGTTGTAAAAGGCTGTCATAAGATCAAGTTTTTTGTGCAACATAAACAAACAACACTTGGTATTCAAAGTATGTTGATAGAAATCATTTGCAATCTTTTTTAAATCATATCCTGCAATTAACAAATAATTTTGATAACCAACACTCAATGTTTGGATAAATTGAAAAAATATCAAATGTCTAGCGATAAAAAGTTATTTGAAGAGTGATCACTTTCTCCTTGTAACGTTTTGGACAAATATTCTTTGAATGTTTTACAATAGCTTTTATTGTTAATTTTCGTTGCATTTCCTCGCCTGCAATAGATGAGAGTTAAACATTAAAAGTGTTCGACCACAAGCTTTAAAAACGTAATGAAGACTCGGTTTGATGGAGCCCATTCAAGCATATTACAACTCGCGCCGCCTTGCAACTTAATACTTGGAACGAGAACACAGTTTTTAGCCCTTTGGTTACCCAAGGAAGTACTTACACAGTAAAAGAGTCCTTTTTTGAGGAGGGATACTGTTTGAAATTTGATCGAAGAATACTGATTAAATGGCATTTTTGTACAGAGAAGGTCTGAATCAGTAAGTAAATGTCAATTTTGTGTGAATTTTAATGGTAGATTGTTATAAATCAGCATTTCAACAGGGGTGATTTTGGCCTGTTTACTGCCGAAATTGTTTACCTGTCAAACCAGCCGAGACACTTTTGAAATTATTGCTCAATGAAGCCAGTCAATGTAACATTTCTAGAATATGTCGGATTGGATAGTATTATAAAGTTCAGGTGAGATTTTTTCAATCCGGAAAGTATGAAGGTGGACGGCGGCCAATGGAATCAACATAATAAAAAGTATTTGCTATAAACGAGAAAACGATTGAATGAAAATTACAGAGTAGAGTTTATACTGATAAGCTGAAAAAAAAAAGAAAAACAGTGACAAATGCATATTAGGAATTGCCACATCCAGAAGACACAGTCTCCCAAAACAGCCAAAAAAGCTGAGAGATAATAGTGCATGGTTTGCTATAAACGACAAAAAAAGAGGGCGGAACATTACAGAATAGAGTTTTGACAGTAAATATAAAAAAATAATGAATAAGAGTGAAATATGCGTATCAGGAATAAACACACCCAGAAGGCACAACCAAAAGACAGAGGAGTTTATAGAGTGATCAATATCAAAATAGAAAATGGCAAGACATTAAAACCAGATTCTAGGTTGCACCAACCTCACACTTGCCCCAGCAGGTTCTATTACGAACAAACAAGTACAAGCTATAGAGTATATTTGTTTTTACCAGTGTAAGAGAGAAATGTATTTCACCGAGTAAGCTCCGGAATTCGTATTTATACATAATTCAGGAGTTCTCAATTGAAATATTTTTCTTTCTTTCACTCAGTCCTACAGGTTTCCCCAAGATTCTGAACATCTCTGCACAGCCATAAAATTGGGCTATACTTTTATCTAATAGCTGGAACAGATTGTAATTGACAGCTAATGATTCTCCGCTGACCACTGTGAAATTTGATAGCCCTTTACCTTAATGTTACCACAGATGTTTTCTGCTAGTGAATACATGAAAACACAAAACTTCTGAAAGAGGTTCAGCAATGCAAAGGTGAGTCTGTTGTAGACTGGTTAATTTTACTTCAAGATCAGATGACCATCACTAGTTCTGCAGTTTGCATTGTTGCATCAGGTGATATTGATGCAGTTGTAATTTATTTATATGCAGTAAGTTCACACTGGCCCAGGAGACATGATGGTCATTTCAATAACTCAGTAAATGTTGTCTCACAAAAACCTCGATCAAGCAATGACATATTATATGATATAACAGCTATGTTGGAAACATTTAAATCATACTTTTCAGACAAATTTATAGGTACAAAAGTAGCATTCATGCCTTTTTTCCAAAGAGTTTTCAAATTTCTCATGACACAACATTAAATACAGTTCTGCAGACATAATACCTTAAGGGAAAACTTATTCGAATTTACAGACAATGGTGTGAAAGTAAATTCAGCGGCATTGTTTAAAAGGCTGTACTGTCCGAAAAAGTACCCAAACTCAAGGGGAAATCAGGACGACGTCAATTGGGAAAGCCGAAGATCTATCACAGAAATCTGGCTACAAGACAAACAATCCCAGGAAGTGGCTTCCTCCACAGTCTATAATTGAACGGCTAGCCGATTTATTGCAGCTGCATATCAATATATCGAAACTGTCGGCATCCATAACAAACCTATACAATCATCACGTTTGAAGAAAACAGAGTTTGGAGAAGTTGAGTATAACTTTGGTCACTTCCATTCTATTGCTGACTTACCTAATTTTAAAGATCAAAGAAAAATAGGGGGCCAGAAAATACACCACAAAAGGGACGTCGCAGAAAAAACTGCTATCATCAACTCCAAAACGATTAGCTTACCAGGACAAAATTTAATTTTGGGCATACATCGTCTTTGTTTTTTTTGTAAATGGATGCTATATCAATTTAAGGGCAAGATATTTTAAACCAGTATTGATGTGATTAAGTCTTAAGAGTTTTAAAAAGCGACAAGGAAAACATAATTTGTACCTACCAATTATAAAAAACTAAACAATTGAACTAATGAAATTTTGCCAAATGTCATGTGATTTGTTCGTAAATTGTTAAAAACAAAATCCTTAATTTAATGCTTTTAGTGCACAATATGCATTAATAAGACATAAAACATTGCATTAAATGCCGCCAAAACGGTTGCGTATAACGTTACGTCATGGCAACATATACTCAAACTTGAACCCGTTTACTAAACGTTTTCATCCGTAACATAATTTATGTTTGGGTACCAACATGAAAAAAACAGTGAACATAAAAATGGTATTCCACTATTTGAAAACAGTGAAATACCAATTTTATTTGACAGAAAAATTATATAATCAATTGGAAAGCATAAATTATATCTCGGTTATTTAGTTCCAACCCACCATTCAACTCGACAATGTTACATGGAAAAGCACACAAACATATAAAACATAAGAAACAAGAACACAGTTGTTTGAAATGCTTTATATTCGCCCCAGCAGGCTAGAGGTCAATTATCGCTTCATTACGTCTATATTTGCGATGGTCACGAATATTATTCCGTCGATAAAATACATAAACACTAATTGTTATTAAAACGGATGTCAATTATGCTGCGGGCAATTTGGTTTATGACAGTTTGATAAAATACCAGTGACTGTTAAATGCAAAGCTTTCACCTATTAGCAAACACTTCTTCTAATAATAATTTTTTTACAGGTACATTTGCTGGTACCGGATTACAAGAAATATAGCAATATGAATGCACTGCAACAGTAAAACACGCGAAAATTAATTACTGCGGACGCAAATTAGCTAAAATTACAATCGCGAAAATTTAAATTATGGCAAAATGGCGAAAATTTTCGATCGCGAAAATAACCCATTATACGGTATTTATGCTTATGACACCAAAGGTAAAAATTAGAAAAAAACATAAAGTATACCCTAATATAGTTTTTCAATCACCGAATCTGTACAAGCTGGAGTATTGAGACCACCCATATAAATGAGTCAAAATATTATACCTAAAAAGGATATCTACATTGTCTATCTCTTAAGTGTAAAATGTCATTGTAACATTGATTCAGTTTTTGCTTTTAACCCATTGCAAACAGCATTTTATCAATTTAGTAGGTATGATACCATCGCTGCGTTACATTTTGCCTTGTGTTTGTCAAAATTTAAAATTGTTAAGATTAAGGTTGTTTAGTTAAACAAGAGCGTTGGATTTTGGACAGGTGTAGCTATTATGATACTTTCAACAAAACAGTTATTATTTTATCTTATTGTATCGCTGGTTTTGACATTTATTGTTTCAATGAAGACGTTATCAGCTACTAATGATTTTCATCAATAGCATCATATATTTAAGCAGATTTGTGTAACTTTATCCGTGAACTCGGTGAGAGCCTGTTTAGCAGCAAAGGCGCCGTATCTTGATTGTCAAACGGATTCTTTCATAGTAGCTTTAATGTCTTTAATGAACCAGGTTCTCATAACTTAATTTTTTTTTTGGAGTTACACGAGTCTTATACAGTATTGTTCTGCATTTATGGTGATTGCAAAAACTTCCTCTCCCATAAAGTTTCTTATTAAACAAATGCTTTGATAACTAGCTCTACAGAACTGTAAAACATTTCGATCTGTTCCACCACCGTCACTTCTTTAACTTGATCACAAAATATCGTTTGTTTTTTTTAAATTAAAACTATTCTTTAAAATATGCCTAAATTGATACTTACATACGGGCTCGACTCTACTTCCTTGAGTTCGATATGGTACTACTTTCTTGTTGTACTTTTTCGATGCGAAGAGATCATCCGTAAGATTTGTTATTAGGTCTGTATAAGTAGTCACGTTTTCTCCGTGCACTTGGTAATACAGTCGAAAAAATACAATAAAGGAAAAATTCCTTATTAAAAGCATGTTGAATATTTAACAACACTTATTGTTTACTGAAGTTTTAAAAATAACGACTGTATGATATGTTTCACGGTGCCCATCCATATCGGCTGTTTCTTTGCGAAATTCGCTATATCGGCTGTTTCTTTGCTTCGGCAACGGCTATTCTTTGCTAATAACAATGAATGGAGAGCATATGTCAGAGATTCCAGACGCGAATGTTACAGATATTAGGTATATTGTACAAAAAGGTTGTGCACGGAACATTAGAATGTCTAAACTATGCATTGTAGTGTTTACTTTTTAAATGTCGGCGTTTTCCAGTTTTGATTTTTTTTCCTGGTTAATCAAGCGCATTTATTAGTTGACACTAACACGGTGGCGATGCGCGTCGTATTTTAATCGAAAAGCGTTTATAGTTGCTAGGCGCAACGTCTGTGTCTATCTAATTTGTAAAATTCGACAAATTTTGAGTTTTCTATTTAAAATTTCAACCCGGGGCTGGGCAGCGTGTGTGCGTTTCCATTATTGTCCATGGACAGACTCAATCAAACCGAGCCGGCAATATTTTGAAATTACTATTTGTCGTGTTCGATGGCTTATAAAGTTTCCTTTTCATTATTTCAATATCACAGTAGCATTGTTTGTTCCGTGTGGCGGCTGTAAAAAGTCTCCCCGTACATTCAATCAGTGCTGATTTCAATAACGTTCTTTGAATGTCGTTGAGAAAGATACTATGTTAATAGTTCTTCCTCCTAAAATTACCTTTGTTTAAATATTTCGGCTAATGAAAGATGGGTGGTTTCAATTTCCCAGCCAATATAGATTTTGATATTGTTCAATCACCCCCAAGGATGTACTTCCTGCTTTGGCGTTGTCTATGATATGCAGGGTTTATATTCTAAGATCCCCTGTCAAAATTCTTTTATTTTGTTCCGCCCATTGTTTCCTCGTTTAGGGAAAAACCATTCTTTTATCTGGGGACCATAAGCCGCTGAATATGGAATGGTATTAATCTGAAAATACCGCATTGAAGGTTTCATGTCCACTGCCATATGCACACAATCGTTAGGAATGGTCAAAATTGTACAATAACTGTTAATTGGTGTAAATATTGAGTTACTCATAGGTGCTAGGCGGCGTGTGCAGTAATATGCATTTCTATAACTATCCATGAACAGGCTCAATCGAACCGAGCCTGCAATGTTTTCATATTTGTCGTGTTCGATGGCTTTCAAAGTTCCCTTTTCATCTATTCTAATTGCCATAATTTTCCAAAGAAAGTTTCAGACATCCAAGAACAGTTAATAGTTTGCATGTAATGTCCGTACGTGAAGAGTAAAGGACATTATTTTCAAGTTGTTTCATCTCTTTGTGTAATACTGATACTGTTTATTGGCATGTTGTCCTTCATAATATTTGCCCGTACGAACGAATTGAAACTAATTAAGATGCAGTACAGCATGAACGACACTATTCATTTTAGCTTTTGACAACATGACCTATTTTTTTTTCTGTTGTTTTTATTATTATTCCCGCTTTTTATGTACCTGTTTCAGCCAAAACTACTTATTAACCGATTATCATCATTTTTTTCAAACCACATTGGTCATAACTAAAAATCAATACACTGTGATTTCAGCTGGTTTCGTCATTAAATACGGCCCTCATATGAGGAAATCTCAGAAACTACTTAAACTGGTCATACACAATTTGATACACAGGTAGTACTTGATGATTGATATATAATAACATCTTCCAATATGGCCGTCAGTGACGTAAGAACTTGCAAGGACCATTATTGCGCTCATTTATCTACTTAAAACCACTGAAGGAATCGCCTTGAAAATATTGCAATGAAGAACTAAGACTGAAAATCCAGACATTTTAATATTGGTTGAAATTTGATTACGTCAGATTTTTTAACAAAATTGGGGATTGTGAACCGTGATTCTGTATTAGAAAGTTCAGGCCATATTTTCACCAAAAATACACCCCCGGTAAATATCTTGCCACCAGATGTTAAATACTCATGGTATGACCAGGGCAAAATTCTTGTATTTAGTGGTATATATATGATAGACTTAGTTACAGATATGACTTAATCTAACTTTCACATTGGAAATGAATTATAAGCACTCGTTTCATATTCAAAATAAAACTAAATGTAAACTTCATCAAAATGTATATGTCTGTATCAATAGTGGACCTTCTGAACCTTAATATGCTTTGTCATGTTCTGTTTATTATTATAACAAAACAGTAAAAACTCGTTATAAAGATATCTCATAGGACTTGCAAAAAAGTTTGTTTTGGATTGGTAGTCTCAAAATTTACTTTAAACCCACTTACATACACTATCTGATTCTTAAAAAAATGATGTGATTAGTCCCATGGGCGATTAGTCCCGGGTGTCTTATTATATTGCGGTGGTTTTAAGCGAGATCCTCCGTATGTCACTACTGGCATGAATTTCTTATTTAAATAGGTAAATTCTCAAAGCCCGCGCTTTAGCGGGTCCCCATCTATTCTGAAGAAAATAAAGAACTGATTTGAAAGTGTAGCTTGTGCGAGACGATCACAATGAATACGGGCTGTTTGAATGCCAGTTTTTCATGTTTACTTAACTGCAATATACAATTTAAAACTTTATGTCAAAACAATACAATGTACTAATGAAATACATGAGCATATGGTAAGTATATATCGGGTTATGTAACCAGCAATTATCTCGGTGTAATATGCAAAAGGATATTGCCCACCATCTTAGATTATCTGTTAATCACATTTAATAAGCATCCAATTCACTAGTCTCAATAATTCGAATGCAAGCACAGACCCATTATCATACTGACTTTTTACAGATGTCTGTCATTTACGATCATCACATATATAGAAAAGTCATTGTCGCGCACAAATAGTTGTGCTACCAATTCACGGGCTATCATTATATTAGAAAGGTTTAAAACTAATCAGGTTTGGGAAGACACCTTTTTAAAAAGTCTGCATTTGATGTTTTATTGCATATAATTATGTTAAGTATAAAAAAATTACTAGAACATATACAAATGACGATTTTTCAGATTAAATGGCGGTAAGTAGTTTTTGTGGTCTAAATTTTGGTTTTGCTGTGTGCCTTTAGACGAGTTTTGTTTGCTTTAAAAGTTCAAGCCTTTGTTTCCTAAAAGCACGTAGCTGGGAACTACATAACACAACCGATGTTTACAATAATCACTGAATGATAATATTATTCGGTATAAACCCTTTATCCCATGGGATATTGCTCATAGCCCATGGGCGAACAGTCTAGTTTCAGAGCACGTGAACATTGGGTTCAATCTTGGGTTCATTAGGCGATATCTGGCCAAGAAGTGAACAGTGTAGATCTTGATCTAGACCCGAGGGCACAGATGTAAACTATGGAGTAATGAGTAAATCCCGTCTTTTAAGTGAAATGGTTTAACACAATACTTGAAATATCTGCTGAAATGTCAAGATTGAATGAAAAGTAAAAGAGGTCAGAGGCATCATGTTCTTACAATTATTACTTAAACCTTTTCTTCATATATATTCGCATTTTTATGAATGGGCGACCAGTGTAGATCAAGATCAGGCGGCACATTCGTGCAGGATCTGCACTGGTCAGAAAAAAACTAACGAATCATAAAGCGAAAAGTGCGGATCCTGATCAGACGGCACGGATGTGCCGGCTGATCTAGATCTACACTGTTCGCCCACGCAATAAAGGTATGTCTATGGAGTATATGGTTTAGAGTCTTGATCCGTTATCATTATACCGTGATACACGTATGCATAACTTTACATCACATTATTGTGTTATTATATTAGTATGAATCTTATCATGTGCGCTTATCTTCATTCTGTGTGTTCACATGTGTATGCAGCTCTGTGAATCTGTTAGAACTTACATGTATCACCGTCAAACAAACACTGCAAGGATGTATACTAGTAAACAATGTAAGTCCATTTCTTGAATTTCTTTGTGCATGTATAACATCAGGCAGAACAACGTTCAATGCATTTGCATGTCATTAACGATAAAACAAGTGCATTTTCGATATTTAGTTTAAACTCTATTTATTCAACATAAGAACATAAAATACAACATAAATATTTAAGATAAACTCGTGAATGGATGTGAGAACAAAAAGTCTACAACACTTATATTAACTCTTTCTTTTCCAGATGATGTGTAAAATAATTTATTTTAATGTGCATGTCATACTCCGGTACCAAACTGATGCACAACAGTTACAATGAGATGTTCAAGTTTTAAATACAGCGATGAAGAGAGGGAGGGAGAGAGAGAGAGAGAGAGAGAGAGAGAGAGAGAGAGAGAGAGGGAGAGAGAGAGAGAGAAGATAGAGAGAGATGAAGGAGTACATTAAGGAAGTAAGGATGCAAGGTAGAAGCAGGCAAGCATAAGAACGGCTTATGCAATTCTTTTGTCTCGATTTCTTTTTGAACTTAAGTGAAACGAACTTATTTTGGTCAATTGAAAGATATTCAGATTCGTATAATAAAAAGGAGATGGCATGGTAAATTATTTAGTTAGACTAAGTGCTGCCTGTTGTTATCAAAATAAGGGCAAATTAAGAGGAAATATTTTTCGAACTATTTTATTATTGTTAGACATTACTGGTTCCAGTTATATTTTGTTCATTGGAATTGTAGATTTTTTCAAACTATTGGGAAGTTTACTTGTGTAATCCAGTACATAGACTGATTAACAAGCGAATTAAATTACAAAATATAATTATTTCAACCACAAGTCGCTTAGAGTTTTACATAACAAACAGGACATTTACAAATTTAAATCGGCTTATAATGGTTGGCATTATATTTCGTAAATCTGTGTAATATATTATTTAAGGATGTTTATTTGTATAAATAATTCATTACGCAACATTGTATAACTTACCGCGCAAGTGAATCGTTTTGCAAATATTAAATATAATTTTAACTACTTAGTCGATTAGTAAATTTTTTTTCATGGGCATTTACAAATTAAATCTGCCGCACGACTTTGCCGGCCAAGGCCGATTAAAATTTATATTTCTAAATACACACTACATGTAATCTTTACTTGTTTTTGTAATATTACTTCTGTAACCACATAATAAACGCTCTAACAGTAATATAACCGCTACTGGGACAAATCGATATATCGAAGGTCATAAATATTTAAACAAGTCTACAACAAATAAACTTAAGCGTGTCCTCAATGTAGACGACAATCGCTGTTTAAATCAGGATTATTCTGCGCTGTACAAAATATGTACGTGAGTTTATGTTTTTATTTGCTGGCTTTTGATATTTAATTTGCATTTTTATTTTGTCACCAGTTTCAAATTACAAGCTTATTGTCATAAATTAGCATTCCGAAAAACTGTTTAAGATTTGATTAATAGACAACCAGCGTACAAGTAATTTTTAAAAAGACAAATTTAGACAACTAAACTATCCGACTACTTTATAATCAATTCAAATATTATCTAAGGCATTCCTTACTTTCATTATTTTGGAATTGACGTTACTGACAACGCTCCTGTGAAAACATAAACAATAATTAGGTGGTATTGGCAAATTATCAAACTAAAATTTTAAATGTAATCTTCCTAAAGTGTTTCTTTTGTACCCGCAGGAATTTAGAGAATAGACCAGATTCATTGAAATACATGTAATTTGCAGCGTACATTCAAAAATATATTCATTAAAAGACATATGCCTGAAAGGGCGAAGTCTGGGGCTAGATGTAAATTTAGTTTAACCCTTAAATCCTGAAACTTCTACTAAAGTAAACAACCTTACTACCGGAAAATGCTAGGCAAATAAATAATGAAAACTATTCGTACTGTTTTGCAAATATCACCACAAAAAAACTAAACTGTTACATGTAACATATTCATGGTCATGAAAATGTAAACATTTATTGTAAAAAAAATTTCAAAGTAAAAATGTTTCGAACACGTGTATTTTATATGTTTTTTACAGTTGGGATGTGGTCTAGGGGCCGAGACGAGTATCTGCAGTACGTGTTCCTGTTAGGAGAATGTGCCCCACTTGTCCTCAGGGGTCTAGTGACCAGGGAAGAGACGAACGCCGGCAAACCACTTAGAGATATATTGACCGGTGACCAACGGGCCGCGCAGGTTCTTACCAAACATGTACCCACATGGCAGATATCCGAATGCTGTCACGTGATCTTACATTGTCTGGGTCATGCCATCACCCACCAGGAGAGGCTACAGTTAAAATCTATAAGTTATTGTCGCGAGGAACTTATCCATAGAGAGGCAGAGTCGTTTTCTGAAGACGAAATGAAGAGGACCGTGTCTGATCTGGTACTGTCATTGATGCACCTGGCAGCAGAGACCAGCCAGGAAACAGTTGACCAGTATCAACACTTGTTGGCTGAGTCGCAACACCTGGACCACTCAGCTCTGCTAGCACGGATCCGAGCCTGCAAGGAGTTCGAGCCGAAGCTGCTGGATCATATAGATAAACATGGACAACACAAAGCGCAGGAGAAGAAGGAGAAAGTCATCGAGTCCGACAAGTTAAAAGGTATAATTGTTGTGCTGTACAATAATTTAAAAACACTAGTGGTCGATCTGTTACTTATTTTCAACCACAGGCGTGCGGTTTATTTAGCTTAAACCCCCAAAACAAATGAAAATCAAAACAAAGCACAATAACAAAACAACAAAATACCCAACTGAATTACGCATTGTTAAAAACGTCAAAAATGATGTTAAATAAAAAAAAACAATTACTTTCTCGAATATTGTTTCGTGATAGACTATTTAGAAATATTGTTTTTCAACAAAGTCAACATCAGGTCAGAGCAATATCCCTACGCCAACTTCACACTAACCCATAGCAGTGCTGTAGTCAAAAATGGTAGTATGTACATGAACAATTTCACCGTATCAGCAGCCGCCGGTTTCCCATTCTTCCTTTTAAGTTGACATCTTGGTTATTAGAAAAACAAATGCTAGTATATAATTAGACTGACAGTGGAGTGTATGAATGGTTATATACTCTTTCAGATTACGCATTCGCATTGCGGAGATTGAAAGAATCATTGACAAAAGCCGTCCTGCATGGAGTGGACTTTGACAAACCTCTCGGTAAGATGTCCGTATATCAGTAAACCCGGACCGTGTTGAACCGATATACGGAACTTTCATCGGCCAAATTTCACTTAATCTTGATCTATTCCTGTTCTCGAATGTTATGAGCTTTTGATATAACATTATTGTAATTGATTAACTGTTTTCTTTGTTTGTTAAAAAGTGCAAGGGAACACCAAAAAGAGACCTTTTTTACATAGAGACTTTGTTTCACGAAGACAGCATTATGTAAAACAGTAAAGAAATGTGATTACCATGGTTAATATTGGAGATACTATAATAATAAGTCTTATTCATAACAAGCGAGGAAAATACTTATTCGCGGAAGTCATTACGATGTTTTAGTACTTACAGAAGTTCTTTAAATAAGTAATTGTATTTTAAATTATACTACGCCCAACTAATTTCAGTTGCTATGTGCGCAATTGCAGCTCCGATGTTTGTCTCAATTACCAAAACGTAATCTAACATATTGCAGTTCTCGACGTATTTATGGAAATCCATGGACCTAGTGATGATATGGTCACGAAGGCAACGCTGTTCCTGCTTAATGCCTTCAACGAGGCGATAGGTAGTGTCCTCAAGTCCACTAAACAGAGCCGGGTTCGGCTTGCCTCGGAGGGAATTACTGAGGCCGTACGCTGTTTGGTGGACATGTTTCAAGCGGTGGATGGCCTCCGTGTACAGGAAGTGCTGTTCGGCAGCGTCACGCTCCGGTTGAAATGTCCCAGTGTGCATCATCTGAAGAAACTCCTCAAGGTTCTGGAGAGCAACGAGCTCGAGCATGCCGTCACCAACATCAGTCACGTGATCAAGCACGAGCTCCAAGTTTCCGTCATTATTAAAGAAGAGTTCTTGATGACAAGTATACAAAGAGTAGAACAGACCTTAGGTAATGTCTATATCTTGCAGTTTGTTCGATTAAGTTTCCTGTCGTGTGACTGATTTTTTTCCAGACTCATTGTTTATGTTAATTTGTCAGCAAGAATATCAGTCAACACATTAATATTATGAAGCTTATATTGTGTGTTTTCATTGATTATACAAGCTAATTAATTTCAATAATCTATCACATTCGCAGTGTTTTTTTTATTCTTTATTAAGTTGCTTCAGTCAAATGAAAAGGGATTTAATGACGTTTAGTATACCCAGTATTATGCAGTACCTGTTACTTCGTTTCAAAACCATTTCAGTGTCAGCATGTTAGTTTCATTAAAATTAATTGTCTTTTTGTTCCGTGTATTGGAGCTTTTCCTACAGTAAATACTGCATAATGTTCTCTGTGTTAAATTGTAGCTCCTAAATGTAAATATATAGCAATTATCATAACTATACTGCTTATTAGGTAAACAAGGCCTGGGGTATGGTAGTTATAAGGATCTGGCTTGCCGAGGTCGACATGATCAACCAATATCGGCCTTCTGTCACGACCATGACGTTTTCTGCTGCCATCTCTGCGCTGTCAAGGAACACAAGTAACAAATTACAGTCATGTGATTTAATAAAGAACATTCAAAGATATTTTTTTAATATACTAAGATCAAAGTACAGTTTAAACTTATTTCTTATTACGCAAAATTCGCTCCATTTACTCGTTTAAATTAAATGAAAAAAAGTAAATCCTTTACTTCATATATACGGGTTTTATCGCATGTACGACCAAGGTAGATCCAGATCAGCTGACTCCAGATCTGGATCAACACTGGTCGCTTCTTGGTAAGAATAACCAAATGAATCTAAAAGCGAACAGTGTTTGGCTGGTCACAAGCAATAACACCCTCGATCATCTGTCATATGTTTAGAAAGGGGACCATCCTGAAAGTTGAGACAAAAGGTCCTTGCATAATCAGATGTAATGAGTCGATCCCATTGAATTGTATAGTTTTCAGACATGGTTTAAGTTACGTTGGTTTATTATTAAGATATATCCATGAATGAGATTATTTTATTCTGTCATCACTAACTTGCAGGTCATGTGCAGGTCTAACAAAAACGACTGAAAATGAGAGCGAGAACTGGAAGATAGTTGATAAGAAAGATTTCTTCGTGAGGGTGGAGGAGGACCAGGCTGTGTGCTGGATCAACGGCTGCTGTGTCTGCCACAACGGTGAAATCCTGCTCACAGACGAGAACAACCGGAACTTGAAGAAAATGAACAGAGACTATATGCTGATTGGTCACGTGGATCTACCCAAGGTACCATACGACATTTGTTGCATAGGCAACGACAAGGCCGCTGTGGGTCTCTGGGGCAAGGGGATTCAGATTGTTAAAACCAAAGAGAACCTTGAGTTAGTACATCTGATCGAAATTGAACACTCCGTGCTGGGTATAGTCAGTGACGGAACGCTGCTCTACGTCACTGACGACAAGTTTGTGTACGCCTATAAGGTGGACGGATCCGAGAAACACGTGCTGTATCGCTCCAAAGCCGAGCTCGTCTGCTTCTCCAAAATCGCCATCAGTGACGACTTGAAGAAGTTATTTATCGTTGACGGTTACGGAGGCCTTGAAACTATCGATACTAAAGGTAACCATCTCTACACATTACGGACAGACGAACTGAAGCTCTCGCGGGGAATATGCCTGGCTGGCGACGGAAGTGTGCTCGTCTGCGAGTACGAAACAGATCGCGTGTTACGGATAGATGGGGAAGGAAAACGGGTCCTTGGTACGATCCTGTGTAAAGCAGACGGTATACATCGACCAACTGCCCTGTGCTACGACCGGCGCCGCCACAAGCTTTTAGTTGGCCTCAGAGATAAGGCGTCCATTTCTGTGTTTGAAGTCAGTTAAATCGCACCAAGCAGGATTATGACAATATTGTGATTTTTTCAGTGAGCTTTTGACATATATTCTTCAGTGTCATTGCCTATTATATTTTATACACTTATCACAACAAAAGGTAACGACGGAATTAGAAAGTTCTGGAAATACGTAGACCATGGAAAAGCGTTTGTTTACATACCTAGTCCAATTTGCGAATTTGAACTTCTTGAAGTGCTTTACCATGGATTCATTTGATATCGCGTAATGTAAATGACAAACTCTATACGCTCGGTCAAGTGATCGAATCGAGAAATTTACTAATTTTAACAACCCAAGAATGCGCCAGGCACTATCTGAAATGAAGCTCGAAAAACTGTTTCAGGCTTTAAATGGCATCAAAACAATTACATGTATGTCAGTTTGCTCACTTGCAGTTTTTTCCACATAGTATTATAATAATTGCTGTGTTTTTATTTTCTGTCGTATAAAGGTTTTCCGAAAAACAGATGATCCAGGTAGAATCGTTTTTATAAATAATAGTATATTTATTAATGCATTTGTTTATTTATACCCATGTTTTTCAGTATCGCGATTAAATTGCGCTTATGTTTAGAAATAAACGGCTAATGAATTCGAAAATCGTTTATTAATAAGTCTTTTGATGAAGTATTTGTTAGAGGCTTTCAAGAAAACAATAGCAACCGGGTTTGGAGTTGAATGTAAAATCAACAAGGATTTGCTTCGTAGTTACAATGCGCTCGCATTGATTCATAATAAGCTATATACAGTTTTGTCCCTAGACAAGTTTCTTATTAAAAGAAATGACGAAAAAATCTTTTTAACATTATTGGACACGACACAGAAGATGTTTTAAGATTGTTTTAAAGGAACTGTTTTTAACATTAATCCAGATCACGATTAATACATATGGTAACATTTTCCAGGAGTTAACTAAATTGTTCTGAAATGGCTGCTCAACGTGCTGTTAAGAGCACAGATAATCTCTATGAGTTGTATGTTAACTACAGTTAGCTATAACTTACCGGTATGTTTTTAGTGGTGCTTGAATATAGATTATCTTATTTTGCTCAACATTACATTGATTTTAAACGTGAGTTTTGAGAATAACCTACAGTAATAATACTTTCCAACTGCATACAGTCAGTGTATTAGCAGTTCTGTTCCACTGCTCTTGAAATTCTCGTAGATGAAAATGGAACTTTGAAAGCCATCGGTCACGACAATCTCGGTGAGATTGAGCCTGTACCTGGACACTGATGGAATTTAATGCATATTACTGCCCGTGTCGCAAAGCCCCGGGTTGAGCATACCTCAATATTTACACAAATAAGTAGTAAACGTTTGATCCATCGCAAAAGATGTTATGCATATGGCGGTGAACATGGAAACTTCAATGCGGTATTTTCGGATTAACACCATTCTATGATCAGCGGTAAAATCATTAATTTTCTCTAAACGAGAAAACAATAGGCGGGACTTAATAGAATAGAATTTTGACAGCGGATCTGAGACTATAAATCCTGCACATCACAGAGAACGCCAAAGGCAAATATTAAAATCAGAAAGTATATCATTGGGGTAATTGAACAACATCCAACTCTATACTGGCTGGGAAATTGAAACTACCTATTCTAAAACTTGCCGAAATATAAAAAGAAAACAAAATTAATTTTAGATGTACAATAAACATAGTACATAAGTATCATACTTAAAGACCTTCAAAGGACGTAACTGATAGCAGCACTGATTTCATGTACGGGGGGGGGGGGGCTATAATGAATGATGATATCCATTTAAACATTTTCTGCAGGTTTCAATGCAATTTTATGATGAAATTCCCAAATTCCATCTTCAAATGACTACATTAACAGCTAAAACGAGGTTAAAGTATTCATTTAACAATATTTCGCGATGATTATTTTTATAAGTGATTATTGTTGTAGGGTTTGGATCAAAAAGAATAATACAAATGCCAAAAACTGTCGAAATTGTTTAGAGGTTTATTTGAAGCAGGAATGTTGCATACAAAGTGAACACTTTTATACGGGTGCATACATTTCTTAAAATAAATTTTGTGGATCTAACAGAAAGAAATAACGAATGTAAGAATTGACAAAGTACATACTAATATTGCGTACACATAATAAAATCGTTGTGATGTGAAGCGGAATGCGGACCCTGTCAACACTCTGATCTATTAAAAATAATACACTTGAAGGTAGGACATTCGTTATTGTTATAATGAAGCATCAGACTATTATTGTTAACCAGACTTTCTCTTTTCAGGCTCTACTGTTACACGCGCTGTTATAGGTTTTAGTATAAAACTGCATTTAGTATAAAACAATTCTAATTCAGTATTATTAACTGTTCACGATGCTGTCAGAAAATCACAACCTGTGGTTGTGATTCGAAATTCTAAACACACCTAAATAAAGCGGTTTTCATGCCAGTTCGCTGTTGTGTGCCAGTTTAAAGCATTATGGATGAATGCCATAATTGCCTGTTAAGTTAACGGTCCCTCACCTTGTTATCTAATAAGCTGGTGAACGTGAGATAGGGATAGCTAAGAGGTGAGCTTCAAGTGTTCTTCAATACACTTAAAAGGTCATTGAAATCAATCCCATTATTAACTAACAAGATTGGTGGTTAACACGTATGTATTCCAGGTCAATGATCCGGATAAGAATATGACTGAACAAGATTCACAGCTTTACATAATTGTTGGGCTTGTATCTGCTTTCTTATCCATTCTTTTGCAGAAAACACAGAGCCAAACGAGAGCAGTTTTATAGCATGTTTTTTTTAACTATTTCAAAGTTTAAACATAGAAACCAATATGATCCTTTGTATTCTATTTAAAATTTAAAAATTTCAAACACTGTCCTATATGCCTGTATGAACAGTCTTGAATGCTTCAGACTTTCGGATTTTATCTTTAAGCAGTATTACTCTATGCCCGCGATTTGCATGTTTATGTTATAAATATCGGGTGAAAATTGTGTATTGTGTAAAATAGGGACGGGGCATTTCGAAATGGAAAAAATAATAGTTAAAAGCGACTCCTAATATCAAACACAATATATCACCTCGTGAGGTAGAGGTGTAAAAATTGTCATTACAGTGGTTATATGAAACCGATCATTTTTATCATCAGTAGATAGTCTTTTAAATAACATGGTGGTTACAAATACCCTTCAAACACTGAATTTAAAGATCGTCTTTGGTAATGCAATGATAAGATTACAACAAAGAATTTTTAAAAGAAGTGCAAGAATACCACATTAAGTCAAAGATATATATTGAAAGCTATCAAAGTAAATCAGTGTATCGTTTTTATTGTGGAACAAAATCTAATGTTCTTATGTGTCCTTGTGTAAGTGAACAAGAGTCAAATGTTATCTTTGATAAGCACTATCACATAAAACATAAAATGGGAACATCGACTATTGCGTACGATCATAAAACTAAAACTGGACACCATTTTCAAATGTCAAGCATCTGATTGGCTGAAATGGAAAATATTCTCCGTTAAGAAGAACTTTTTTCAAATTTATTTCAATAATGGCCCAAAATGATAAAACTTAGATTGGAGACCAGTATAAAATCTCAAGCATCCTATTATCTGAAATAGTGACTTCGCGACAAGTCACCGTTCCAGCCAATCAGATGAATGAAATTTTAGACTGGTACAGAAGACATTTAATGATCTTGGGTACAGGTGCTTGGAGACTGGTCTCAAATCTTAGTTAAATTAAGCGGAGTCCATGTCTTTGTGTACATGCCATCGGGGTCAGAACAGCCCTCTGATTGTATCCAACATATTCCGGAAGTCTCTGAACAGAGAGGTTATATCAAGTGATACAATAAACCCAATCGAAGCGATCAGACAGATAAGACCCACGTATCCTACAGCCGTCGCAGAGACCCGATCATCAGGGGCGCTTGTCTTCTTCCGCAGCTGAAGTTTAACAATGATGATATTAAGTGATAACAGACCGATAATCGATAATCGTACGAAGCTGAAGTGGAACAATGGCGATATTAAGAGGTAACAGACCGATAATCGATAATCATACGAAGCTGAAGTAATAATAAGGTGCCAATAAGAAACACATGCATAAGCTGTTGCAGACATCTGCTAATCAGGAGCGTTTACACAGCTGATATAATCGACTGGTATCAATAAGAAATCCTACAGACATGCTCATCGAACCGTTTTATCTAACACACCTGTTTATCTTACACAATTGAAATAGTGTATTTGTGGCACATATTATATATTGTAAAGCCGCCACGAACATATTTTGGTTAAATAACTCAAATTATAATACTTATGTATTATGGAAGCAATACAGACAATAATACACATTATGCAAAGAAGAAAAAAACGTAATGTTAACAATAATAGGTAATTCTAAGGAAATTTTGCCGACATCCCCCTCGCACTAGCATGCGATGCTACAGTCGTCGCTGACAACTGCTCAGCCGTTTGTTTCTTATAAGACTGCAAAGATGTAATGAATGGGAACAATAAAAGCGATCGGCCACTCCTAATACACAGCCAGCACTGACAATCACACCAAAGACATGCGTTTCATACAAAGTAAAAGTGTATATAAAAGTAACTTAACGATAGTGAAAGTTAGATTCACGTGTCCGTCTGCTTTCACCGACAATTGCTTAATAGCTACATATGTTTATGATATATATCAGTTAATATAATTAATAAAGTAAATTGATAAGAAACGACCCAAGAAACTGTCTCGCCGATATCCGCTAATGAACTGTCTTACAGTGCTGAAATATTTTAAGTATCGGTCACACGGCGTCCGTATATCAATCGCTGACATCAGTTGATTAAAGTTTAGAAATAATAGAATCGCATTCAAATTCATGTATGTATAACAGGGTTCAAATTCGTCGGGTTTCCGTCGAAGTAAAGAACACGTGTAAAGTTTCTGTATTTATTTCTTTGTTTCAGTTTGATAATTAATATTATTACACCTCACGTGATTAGTTTACTATATAGCGTAATGTGACGTCACAGGGAGATAATCGCTACTGTCACATATGCGACAGCATCATGTCACCCTCGCGTTGATCTAAAAATAAATATCTTGGAAATCCGATTACAAATTAACTTCTACGCATGCGTAATTGACCAAGGGAGACGCATTTTGATCATTATTTGTAGCCGCTTATTGAGCATTATTGATTTTGGACTTCCGGCGCTTGATTTTGTTCCCAAACGAAATTTGGTCATAGTCAAGATCTCTAAAAAAACAAATGTTGGGTGTAATAAAATAAATATCACATCCAATTGGGGGAAACAGTACGAAATGTTAACCCTTGAGAAGGTAATGTCAACCTCGGCTAACGCCTCGGTTGACATTACTTCTCTCGGGTTAACATTTCGTACTGTTTCCCCCAATGGGATGTGATATTTATATAATATCAAATAACAATAAAGTTATGTTCACAATATTTGTTTCAGGTTATCCTGTGCAAGGTTTTCACTTGCAAATTAATGTCAAATATAAAACACTATTTATAAAATGCAGTTAAGGTAATCCTTAATACGAGCGGTATTCCTTCGCTCTTGTTTAAAATTTAGATGTTTCTTAGTGTAGAGTCAAAGTTAGAATGTCTTGAAATAGTTATAAAATCCCTAAACTTCTGATAATCTATCTGCCTTGGGCAATCATTACCATGACAACTATAAGGGATATCTACATCTTATCGGTAATAAAATTATCAAACCGCTTACAAAGAATTATAGATGTCAATTACGCAACTAATTATCAACCTGATTATGACAATAAACTTCAAAATTAGGTAACACAATAAATATTAGAATTTAAAAAGAAAGAATTTTTCCTAAATAAAAGAACATTAACATTTGAGATAGCTGTACCATATTTTAGCATGGTAGCATATGTTTAAAGCTGTATCCAGAAACTTCTCGCAAGTCGCCTTTTCCGCGTGTTAATCTAAAACAGAGATCTTTCATAATATTGCAGAGCCCATCTCAGGCTACCTTCAAGAGCCCAGCTAAGGTGAACGATGTAGACCCAAAGCATGTGATACTTCTGAATGCCTGACTAAACGTGATGCTATCTAATGCCTGGCAAATAATTCTACAGGCGGCTCACGTTCTAATCACTATAGCCCGACTTGTGTGACAGTTCAAGCAATATTTTCTGTTACCGTTACCGCGGCTCACGTTCTAATCTCTATAGCCCGACTTGTGTGACATTTCATGCAATATTTTCTGTAACCGTTACCGCGGCTCACGTTCTAATCTCCATAGCCCGACTTGTATTACAGCTCGTGCAATATTTTCTGTAACCGTTACGGCGGCTCACGTTCTAATCTCTATAGCCCGACTTGTGTGACAGTTCATGCAATATTATCTGTATCCGTTACCGCGGCTCACGTTGTAATGTCTATTGCCCGACGTGTGTGACAGTTCATGCAATATTTTTTGGTACCGTTACCGCGGCTCACGTTCTAATCGCTATAGCCCGACTTGTGTGACAGTTCATGCAATATTTTCTGTTACCGTTACCGCGGCTCATGTTGTAATCTCTATTGCCCGACTTGTGTGACAGTTCATGCAATATTTTCATTTACCGTTACCGCGGCTCACGTTCTAATCTCTATAGCCCGACTTGTGTGACAGTTCATGCAATATTTCCTGTTACCGTTACCGCGGCACACGTTCTAATCTCTTTAGCCCGACTTGTGTGACAGTTCATGCAATATTTTCTGTTACCGTTACCGCGGCTCACGTTCTAATCTCTATTGCCCGACTTGTGTGACAGTTCATGCAATATTTTCTGTAACCGTTACCGCATCTCACGATCTTATGTCTATAGCCCGACTTGTGTGACATTTAATGCAATATTTTGTGTTACCGTTACCGCGGCTCACGTTCTAATCTCTATAGCCCGACTTGTGTGACATTTAATGCAATATTTTGTGTTACCGTTACCGCGGCTCATGTTACAATCTCTATAGCCCGACTTGTGTGACATTTCATGCAATATTTTCTGTTACCGTTACCGCGGCTCACGTTCTAATCTCTATAGACCGACTTGTGTGACAGTTCAAGCAATATTTTCTGTTACCGTTACCGCGGCGGCTCATGTACTAATCTCTATAGCCCGACTTGTGTTACAGTTCATGCAATATTTTCTGTTACCGTTAACGCGGCTCACGTTCTAATCTCTCTATAGCCCGACTTGTGTGACAGTTCGTGCAATATTTTCTGTTACCGTTAACGCGGCTCACGTTCTAATCTCTATAGCCCGACTTGTGTTACAGTTCATGCAATATTTTCTGTTACCGTTAACGCGGCTCACGTTCTAATCTCTCTATAGCCCGACTTGTGTGACAGTTCATGCAATATTTTCTGTTACCGTTAACGCGGCTCACGTTCTTATCTCTATAGCCCGACTTGTGTGACAGTTCATGCAATATTTTCTGTTACCGTTACCGCGGCTCACGTTCTTATCTCTATAGCGCGACTTGTGTGACAGTTCATGCAATATTTTGTGTTACCGTTACGGCGGCTCACGTTCTAATCTCTATAGCAAGACTTGTGTGACATTTAATGCAATATTTTGTGTTACCGTTACCGCGGCTCATGTTACAATCTCTATAGCCCGACTTGTGTGACATTTCATGCAATATTTTCTGTTACCGTTACCGCGGCTCACGTTCTAATCTCTATAGCCCGACTTGTGTGACAGTTCAAGCAATATTTTCTGTTACCGTTACCGCGGCGGCTCATGTACTAATCTTTATAGCCCGACTTGTGTTACAGTTCATGCAATATTTTCTGTTACCGTTAACGCGGCTCACGTTCTAATCTCTCTATAGCCCGACTTGTGTGACAGTTCGTGCAATATTTTCTGTAACCGTTAACGCGGCTCACGTTCTAATCTCTATAGCCCGACTTGTGTTACAGTTCATGCAATATTTTCTGTTACCTTTAACGCGGCTCACGTTCTAATCTCTCTATAGCCCGACTTGTGTGACAGTTCGTGCAATATTTTCTGTTACCGTTACCGCGGCTCACGTTCTTATCTCTATAGCCCGACTTGTGTGACAGTTCATGCAATATTTTCTGTTACCGTTACCGCGGCTCACGTTCTTATCTCTATAGCCCGACTTGTGTGACATTTCATGCAATATTTTGTGTTACCGTTACGGCGGCTCACGTTCTAATCTCTATAGCTCGACTTGTGTGACAGTTCATGCAATATTTTCTGTTATCGTTACGGTGGCTCACGTTCTAATCTCTATAGCCCGACTTGTGTTACAGTTCATGCAATATTTTCTGTTACCGTTAACGCGGCTCACGTTCTAATCTCTCTATAGCCCGACTTGTGTGACAGTTCATGCAATATTTTCTGTTACCGTTAACGCGGCTCACGTTCTTATCTCTATAGCCCGACTTGTGTGACAGTTCATGCAATATTTTCTGTTACCGTTACCGCGGCTCACATTCTAGTCTCTATAGCCCGACTTGTGTGACAGTTCATGAAATATTTTCTGTTACCGTCACCGCGGCTCACGTTCTAATCTCTATAGCCCGACTTGTGTGACAGTTCATGCAATATTTTGTGTAACCGTTACCGCGGCTCACGCTCTTATCTCTATAGCCCGACTTGTGTGACAGTTCATGCAATATTTTGTGTAACCGTTACCGCGGCTTACGTTCTAATCTCTATAGCCCGACTTGTGTGACAGTTCATGCAATATTTTGTGTAACCGTTACCGCGGCTCACGTTCTAATCTCTATAGCCCGACTTGTGTGACAGTTCATGCAATATTTTGTGTTACCGTGGCGCTGAGTTCCTCCTTCCTGATCCTCAGCCTCATCTGTATCTCCTCCACAATGGCGGCAAGTTCAGCCTGTGTGTAGTTTGGAGGTGGATACACCCACCCACAGGGACACAAGCATTCAGTGTAGCACGTTTCCACTGGCGCTGTAAACATGTAACATATACTTCAACACAACGAGTGTGGACTGTATTTATCATAATTATATCAAAAAATCTGTAATAAAATAGCTTTAGTTGCATATAAACACACTATAATTAATTCTGAAACCACAATATCAATATCTCAAATGCTCAATTGTATTTGAATATCTAACTTTATGTAAATTCTAAGATACATGTACATTTATATAAAATGACAATATTTATAATTATTTTTATGTATCAGCATTAAAATCATGATAAGCAGCTACACCATCACGCAGACGACATTCACAAGAACAACATCATAATCATCATCATCATCACCAGCATCATCGCCAGCATCATCATCATTATTATTATCATCATCATCATCATCATCATCATCATTGTCTTAATCGCCGTCTACAGTATGATCATCACAAACATCAGTTGCAGCAGGATTGTGATGTTTTATTATTTCAATGCTTTGATATTATAAAGCGAAATAATGAAGTTTTCTTTTGGTTTACCTAGCGTAGATCCTTGTGTAGCTAATGTAGTGGGAGAGTACACGGTAAGCGCGACTGACGGTGATAGGGGATCAAACGATGGTGGGGCTCCGGCCCTTGGTATCCCTGGGACCATTATGTCTGCTGGATCAATGATTATAACGGTGATATTAGTCCCGGCTACAACAATATCTTGAACGCCAAGGTCAGTGGTGTTTGGAGGACAGTGTAGCATCGCGGCCGGAATAGAGAGGGCTGGACCAGGAAGAGGACCTGAAAGGTACGAGTCGTTAGTCAGCAATGCAAAACTATTGTTCAAACAGTCAAACAAAAAAATGTTTCCAACCCGGCTTAAATTTGTATTGTCAATTTTTAATTTCCTTGTGCAGGTGAATACCATATGAGTTTAAGCACCAATTCGGAAACTGGTCGAGGAAAAAATAGAACCCGTAGAGTCTCCTCGACCGGCAGCCTGTCGAAGAGACTCTAGGTCTTCTCAACCGGGCCCGGTCGAGGAGACACTTCCTAATTATTAAAGGCAATATCAGTGAAGATTCACAATAAACCATAATGAACTGTTTGGAATAAAACAGCTACATGCTCTTTGGGGAAACGTTTAATACTTCATTTAAAATGTTCCCAGTCGAACATCAGATCCCGGATCCGCTTCATTTAATCAAATGTCGAGATATGAACATATATAAATAGCTCTTACCGGAAGTTTTATTAGCGCAGTCCTCGTGTAAGCTACCATCTATGTCAGAATCTAAAAACAATAGAAAGATTCTAAAAACAACAAAAAACAAACATTGTCGCATTTGAAAGGAAATGATTGAGGCAAATGGTAAGCACAATTAGGAACGAGAACACAGTTTTCAGCCCTTTGGTTACCGACAATAAGGAAGTACTTATACAGTAAAAGAGTCCTCTTTTTTAGGATGAATACTGATTGAATTTTGAATGAAGAGTACTGATTAAATGGCATTTTTGTACAGAGTAGGTCTGAAGCATGAAGTAAATGTCAATTTTTAGTGAATTTTAATGATAGATTGTTGTAAATCAGCCTTTGAACAGGGGTTATTTTGGCCTGTTTACTGCCGAAATTGTTTACCTGTCAAACCAGCCGACACACTTTTGAAATTATTGCGCAAGGAAGCCGGACAAGTTACCCTTTCTTGCGGCTAGAATATGTCGCATTGGATAGTATTACAAAGTTCAGGTGAGATTTTTCTATTCGGAACGTTTATAAAAATGTTCTGTTCACAAATGCTTATATGAAACATATAGGGAAAACAACTGTGTTCTTAGGCCATTAATCCTAGATATATACATGTATATTGATCGACCAATAACTCCTGATATCGGTCTGAAAGCGATGGTTATCGATGATAGCAAGTGTTACCGGCAAATAACCTATAAGTTAGATATTGTCGTATACCCTAGTTCTAAGTCTTACATGTAAATAATTAAGACAATTATTTTAAAATTCACACACTGAAATTTGTTTCTTTTATTTTGTGACTACGAGTAAGGATTCCAAATGAATTGTGGCTTGTGGTCTGTAATCTTCAAAACTGGTCGGTACGAGTGGTTTAACTTTTTTATGTCATACCTCCTATGTTCTCTCGTATGGGATGCTATCAATGCATAAAATATAAGATTATCGATTAACTGAACCGGAACGCGTCAAGATCGTGATATAATTTTTTATTCTAAGAATAGAAAGGAAGTTTTTTTTCAATTTTGGAAACAGATGGAAGTCGCGGAATAACGATATATCCGGTTACAGGTATAGTTAAAAAGGGTATCCCGTGATATGCCGATATATTTGGGGACAGGTTCATGTGTATATTTAAACATGATTCGCCTTCGATAAACCGATATATCCTGGCACGGGAATAGCTGTACATTATTCCTCGTCGATTTAACGATATATCCTGGCACGGGTGTAGCTGTACATTGTTCTTCGTCGAGTTACCGATATATCCAGGCACAGGTATAGATGTACATTGTTCCTCGTCGAGTAACCGATATATCCTGGCACAGGTATAGATGTACATTGTTCCTCGTCGACTTACCGATATATCCTGGCACGCGTGTAGCTGTACATTGTTCCTCGTCGACTGACCGATATATCCTGGCACAGGTATAGATGTACATTTTTCCTCGTCGACTTACCGATAAATCCTGGCACGGGAATAGCTGTACATTGTTCCTCGTAGAGTTACCGATATATCCTGGCACAGGTATAGATGTACGTTGTTCCTCGCCGACTTACCGATAAATCCTGGCACGGGAATAGCTGTAAATTGTTCCTCGCCGACTTACCGATATATCCTGGCACAGGTATAGATCGTTGTTCCTCGCCGACTTACCGATATATCCTGGCACAGGTATAGATGTACGTTGTTCCTCCCCGACTTACCGATATATCCTGGCACGGTAATAGCTGTACATTGTTCCTCGTCGACTTACCGATATATCCTGGCACGGGAATATCTGTACATTTCTCCTCGTTGACTTAACGATATATCCTGGCTTGGAATAGCTGTACATTGTTCCTCGTCGAGTTACCGATAGATCCTGGCACAGGTATAGATGTACATTGTTCCTCGTCGAGTTACCGATATATCCTGGCACAGGTACAGATGTACATTGTTCCTCGTCGAGTTACCGATATATCCTGGCACAGGTATAGATTTACATCGTTCCTTGTCGACTTAACGATATATCCTGGCACGGGAATAGCTGTACATTGTTCCTCGTCGACTTACCGATATATCCTGGCACGGGTGTAGCTGTACATTGTTTATCGTCGACTTACCGATATATCCTGGCACGGGTATAGCTGTCCATTGTTCCTCGATGACTTACCGATATATCCTGGCACAGGTATAGATGTACATTGTTCCTCGTCAACTTACCGATATATTCTGGCACGGGTGTAGCTGTACATTGTTCCTCGTCGACTTACCTATATATTCTGGCACCGGTGTAGCTGTACATTGTTCCTCGTCGACTTACCGATATATCCTGGCACGGGTAAAACTGTACATTGGTCCCTGTCGACTTACCGATATATCCTGGCACCGGTGTAGATGTACATTGTTCCTCGTCGACTTAACGATATATCCTCGCACGGGTGTAGCTGTACATTGTTCCTCGCCGACTTACCGATATATCCTGGCACGGGTGTAGCTGTACATTGTTCCTCGTCAATCAGTCCGTCACAGTCATTGTCCACACCATCACCGGGTATACTTGTGGTCAACACACACAACTTCAACAAGAAACATTTTTGTCTTAAAGAACAATTATAACGATTAAGTGTTCATGTTTTACCTAACACTTTGGGGATTCTTGCGGAGCAATCATGATTGTTGAGCAATATGATGAAATATTCAAAATATATCATAGTGCAGTTTGTAATCCTTTGAAAAAAAGGTAAAATCTTGTTTTGACAGCCATGTGTTATACACATGTAGTTATTCGTACACTCTACATGTAACGTACAGTAGTTCTTTTCACTGACGGCTTATTATTATTATTAGTCTTTTGTTTAGTCGAATGCTACTTGTTGAAGATAACAACAAAAACCTCACCTCGTTAATATCCTGAAACAATGTATCGCTTGAAAAGATAAACTTCTTATGTACATCAGGACTAGTGGTAAGGTTAAACACTGTCAAACTAAATGCTGGGCCCGTTTTGTTCCCATACGTCACTGCAACACCATTAGTCGTTGACGTCACCCCAGATACTACGTCAACTCCATTAAACAGTACCTCAGAACTGAAACAATGATTTTCCATCACGATTGCGATAGCTATGTTTTCACAATGTTATTAATTTTACCTGTTCATCGTTTGCATGGCACAGTAGAAGATGGCAAATCAGTCGTTGAGCAGAGTTTATTCAAGTATTATTAAAGAAAGATAGTATTTATCTTGCCAAAAGGTAAGGCAATTTACTATTCCTTGAAACAAAATCAAAACTTAAAGGACGTAAAATATACATACGATGCTAATGTAAAATTCATAATATGTGAAATCGGAAACTACTGCAATTGTCTCTAGTTATAACGATCTGTGATATAAGGTTAAAGACAAATCAGGTTTTTCATCGGAGATTTGTTGTTTTGTTTTTTTGTTGAATATAAGAAAGACAAACTACGTTTTGACAGTATGGTGAATCATTGTATTGTCGCATTTTAGCAATGTATACATTGTCACCTAAATGCAAAAAAAAATCATCCAGGTATAAGTACAATTGAAATAAAAAGGGGGTTATACCATGTTTGCAGTTGGCGATAGTACGAATGTCACTGTTTGGAAGTTTATGACTTTCATCTTAAATCGTGCAAAGTAACATTAAATCAACACCAAATTCATATATTCTTTCTTCCAGTTACGCATACAAAAAATACAGAGCGATCCCTGCCGTAGCGTGTCGAGCGCAGCTACTTCAGTTACTGTGCCTTGGCCCTTCATACTTCCATTATGATTAAAGCTTTATTCATGCAGTGTATCCGCAAATTAAACGTCATTTCTCTGTTTGTGACTGAATATATTTAAATCAAACCTAAAGATGACTTGGTACCGCGCGGGATCGAATCCAGGGACGACATGTGTTCTGGTATAATGCTCTACTGGTGGAATCTGGACCACTGCTGCCCATGCGTGAACAGTCGATCGTACCTCTAGATGTACCTGCACCGGTTTGGACGCCGAAATATTGTAAATCTGCAAATGAAAATTCTAGTGTTGCTTTCAGTGTAATTAAGTTAATAGTGGAGAGGGAGATTTTGTATATGTAGTCTGTGAATTATTTCCGTTGTTAAATCGGTAAGAAAACAAGAAACTTATTTACAGCTTAACAAAATCAAAACCGAACCTTATCATTACAATACTATTTATCTTATGAACATACATACGCAGAATCATTTTGAAAAGGCCTTTAGATTATGAACTGGTCTCACACTGCATTTAAGACAGGGGATATTTCCTTTATTTCCTTTATGGCGCATCCACCTGCTGATCGCAGTACCCCAACTAATTTCTGGAACCAACAGTCCCTTCCTGTCTTCATTGATTTTTATACCGTTTGGTACAAATATTCCCGCATTCTTTGTCGATACTCGTTATAGAAAATAAATAGATCAAACTATTTACATAATTTGATAGCAGGGTCCTTTTGAACACTTCCCCTCGGAACTCTAAGGTATCGAGCTGATCGTAGTCTCCGCTGGTGTTGAGGACCGTTCCGTCCTCTGTGGTCACAACAACAACTGTTGCATTCGCATTAAGGAGATGAAGGTCCAGTTTCGGTATAAAATGCTGTTTACCAAGAGTCTCCCGTGGAGGCATTTGTGTCAACGTATCAAACTGCCTTCCACAGAACACGCTGACTGCCCGGTTCGATTGCACAAATCTTGTATCTAGAGTAAAAATCGGCAGTAAGTAAAAGCAATGTAAATTTTACCGTCTACACGACTTTCCCATCGCTTTTTTTTACTTTTCCTGTAGTTTTCACGTTACAATTCCATTGCTATTACCATTTTGAATAATGATTTTGTGGGTCAGGAGTGAACGTTCATGTTATTAGATATATAATTATCTGTTGATTCTGATTATATTCCAAGTATTACGATAACAGGACAAGTACTTTCAAAGTTATAATCATCAATAATTTTAGGATTATCGCATTGATACATTTAAAAGAAATTAATGAAAGTTGTCTTTTTCTGGAGCTCTTGTTACCAGAATTAGCTCAAAAGCTAGTGAGTAGCAAGTTATCATTCTTTCATTAACAAGCTAAATAAAACCGAGTCTGCAATATTTTTGTAATAGTCGTGTTCCCTTTTTCATCTATTGTGATGAGAATCCGCATTTTTCATGCGGATGACGTACTCAAAGTTGTTGCTTTTTTGCAACAACAGAATATGGAGTTATAAGCAGCAGTAAATTTCAGGATACGTTATTTTAAGAGCTGTAACACCAAGCAACTTCATTCAAGATTTATCGTTCGTGATGTTTAAAAATATGTGTTCAATTCCCAATACATTGTGGATAAGGAAGCACTTTCTAGGTAAAACATAAAGTCTCGGGTTTAAGTTGTTTGAATATCTCCGACGTCGCCGCCTCCGCCTCATCCGCCAAAAATAATATATGGGCTATACTCTTTGTCCTTAACTCCCCTAACAGACGCGATCCCTTGGGACCAAATACTATCTGACAACACGACGCCTTAGACAACGATTACTTTAAAACTTATAGTTAATAAAGCAGTCCTATTCTAAAACCACTGTAAGGCGGCCTTATATATTGAACTGAAATAAAAAGTATCCACTTTTTACGCTTATATTCTCATTAACATATTTTCATTTAATCAGGTACGGTTTGAATGGTGTTCAATTGGTTAATCTCAGTTGTTTTCAATTTCTATGGTTCATAAACATAACCTTCCACACCAAGACCTAAGCAACGGCAAGTCGAATAACAATTAATAATGGATTACAAAACACTACATATTCAATTTAAAGGGAGGTAATTGGAAATGGTTGGACTTTCTAGCGTAGTTTATCGAGGACTACTTGTTTTATTGATGAATGTTTTATGATTTTATTGATCACAAGAGGTGGAAAGATTGATTTAATTCAAACCAATGTGAATACTTCAAAGAACCACTGAGTTTTTCCTGGAACCCTCATTACAACAAAGGGAAAGATAACTAAGTTGTGGCTGCAGATTTTCAAAAACACTTTTTCTCTTTGCAATGATAACAGAAATGCAAAGTTGTCCACATACAGATTTCTCAGTTTTCGTTTTCAAATTTTACAAAATTTAAGATAGGAAAGTGGATACTTTTTTATTTTTGTTGAGTATATTTATAATGTATAATATGAAAAAGAAGGTAACAGACCACACCACATACGTTTTGCAGAATAAAACCACATTAAGCTTGTTTTGTGTTTTAGCAGAGCGGTTCGTGATGGCAAAAGTGTTCCAACGAACTTTTCCAATCAAAAGATAAAAGTATGTAAATTTTCTGAATGCAAAACTCAAACTCATGCTTGACAAATATACAATACCAAAAAAATAAAAACTGATTACCTAAATAGTCCTGCAATGTGAGAGTCCGTTCTTTCCCCGCTGGAATTGGTCCTACATTGGTATCAACATTTCTGTCCAAAGCAAACACGGTGCAGACGTTTTCTAAAATAATATATCGTATCACTGGGAAATCATTGGCAAGCAGCAATCAAGGAAGATAGGGGTATACTGGGCAAAGACATGATCATGAAACATTTCATCAGATGGAAAGAAATGAGCGTGCTGTCGGCGGCAAAGATATACGTGTATTTCTTTGCATTAAGGCGCACTCACTAAGTTCATTTTGAAATCTAAGGACTAAATGTCCTTCACGAAGGTGGGGAAGGACCTTTAGCCTTAAAATCCGACTGACTGAAAAAAGAGGGGACGGGGTTACAAAAACAAACTTATAAATCTATATTAATGCCCAATTTTGTTACCGTGATTGATGCATGTACTGATGAATAAACATCATTTTTCTGATAGTATAAACAGAGGTCTGTATATATGATCCAAGAAAATTAAATGTTAAACTTTGTAAATCATTTGGGAATCCTTAGTTCTGAAAAAAACGAAGCACGTCGCCAAGAAAACTGCTGCGAGTTCCTCAAACATTTGAAGAGATATCAGTATGATCTGTAACTGTTAATGTTAAATATTTCATTATTTCTATAAAATGTTCAAGGCTTCGAGAAGAAAATGCATGTAATGCCGATATCTGAACAAATATGTTTACCATTCGAATTATTGATCTTCACGGTGTTGTCCAAAAACAGTTGGTAGGAAGGACCTAGTATGTCAGTGGGTAAAATCCGGAGACCAGTCCACGAATTATTCCGTAATCGCAAAACATACACAGAAACCTCTCCACCAAACACCGAAAGTGTTACCTGAAATTGTTAAAAAAAAATCAAAAAGAAAGAAATATCCATGAACCAAATTCTCAGACTCTTTCAAAATAAAGTATAATTATGTTCAGATTTATAATGTTAACTTCTTTCAGAAATCTGAAAAAATGGCGGTAAACAGAACACAGAACTGTAATGTTTAAAGTTCTTGAAATAAAAACATTGCATACAAATTTAAAAACAGTTTTACATAATCTGATTAAACTATCCGCATTGACATATTATTCCAAAATCTTGAATATTAATCACTGTCATCATTTTACTGTATACTGACGGACAAAGCTGTTCCTTCCTTAGGGTAATAAATAAATAATTATCAAACTCCTACTTAACAAACAATTATTTTGCTAAAAGTAAAGAACGTAATTAAAACAACCATATTACAAATAAAACACACACAGGTCTGGATCAGGGATCAGAGAGAGAGAGAGAGAGAGAGAGAGAGAGAGATTTTCATCATTTGACAAGATGTAAAATCTAATGACGAGATATTTATACCCGTTTATATATCGTCTGTGTGATGTTGGCTTTATGGACAACAAACGACTGTGACGCAATGATTTCTTGGTTAGAGAGGGTGTGCGTTACGTCCAGATTGAAAGTCAACTTAACTTCATCATGGAACGTACTTATCGGAGTTAGAATCATCTCAAAGTCGGTGTCAGCATTACACACCGGAACAATAAACATTTTACCAAACGTGTCTGCGCCACCTGAAGTTAGCAAACAGAAGGGTAAAAAAAGTTTACTGACAACATAAGCTTTCATTTAATATCATATGAAATTAATTTTAAAATATCTTATACTACTATTACGAAGAAAGCATATTTAAATTCTTAAAATTCATTCATGTATTGAAAGTAAATTTTATATTACCTGCAATAACTTTGTTGCAGTCCTTTTCTGGCAAACCTATGGTACAACATAAAATCGTTATTAATGCAAGAACATTTAACTTTTGTTTGAACAACACATGAAAATAAAGTAATATATATTATAAAATAATGAAAGACGCAGAAAATTTATTTATTTTTCCAATATTTTGTAAAAACTGACACAGTAAAATAGTTCGCAACTACATCCAAATACTGCTTTATAATATTTAATAAACTTTAATTTGAAATCACGTACTTACAGTACTCATTTATATATACTCTAGCATCTTAAACATAAAGCAAGCTAAGGTTTTTTAAATTTTGTTATAGAACAACATTATCAAAAGTGACTCTTATTATTCTGACAAGTTTCTCTTTGATAAGAAAGACGATTTTTATACATTCTAGAATCTTTTAATAAATTTTATTTTATTTATAGATATATATTTAAAACAAGTCTGATGAGTGATTATGAACAGTTGTTAACAGAAAATATGATAATGTGCAAGCTTAAGCAGACATTGATACAAAAAAATCAAGACGGAATGATGATGTATGAACACATTGAAGGCGAAATACGGTGACGAAACTATCTAGCTGCTGTGGAAGGACACGGTCAAATGAAAAACAAAACAATTAATGAGTTACTTAAAGTTAACAAAGACAACTGTCTGTTGAGTTATCATACGAACGTGTAAAAGCTAAAAATGTTTGAAGTGTCGTGTTGAAAGCGACGGAATCAGTTAAGAACAGACTTCCAAGGGAGATGAGTAAATGATTTTCTAAATGACATCAAGAGAGAGCTAAATGCAGGGAAAATGTCAAATGGCAATGGAAAGATCAAACTTGAGTCATCCTGGAACAATCGTTAAAGGAAAGAAACTTCAATCAGGTCAACAAGGAGCCGAACCACTTGTTGTTAACAGATGCTGATGTTGTCATCGAAAATTCTGGTACCAATAATGATTCTAATGTCGATAGTGCCGATTGAAAATTGCATGAATAAGTGTGTACAAATCAAGAAAACTAACGGTAAAGTCATGGCTATAGTGTTCTATCGTGTCAAGAAGGATTAGTAAAGTTGTATGAAATATTATTGTTGAAACTAACAAAAAGCTTCATGTACAACCCATAAGAAATCAGAGCAATATCAATTTCTAAATAATGACGATTTGTTTAGAGGAAAGGTAATCCAGAGCCATCTGTGTTCCGTGTCATTCTCCATCTGAACAACAAGGGTGCTCAAGTGTTTGACACATACTTACGTCAGATAATAATTAAACGTTCTAGGAATTCATGACAAAATGGTTATTGCTTCCAATGACCTTATAAACAACAATTTTCACAATGTAAGGTTTCTAGGGAATATATGAAACCCAAAAGTATGATGTACTTTCTGTATCCACGTGGCGAGTATCGCTTAACTTATTTTAAACTCTTCAGAAACGAGTCTCTTATGGAGATTGTTTGTTAAAGAATAATGCATACGGTATATGACGTTGTGACTAGCTAAGTTCAGCTAAGAAATCCAACTCCATTTTATTGGTGTTAGTGTTAGCGTATAGACTAGCAAGTTCTCAGGTGGTTAAATTAATCCTCAGTGTCAACTGAAGAATCTTTTCTGGAACAAAAGGAATGTATTGCTATTGGTGATTTTAACTTTGATTCGTTGAGGATTGATAGTAATTCCAATTCTTTAATAGAAATTATGGAATCATTAAATTCTCAACAACTTAAACAGTCTCTACAATAGCTACTTATTGTAAAAGTGTGTTCGGATAGTCCGCAAAATATCGCTGAAGTTTTTCTTCCAAACATTGCCAAAAGTGACCGCTATTTCACTTGTATCATGTAGATAAACAAAACTATTTTTGATCCACCATAAAAACGCCTACCGACAGGATATTCAACAGCTCTCTGTATGACTGATTATTAACCACTTATTCTATAAACTCTTGTACATGAACTCATTTGTTCTTTATAGATCATCGCATAACAAGTTTGAGATTGGAACAGTCTACACATAACTTTGAACTAACCGTTGCAAAGCGTAACCCATGACACTATAAAAGGCTTGCTCTTGATCTTCTTGATTGGTTGGCGAATGATCATTTCTTGAAATTTTCAATGCAATTAACTTCTTAATATGTTTTATATGTTTGTGTATTATACGTATATATTCGCAGTGATTTTGTTTTCAACTCTCGTCATGATTTAGAACATAACAACTTGGAAGCTACATGGCTGGAATTATTATTACCCAAATCCAGACCTATTTTGAGTGGAGTGATCTAAAGACCACCTAAACAATCTGACTTCTACAGTGTTCTCGACAGTGTATGTTCCTCTACCAGTCTTTTTACTGAGTATGAGACAATTTTATTAGGTGATTTTAACACAGATGTTTCTACATATGTAAAGTCAAATACACTTGTTTCTGCATTTATTTTTTTTATTGACATGTTTAATTTTAGTCAGTTGATTCAGGACTCTACAAGAATATGTGATACAACATCAACTACTATAGATCTCATTTTAGTGTCTGATCCTGACAAAATTTTCTCAATCTGGTGTTATTGATACGTCTTCCAGCGATCATTGTATGATTTTTTGTACACGCAAGATACATAAGACTTTTATTGGTAGTCATAACAATATCTCAACGCGTTCTATGAAAAACTACAGTAAAGAAGACTTTCAAACTAACTTATACAATGTTATAAGCAACTGATTGGACTCCTGTAAACATATGTGATAATGCTTCTGAAGCCTGGGACCTTTTTAAGAGTACTTTTATGACAGTGGTAGATAACATTTCTCCTGTAAAGATATTAAGAATTAAACAAAGAACTGAACTTTGGATGTGTGCAGATATTCTGAATTCAATTAAGATGAGAGACAAAGCTTTCAATCTATATAAAAATGATAAAAGTGATGAAAATTTTAAAAAATTTAAATCTCTTCGCAATAAAACCCAAAATCTCATTAATTCAGCCAAAAGAAATTTTTTCTCTGAATCACTTGAAGAGAATAAAAATGACTCTAAGTCACTTTGGAGAATTCTAAAGAATCTTGGCTTACCATCTAAGAAAGCTATGTCTTCTTCTAATACAAATATATGTCTTAATATTGATGGAAATATATGTTTTGATAAAGAGAATATTGCTGAATCTTTTAACACTTTCTATACAAATGTTGCCTCTATAATTGCTTTGTGAAAAACTACCAACAAGGTTAAATAAGTATGGTAAATCATTTGTTAATTCTTTTTATGCAAGACTAGGTGTATCTCCAAACAGTTTTCCATTTCACTAGTTACTGAAAATCAGATACTTAAGTACTTAGAACAGCTTAGTGCTAACAAAGCTACTGGATTAGATGGTACCTTCACGTTTTGTAAGAGATTGTGCGTCAATTATTCCTCAACCTCTTGCACATGTAATAAACTTGTCTCTCATACAGGGTGTGATTCCAGATGAACTCAAATCTGCTAGAGTAATTCATATTTTTAAGAAAAATGATAAAACTGCCGTTGGCAATTATCGCCCGGTGTATATTCTAAGCATTATTTCCAAGATATTTGAGAGGGTTGTTTATGATCAGGTAGAGTCATATTTTAAATGTAATAAGTTATTTTATAAATTTCAATCAGGTTTCCGGCATGGTTGTTCAACAGACACGTGTCTTATTCATTTGACAGACTATATAAAAATGCAAATGGATAAAGGTTATTTTATTGGAATGATTCTTTTAGATCTCCAAAAGGCATTCGATACAGTAGACCATCAAACTTTTCATATGAAATTAAGTGCGACTGGTCTTGGAGATGATATTTTGAGATGGTTTCAATCATATCTTTCTGATAGAGGGCAACTAGTTGATGTTTCAGGTACACATTCATCCACCGCTTACATGTGCGTTCCACAAGGGTTAATTCTTGGTCCACTTTTGTTTTTAATATATGTCAATGACATGTCAGCTGTTGTCAAAAATAAGTTGTTATTATATGCTGATGACTCAGGAATTCTGGTTTCAGGTAAATGTAAGGCTGATGTTGAACATGCCCTGGAAGAAGACTTGCATCTTGTTAGCCAGTGGCTGGTGGATAACAAGCTATCATTACATTTAGGCAAAACTGAGTCCATCTTATTTGGGTCTAAGCAAAGACTTAAGTCAAATTCATCGCTTGATATTAAATGTAATGACACAGTTCTTAAAGCAACTTCTTTGGTCAAATATCTAGGGGAAACCATTGATCAAACATTATCTTTTGATGCAATGGCTAGGTCAGTGTTGCAGAAGGCAAACACGTTTGAAATTTTTATATCGCAAAAAGGATTACCTTACTCAACATACAAAGAAGCTTCTAGTTATGTCCTTAATACAATGTCATTTTGATTACAGTTGTTCAAAATGTTATCCCAGTCTAACACAGCTTCTTAAAAACAAACTTCAAGTAACTCAGAATAAGCTGATTAGGTTTGTCCTTTATCTTGATGCCAGGTCACATATTGGTCCAAATCACTTCCGTACACTCAACTGGTTACCAGTCAATAAACGTGTAGATCAGATCGTCCTATGTCATGTTTTTTAAATTAAAAATGGTCTGGCTCCCGATTACATGGAAGAATATTTCATTCCACAAGACACTGTTCATTCCTACAAAACCAGGTTAAGTAACAAGGGTGTATTTGCAATCCCAAAGGTCAAAGGTTTTGGCTCAAAATCTTTCAGCTTTGTGGGTTGTTCCTTGTGGAATAGTTTGCTAGCTGAATTATCTAACATTAGCAGGTTGCCTTCTTTCAAAATATCTGTTAAGAAGTACCTAATGGACAATTTGTAATTTTATTTTTTTAAATCTTCAAAAGTGTTTTCAAATTTACATTTGATTTTTTCGGTATAGGAATGGATTTAACTCATTTTGTCTTTCATCTTATCATTAAACACTTTTAGTTTATAATGATCTTTTTTTCGTTTTATCTGTTAATAATGTGCTACACATTTTTTAATTTCTTATCCCTACATTTTAAAGTTGAGACTTGGTATCTTGGCAGTAGTCTTAGTAATAGGTTTAACTTTGTGACTGTGATATAATATAATTTGTTTTTATTGAAATTTAACGAAAGATAGAATATCTAATGCTTATTAATTTTATCATTTGCTTCTTAGTATTTTATTCCGCTGTTATTTGAATAATGGGTAACAATACTGTTAATTCTAATCTGTGATAAAACAATTGAATTCTTACTGTGATATATTAAATTGAAAGTAGGTTTTGCATCAATTAAAAGCTCTCTATGTCATGCCACCAACACAGAGGACCACAATGGAAATAACAGTCTCTTTTTTTTGTGTTATCCTCGGTATTGGTGTGCATGTCATGGCTTATTTATTCACATGTATGTTTTATATATTTGTACCGTACATGTGGTAGTAGATTACCATGTATATGTTTTCCATACCGATCGGAAATAAAATCTAAATCTGTGTGCTTTTGCAAGCAACATTGTTAAGTTGATGGGTGGGTTTGAGTTACCGTATAATCGGTTTTTTTTTTCGCGAGCATAATATTTTCGCTATTTTCGCGAGCGACGTGAATTCGCTAAAATTGAAAACGTCAAAAATTCCCCACAACTTTCGCGTTAATTTCTGTGAAAGCAAATTCGCTAAAATTACAACCGCGAAAGTTAAAATTACGACAAAATCGCGAAAATTTTCGATCGCGAAAATAACCCATTATACGGTATTTCACCAAGGCAACTTGTACTTGTTTTGTTATATGAGAACCTGTTGGGACAAGTGTGAAGTTGGTGCACCGTAGAACCGGTTTAAACCCCCAGTTGCAAATTGTTTTGCCACTGACCGTTCCAAGGCGGTAACCCCTCGGGTTCTCACTTTCGTTGATTGTGGCATCCATATTGAAACTGATTAATGTTATACCATGCTCTCTTCTCTCTACTTTTTGGCTGTGTGGGAGGCTGTGTCTGCTGGATGTGGCCATTCCTAATATGCATATTTCACTTTTTTGATATGCCTGTTTCACTCTATTACATGAAGTCAACATTCCTAAGTATCACAAAACTAATAATAAAAGTCGTACAAAGTCATTATGCCAATTCGTTACGTTGCGAAAACGGCATTTTTTAAGTATAGGAAAAGATCGATCATTCTGCAAAAATCAACAAATAACGAAACGGAAATTCCGGGATTCGGCGCGACTTTGCAGTTTTTGCAAGGTATTTGGGCTTGGTGCAAAAGAATAATGTACTCGTATATTGCGTTAGGTTAATATACTTACTGATGTTGAAAATGGCGGAACCAGCTAGCGCAGAGACAAGGAGATCATCATATTCTACGCCAAACAGATTCAAAACATCCCAAGAGATCTCTTGTATGTCGCTACGCTGACAAAATCACAAAAATAGCAATAATAAGATTTTATTAGCAACAATATAAGTGTTGTCGTTTCAAAAAATCTGAATTACCATTTGCAAAATGTGTAAGAATCAAAATTATTATGTGCCGTTTCAATAAAATAACAATGTCTAATACTTCATTCGGCAAAACCTTAATGATCAGCGTCCTTCTACGGAATGTCAGGTTTGAGTAGTTGCAATTACATGTACACTCGGTGTTTTATGAAAATTCAGTAAACAGACGCGATGCTTAACTTGCCCCTTATTAAGATATTAATTGTGTATAGAAGACATGGTTGCTTCACGGAATAATGGACCATATTTAGGTAAAATAAATGGCTATTTAGAGGAAGAACATTCATTTTCGTTTAAAGATTCGTGTGTTTTGATGAAGTTAAAGCAACGAAAAAAATATTCATGCAAAAACAAACGATATAATTGGCCGTATATCAGTAAAAAATGTTTTAAAATTATTGTTTAAATATTCGGCATTGCTTACGAATCGATGGTTAAGTCCGTGTATGTCCTGGAACCATTCCAAAGAATACCGCTGTGGTACGCTACAACTCGTGTTCTGAGGGTAGATGTCAGTTGTAAGGCATTTCGGTGAACATATATCTGAAGATACTGAGTTGGGTGATATCTACAAAGAATCATATTTGAATAATTTGGGTATTATTAATTTATTTGGTATTTGGATGTGTTCTGTTGAGTAATTCAGTCGTTCACCATATTTTGTTTCTTCACTACTTTAAGGAACAGGTCACTACTATAAGATGTCACTCTTAAATATCAATGATTGATGGCAGTTACGAACATTTTGAACGAAACGAAAATATGACGAAAAACGCTTGGCAAATATAAGAAAATACAAACAAAAACAAGCCGCGCGAGAACATAAAAGCAAAACGTCAGCTTAACTAACAAAAGAGCGGTTTATGTTGTTGCTCTTATGGCAGCCTTTTTTTGTTATTTCGGATGACGTTTTTTCCATGTTACGCTTAACGTTTAATTTTTGTTCATTGGTTTGATGTTTCAAGTTTATTTTTTTTGTAGATTTTCAAAATTTTTGTTGTTGATTTGTTTTGGGGTTTTTTGCTTTACATACAGGTACATTGTATATGTACATTTGCAACCAGAACAATTTCTGACCGATCTCCAAAAACAGCTTGGAAATGATCTGCGGTATTTTCGTAGTTACTGTAAAGAAATTCCAACAGCGTAAATACGGCTGGGTATAAAATGAACATATATTAAACTGAAGTAGAGATACGTAAGACGAAAAGTATTTAATGGTGATTAACAATTATTGCAAATAGTTCATACCATGAGAGGTTTCAAAAGACTGTGCCATAAATATATACTCAAGTAAAGCCTATTTGGTCTTATGTCTATATTTCCGATCGACATTTAAATTTTGATAGTATTTATTTATCTGAATGAATTGTGTTTTAAACTTTGGGTAAACTGAGTTATCCTTTATAATGCTAATTTGAGTTTCATGCTTGTGCAGGTTAAGCGCCAGAAAATAACTCGCGGTTTGTTTTGGGTTAATAGAATAAACATCTTATCAATCAACAAACCTTTTCTGTTGATCAATCCATTTCTATAATTACCTCATTGTACAGCTCATAAGTGTAAGTAAATGGTATTGAACTATCGATCAACATTTAATAAAAAATCAGATATTATGTTATGATTTTGTCACGTATTGTTTAGTTTTGGAAAGCCATGAAATAAGTTATACATTATAAACATACGCAATTGCTCACTAATAAGAACTTGGTGAATGTAAAAACATTTTATATAAAACCAATATCGCCGCTTTCGAGCACAGCCACACTCTATTCCTTTGGCCTTTGCAGATAATGACAAATAACAACACTTAAAATAAATTAGTTTTCTACCTGAATATTGAGACTTGTGTTGAATGCTGACCTGGACTGCAGTGTCACCAAGACGACATGACATGACAATACCGTGAAGTTCACATAACCCGCCCCTCTCACGCTGATAGATTTAAATCCTATATCCCCGTTTATAGCCTGACTGGATGTAAACTGTATAGCTGAAATATTGAGTATAATTTTAGAATTATCTGCTAGATCCCGAGCACAGAATGCTAAATACTTAAGAAAGAAAAAAATAATAATTAAGATGAATATATATTACAAAAAAGTCAACAATGAGCACAACCACTGATGCTGTCTACTTGCAAAAAGATGGAAAGTGAAAAAGTCGTTTGTAAACTTAAACCGATTTCCAAAATAAAACTTAAGACTAGAAATCGGTTTTTATTGACATTGAGCTGACGAGTCTATTCATATTTAAAAAATCCTGAAACTTTTCTAGACTGGTCTTCCATCTCAGTTCATAAATCTGTGACTTGGTTCTAAGGCAAATTAAAACAAAAACTGCTCTTTGTGCAGTCAAAATACACAACAGCCTTGCTAAGTATATCTTTTTTTTCCTCGTAACGTATCATTTAATGAAAAGGGTAACACATCAGATTTACAGCCAATTAAAATTTCCGTTCCATCAGGTAAACATTGACGCTTTTGTTTAATCAAGTTTCACATTCCTTCTGCAATTTGAGTTTAGCGTAATGATTGCAAACATGTTATTCGAAGAACGAAGATATACCTAAATCAGCTTGAAAGCAAATTTCTTCATCAGTCCGTCCGTTGCAGTTATTGTCCACGTCATCCCCCGGGGAAGGGAAGGTTTTCACACAGTCCTGAAACCGTAAGACAAACACAAGTAAACAATATAATGTGACGAAAATCCCAGTTTAATTGTTAAAGACATTTTTTTAAATGTGTGATGGTAAGGGGATGAGTAAGGACCACTTACCCCACCATCGTCCTTACCGAAGTAATGGCTCTTGAATGTGAAACGCAACCATAATTATAATTTATGCGAAGTTCACCCTGTGTTTCGCCTAACATTAAAATATAAGGCTGCTATTAAATAGCATACCATAAATAATTTATGGTAGCGGATAGTGTCGCTAACGGCATATATCCTCCTGGTATCGTTTTCCTTCTTTCGATCGTCGTTTATCCTTTATCCCACCCATGTCCCTTTACTTACATTTATAACCTATAAATGAAGCCTTTTACTGAACTTAAAACTAAAGCCTACGTTAATGAAGCTTGCCTAGATTTTAGAAAGATATCATATACTTTTTGCTGCTGACCACATCGATCTCTGTAAGGAAGTAGCGCTTTCAGTATGTTAAATTTCGCAAAATTACAGTCTACATGTACAATCATGTTTCTTCCGCAAGATAAAATCAACACCATCATTATTTGAAGCAATTTTGAGTTTCGATCAAATTGGAATGCATTCACCATGGGATTCTTAAAATACCATCAGGTTGACCATGGAACACACATCCTCAGAATAAACACGAAAAGTCATCCATATTATCAATACAATCCGACAGGTACAATGTATCTACTGGCAAATTCCGGAAGGAATCATACCGATTCATTTGCAGAATTTGTCTTTATCACGAGGTTACTTGACGATTTGTTGAATATAGATAATAATTTCTATCTCTGGTTAAAAAACAATTATCATAATGAACTACCGCTTGATAAAGTGAACACTGCAGAAAAAGCAAGCAAACTTTCATGATCTAATCTTTCCACTGACAATGGATAAGTCACTATTAAAATACTAGTATGTGATAAAAGTGATGATTTTAATATAAATATTATAGTAAAATTTCCGTTTTTAGACGGCTATGTTCCTCGTTCAACATCTTACGGGGTTTATATCTCACGGCTTGTTCGCTTTTCTAAAGTTTGTAATGATGTTATTCTTTGCATAACAGAAGAACGTTTTAACAAATGTTATCCATATCATAAATTAGAGAAAACCTTTTGCAAGTTTTATCGCCAGTACCCAGATTTTATTCACAAATGCAGTTGCAGTTAAAAAAATTACTATATATCAACAAAAAAAATTCAGTGCCAGTTTTTACAGTGCTGTTAGATTCTTATGTTTTATTTGCTTGGGTGCTTTTGCATGCAACATTGTCGATTTGATGGATGGGTTAGAGTTATTTCACCAAGATAACTTGTACTTGTTTGCTCATTTGAGAACCTGTTGTAGCAAATGTGAGGTTGGTGCACGAGGTGTAAAACCCCCAGTGGCAAACTGTTTTGCAATTGACCGTTCAAAGGCGGTAGGGTTACCCGAGTATGACTCGGGTTCTCTACCTCGTTGATCGTTTGTGGTGTTTATTTTGAAGTTGATCATTTTATTACGCATTCTCTTTTGTTCTTTCTTTTTGTTGACTGTGTACGGAGGCTGTATCTTCTAGATTTGGCCATTCCTGATACAATATTTCAATTTTCATAAAATAATAACAGCAGATGAAGGGCAGGAAAATTTCTTTTTCATTCAAGTTTTTACAAATTTTAAGACAAACTTTTTATTGTTGTTATTCTTTGAGATGTTGTTTACCAACTATATATACATTGTTTGCAGTCACGTTATTGAAAGGGGACTTTTGTCTGTAAATTATCTAACCAATGCACATGAGATGTTCTACACTAAGCGATTATAACTGTCACAGTTTCACAATTATATTGGTTTCCGATTTCAGTTAATGCACTGTTTTGCCAATGCTTTTACTAAATTAAACAATTTGAACGTATCAATAAAACATTTGCTGTCTATTTTAAATTGCGAATCATTGCAAGTAATCAAATAAATGTGTGGCAATTTATTTTTTTAACTCGTAAACATTTATAAAAAAATCTAGACAAACCAGATCAGATGGCCATAGGATTTTCTAAAACAAAAACAGTTCATTTATCTCTTTGTGCTTTTGTCTCTGGTATTGTTGATTTCTCGCTTTATTCGGTGTTCTCTAATTGGTCATCAAGTAATTTCGCTCTCACCTGCGTTTGTTTGAAGTGTTTATTATGTTGTAAAATTGTTAATAGTTTACGCTAGTAATTATTTTGTTTAAAAAAGCGGGGTTACATTAAAGTATAATTGAGTCACCTGTAAAGCCTTATTGACACTGTCTGTACGAGGCGGTAACCCAGCATGTTCGTTTTGACACTGACCTACAAGGCGGCCACCTTTCGGTAACCATGCGTCTGGCTCGCTCTCGCGGCAACATTGAGGTCGGCTCGCGATCGCGGTTAACGTCGCGTTTTGTCTTGATCGTTAAATGATCGAACGCAATGACTGGTCCTATGATTTTGTTTATATTGAGACTCTCTCTCTCTCTCTCTCTCTCTCTCTCCCTCCCTCCCTCCCTCCCTCTCTCTCTCTCTCTCTCTCTCTCTCTCTCTCTCTCTCTCTCCCTCTCTCTCTCTCTCTCTGTTCTTTACCAGTCAGAAAGGCACTTTTTTAATAAATTTTTATTTGGGGGCATACTTGTTTACATACCTGGTGGTCAACAATGGTATCGATTTTTTGAATGAAAGACATACTTCCGCTGCAGAAAGCGTAACTACCTCTCTTCGCCCCGGTAACGGTGGTGTTTATGGCAACCGGTTGAACCATCAACACACTGAACAGTGTGCCTGTGACATACATCCATGGGGAGAGAACTACAGGGTTCGGTTCGATCACGATCGAGTTATTATTAACGGTCTCAGTGATCACGGCAATTGCCGAACTGTTGCCTGGAAAACAAATGATTGTAGCACTATCGTTCGTCCATTGTTCGATGTGAGGAACTAAGACCACGGACGGAGAGTGTCTTTCGAGAGTGTTGTTATAAAGGTATATGGCCATAAACTGCATCACGAGTACAGGATTTGAGGCGGTCACTTTAACGTGCATTTGCCAGTCAACACGGCGCTCGATAAATTCTCCTCTGAACGGCATAACAAATGGCGTGCATCCCAAAATATGAACAACTGTATTATCTCTGAGGGAAACGATCTTGATTATGTCCCCATCATTATCTAAATAATTAGTTGCAACGAGGAAAGTTGTTCCCCATGTTTTTGTTGGCGGAACCTGTTCCATTATGTTTGCCACTCCATCTGTGCTTGGTACATCTCTGGTACCGATAAAAACTGCTACTTTCTTATTGGATAATATGTAGGTCGCACTTAAATCTTGTTCACTTTCAAAATGAAGAACCTCATATTCGTGTACGAGGAATGAAGCATTTTCCCCTGTCGGTGCATGTTCTGGCAGAAAACGATTGTTCACACATACTGTCGATACAGTGATGTTTCCCGGAAACACGATGTCAACGGATGTATTATCGACAGTTCCTATGACAGAAAACTGACAAACACCGCCTAGAGCGCAGTAAGTGATGACGTAGTACTCGTAACCAAGCTGATCATCACTTAAAGCGAGGCTACCGTCGCTAGGATTCCCATTCTTATCGGCTTGAATTATGTGCACTGATGCACTCTCGTCCGTCCCAAGTTTGAACCCTTTCCTTTTAAGTTCAACGCCGTCTGGTAAAAGGTCCCTACAAGCCGCTCCTTGAAATCGGACTGTGTATGTATTGAGAAATAATAATGTCACGTTCGGTGTGCATGACGGAACTTGGGGGGAGATATTCGGTGGGGAAGAAGCCTGGCTAACAACCAATTCGCCTACATACTCAGTGTTCAAATGCAAATCTTTACGTCCAAGAAACGCTAGATGATATGTACTACAATCTGAAAGACATTAACATTTAAATATTAATATATACATTTAAATAATGTTGTTGTTTTAAATAGTCTGCTCATTTATTCCTTACTGAAAATAAAGACTGGAATAAGTCTTTCAAATCCTTTAACTAATCCTCATCCAAAATAGCAGACTTGATTTAATAAAGTTACAAATGTTACCATCGCTAAATTTGAGCTTTCAATGGGAACTTAATGGGGTCATTTATTATATAAATAAATACTAATGTTGAGGTCGATATGTAGTTTTGCGGACCTGGGTAGTGTGATATCGACCGAGGACGAAGTCCTCGGTCGATATCACACTACCCAGGTCCGCAAAACTACATATAGACCTCAACATTAGTATCTTGTTATATCATATACCCTATGAATTTAAAGCATTCTGATGATGATGATGATGATGATGATGATGATGATGATGATGATGATGATGATGATGATGAAGATAGCAAAGGTAGTTATTAATTCCCGGGGTAGTTATCACTTTTTTCGGACTCGCGAGTACGGAGCTCTTAACCAATCAGAATGCTTTAAATTCATAGGGTATATGATACTATATAAAAACAAAAAAAGAAATCAAAGAAATAGTTTATTTATCGATTTTTAAGTTCAATAAAGTATTTCGCAGAAAATAAATTTTGACATGAAACATGACATTCGTATATTTTAAACAACACCTTTGATATGTTCGTTTCAATAACCATAAAGTATATAGTTCGGTTAAAACAGTGAAAACTATCAAAATCTATCAAACTGAAATAGTTTCAATTTTTCATACAGTGAAATAATCTATTTATAATTCTCTAAAAGTGAACGGAAAACATAAAGTAAAAGTACTTATAGCAAATGCATATACCTGCCATTCTGATACCAAGTTGTAAGACCAGGATACCGATAACTGCTGGTAGATTCCACATGGTGGCGCCAGCTGTCTTTTGTCAACCGAGGACCGGGAGTTACTGGGGTGACTATATATAAATGAAGATGTTTTTTGTTTGAAACTGACCTGGAACTCAGATTAAACATATATAGCAGATCATTTAATATCCAAAGACATGTAATATAAAACAAATTTCAATGTACTGCATAAAGATAAATAAATATCGGTACTCTTTATTCACTCAAAAGCTTTTGATCAACAATTCATGTAAACAAATAAAATTCTTCCGTCGAAAATTAGTTGGCTTTCATGGCTTTTATTCTAAGAGTGAAATTATTAGAAAGCAGAAAAATTCTATTTACTTAACAATTGTAAAGACATTTATCATCTTTTTTTTTTCCTATCTGCACAAATGAAATCATTGATATGACTTATCTCTTTGTTAAAGGGGTAGATTCAAGAAGGCTCAAAATTGGCCTAAAATTATCTCAAATTTTCAAATTGCATTTACATCACTGAAAGTGTGCTTTTTATAATCTATAATGGTTGCTTTCTTGAAAAGATAAAAGGTGAAGATGAACCCATAAACCAAAATAAAAAATTAAGTATGTCATATATGTCTGAAATTTGAAAATGTTTGCCAAAATGCAATTTTTTGTTAAATTTTCATCATATTATGGTGATTTTCATATTGGGTACAGGCTTCGACCAAACTAATTTAAAGAATTTTCTTTGTATAAATGTGTGCTGAATTCATGGTCAAAATTTGATTTTGGTCGAGAAGTGTGCCCTTATCAAAATCCTCTAAAATCTGTTGTGAAAATGGACAAAAATATGAATTATTTTTAGCAATTTTGATGGCATTTTGTCAAATATCTTTGGCAGTAATCAATATGAAATTTTAAGATATGAAAAGTATAACTATTTATGTATTCAATGGCATTAAAATTTAAGATATGTAACAAAATTAAAAATTTTACATATTTTAGGCCAATATTAGGCCTTCGTGAACCTACTCCTTTACTATTTGCGTCTCTGGTTAAATCAAATAAGAAAAATACGATGATTTTACGGCCATTGACAGATGGTGATGTTTGCGACATCATATAGGATTAATACTGTCAAAACCAATGTCCATTTCGTATATCATGATTTTTCATTTAATACCAAATTGCACTATTTTTCAGAAAAAGTTTTAAAGGTACATTCCAGCTTAACATGATTGAAATGCGATTCATTTTGTACTAAATTGTGATGCTAAAATTCAGGAGTGCAGCTGTTCGAAAAGAAAATTATCTTGTTATTGCTTCGTGTCATACTTTGCATTTTGCACTAAAGGCAGTTAATAGTATATGGATATTTTTTGTTGACAGATGTCTTTAGAAATGATAAAATAGTACTAAGAAACCTTGTTTGTTTTTTTAACTTTCCTGTTTCTCGCTTTTTATAAGCTTGTACGTAATAAAATAAGAAATTTGTGATTCGAAGTGCAACTGTTCGAAAGCTAAATCTCCTTTGTTTTGTACATATTTGTGCAATTATTAAATAAGCATTTTATATTCAATTTGATGTTATATGGATTTTGAATTTTATCAAATTAAAAAAAAATCTCATTCGTTCTAATATTGCATGACTAACATTTCTATTAACCCTTAGTTTTATCAATAGTGATATAGCTGTAGTAGTCACATTTCTAGCCTGGATTCCAGGCGATGAAGTATTTTGTTTTTATTAATTCTCCAACTAATTATCTTGAGTCAGTCTACATCTCTATCTGAACTTCATCGCCTGGACTAAAGCGTTGGAGTACCAACCTGATTTTAGGTTGGTTATCAATCACTGTCAAGAATTGACCACAAGGTGCTAAGTGGTTTATTGCCTGATGTTTATAAGCCCATTGATACCATGTGGTGCATTTAGATCATTATCTCTCAGTTTTTCTTGACCAGGTCAAACATCACACAATGTGATTCACATTCTTGTTGTTGACTTCATAAGAACTCCAGGATGCAGAGGCTCAATTGTGCATCACAAAAAAATGGAATTAGTGCTTTAAAACCAGACCAAAAAGCTGTTATTGAACGATATATATCCGGAAGAGATGTTCTTTTCTGCTCACAAACTTGCAGTAGCTAGAGCTTGGTTTTTCAAATGGCACCTTTCCTCAACCATTACTTAGAAAACAAAGAAAAATGTTGCACCCTATTCATGTAGATTCATAATTGTGCTGGGGTGGGAGGTAGAGGTTTGTGTACATGCTCCCAGAATTTGTTTTATAACAATGGTGCCGTCTGAGCCATTCTGAGCAATCTGGGGTGAGTCATGTGGATTCAGCCACATATAGGCAGCTACACGCCTGTCTATAGATTTTTGGGGACATAATAATCCTGCTGTAGCTACTGTTTTCTTCTTTTCTGCCTCAAATAATACATAATAGTTGTTTTGATGTTGGGATTATATCTACAAAAATGTATGTTTTGTAAGGGGTTTAACTACTTCCAGATGCCATATTCAAACTGATGTGAATTTAATCCAGTAACTATATCTTATTTAACTCATACTTGCTGCTTCTTTCAGTCATATTGGTCTTTCAAAACCTTCAAATACTACATGATCAGTTAAGAGTATCAGAATCCCTAAGGTAAATAAATAAAAGATGATAGTGGTCATCGCACAGCAGGCTGATTAGGCACGGGTAATTTTAGAGCACTAACATGTCTATCATTTCCAGGAGACCCCAAACGCTTTATACTAGTCTGATAATTCAGACATCTCTCTCGATGCAGTATAATAGAAAATAGACTGGCTACAATAAAGGTCTGTTATGATGTATAAAATATAAATAAAATGACAAAACAAACTAATTATCAGACTAGTGGCTAGTCTATCACATTTCAAACGTTGTTGTTTTTTATTTTTATTCCTGAAAAAAAATATTAAGAAAATAAAATTAATAATAAAAGATAGAAGTTTGCTGCTTAAGTAAACTAGAGTTTATATAATTCTTACCTTTGGAAATATAATTGGAGCCAGCTTATCTGATGCAACTCCTTCTCTGAGAAAACAGCGGTTCAAATCAATTGTTTCCGATACAAAATTTGACACCAAAGCATTCTCCAACCATATCTGTCCACTTGAACCCTGTTCAATTGCTTCAGAATCAGATTTCATTTTTTTATATCACGTCGCTATTTGTTTTGCCGGTGACAAAGTGTTTTCATGTAAACAGACATAAAATGCCGTTGAATCTCAGTTCGATTTCTTTGTTATACAAATGCGCGCATATTGATTTTGATTCTTTATTTTGTTAAAAAAATGTCTCATTATAAAAGAATTGATTAACATTGGAGAGAAAATACAACTATTGTATTGGACATCAATTGTTCCTGGGACAGGCACTCGATAGACAACGCTGATAATTGATACTACATATTTTATTGCTCTAATTATGACCTTCGGTGGTCACAGTCTCGACGATCTGTGTTCTAATTAAACAATGGACATCCTTTAATAATTATTGATTTTAGATTTAACATTAACCCACTCCCCCATTGGAATATTTGCAAAAATATTTTATGTACTAATGACTCTTTTTTTCTTTCCCATACCAAGCAATGTTTTGTTCTGACGTCCCCGACATTTCAAGCTTCCATACGGGTCCACTCAATTCGTTACTAGCAATATGATATGGATTCATATAACTCATCTAGGGGTGCTCTTTTTACCGCCATAGATGTGACTGAAAGTCCAGATGTTTTCTATTGCAAGTTTTATTAACACTTCTTTGGGAAGTACCAGTTTAAAATCCTGATTTAAATCTGCAGAGATTCGCCAATACTTGGAAGACTTATCGACGAATATCGAAGAGCTTTAAGTCATTTATAGCATATGCCATAATAATAAACTCTTTATACTATGAATCAACACAATTTTAGTGAGTTCCCAAACCGTTCATTTGGCACTATAATACATTGATTTAAGATCATTCCTATAAACAATAAGGGCGAAAAAAAAACAAAAAAAAAACGGATAATATCTTAAAACATAAGGGAAACAAAATGTTTGAAGAAACAAAGAACGACAACATTATCCAGGGTGGGTAATCTAAAAGATTCGGAAAAGTGTGTAGCAGGTTCATAGCTATATCTCAATTTTAAGAGTAATTTTAAAATTAGTAAATGTAAAAAAACTTACCAATTTACATCCAAAATGGCCGACTTTTGTTTACAAAATGCATGGTAAGGTGCAGTTTGATTACCCACCCTGTCATCCATGCACAATACAGAAGGAAATCAAAAATCATAAAAGCATATCATTTATAGCCACGCACAGAAAACATAGGCTTCCCACATAACCAAAACGCAGAGAAGAGAATACAGTGAAACCTGTTTTAGCAGCCACCTGTCTTAAACAGCCAGTCTGAATAAACCTAAACTGACATTTGTGTCTAATTGTTTACTGTCTTTAACAGCCACCTGTCTTCAGCAGCCAATTTTTGACACTCCCTTGGGTGGCTGCTTAAGACAGGTTTGACTGTAGAGCATTTATTTATAAAATGATAAATTTCAAACAAGACACATAAAAAATCAACAAAAATAAGAACCTGAGGGGTTACCGCCATGGAATGGTACGTGGCAAAACATTTTGTTACTGGGAATTTATAACAGCTTTTAGGTCGCACTTAACCTGACAAAGTTCTATAAACAAATAAGTACAACTGTCTTGGTGAATTAGCTTAAACCAACACACCAACTCGATGTTACTGATGATTTTTCTGCATTAAGGTGCATGCCAATATTTACGAACCAGTTTAATACTGTGTCATTTGCTGACAATTATTATCAAAATTTTATTATTTTATTATTAAAATTATCGCAGAATAATAGTTTGAAGGTGTTATCATACCAATACATGAAAACAAACAAACAAAGGAGATGAAATTAAACCCGATGTTTACAAACAAATAACAGTTTTACGGGACACGTAACAGACTTTCACAGGTCTCAAATATTAACCTATATATTTATAATACATCTGTTACAAATTTTACCCAACAAAGGTTACTAGGGGTAACTATAGATAATAAACTGACTTGGAACTAAATTCATCATATGGTTACTCAGATTTCCCGTAAACTTACTCTCATGCAGTTATTATCTTCATACGTCTCTTAAGATTGTTTGGTAAAGTATTACAGTGCATATATAATTCCCTTATTTGATTATGGTTGTTTCGGGCGGAACAAACTCATCCAATATTTTTCAACTCGAAAAACTACAAAAACGAGCAGCGCGAATTATTCTTAAAACAGGGCTTCATCTTCATTTATCATGTTTAAACATTTAAGCTGGCTGCCAATCCGATGTCGTATCAAATACCATATTCTTTTACTTACCTACAAAGCATTACATAACTTAGCTCCAGTGTATATAACTTTGATGTTTAAAGAACTAACATATAGCAATGACAGGCAATTAAGATCTATTTCAAATGGGAATCTATTAGTTCCAAATTTTAACACTCTATAAATCATTTTCAGTTGCTGGCCCAAATTTATGGAACTCTCTTCCCTTGAGCGTAAAATCATGCAAAACAGTTGAATCATTTAAAAAACATGTTAAACAATTCTTATTTGATAATATGTAGTGCATTGTCAAGACAATTACAGTGTAATTATGTATAATGTTTAAGATGTTCGGGTCATGAATCTTTTGTTATAATTGCTATTGTTATAATTTTTCATTTAAATATGTCTGTTTTCAGCATGTTCATATTGTTCTTGAAATTTTATTTTATTGTCACTTTATTTTTTTTATTTCTTTCAATTATATTATGAGAATGTATATATGTATGAATGTAAATTTGTAATCATTTGTACTTGTTTTTAAGAGGACCATATGTAAGAATGGCCATGCCAAATATGTTATCCTCTCAAAATAAAGAATTTATTATTATAATTATTATTATTATTATTATTATTATTATTATTATTATTATTATTATTATTATTTCCTCATATATGATGATATTAAATAGTTTATACTGGTAGCGTGATATCTGTTGTGTCTTTAATATGTTCAGAAATGTTATCATTTTAAAAAGAAAGGCTACCATTCGAAAATGCTCGAAAGAATATTCGGTCATTTTACAAGTAATACATGTAGACTAACAATGATTCATGTTGATTTACCCCACTCAATTCAAATTGCTTCTTTTATGTTTTATAAAAACTTTTTATTGAAACAATCAAGGTCAGATAACTACTTTACGCTTTGTAGAAATCAACAATGAAATGTGAGTTTGCAATTACTAAGGTTCGTCTTGAATGTGAATATGACGAGAAGTTTTACTCCAACCTGAACTAGCAATATATACCTGAAACTTGGCGGTAGACACGAAGGCTTTGTATTTTGCCGATTCTGTTGTTGGTGGTTATGTTTTCCCGTTTTTTTAATTTTAAGCTGAGTTTCCATATCAGTGTTTTGTATCATCATCATCATCATCATCAACATAATTGCAGTTTGATATATAGATTAGCTTTTGCATAAGTTATTTTTGCTAATTTGACATCATGAAATTGAGTATTGCAGGCCTGCCAAAACTTCTTCATTAAAAATCCGGAGATTTTGTCTGAATATGTCAATGATGATGACGACGACGATGATGATGATGATGTTGTTGTTGTTGTTTTAATGTTTTGTTTCTGCTGTTCATTATGACTGTGACTGAACAAAAATGATGATAATGATGATGATGATGATGATGATGATGATGATGATGATTTTTTGATAGTTTTCTTTGTAATTATATTCTTTAAAGAATTGTATAAATGTTTTTGCCGATTTCGTTAGAAATGGTTGAAGAACATGTTTTAAAATGACTTTTGTCTATTTTTACCATTTTTTAACTGTTAAGACCTTCTTTTGACAATATTAGAATGAACATGCAGTGAAAAAAGATAAAGGCAGGTGAAACATCGAGGCCCTTGTTTAGTTTATGACGCGCGGTTATTGTATAGTTGTGCCAGAGGCATTGAGACTGCATGTAACTGACCACGTCCTCGTTATCTAGTAATAAACAGGAAATGTGCGACTGCAGTAGAATAACTATTACGTTTATTGCACAACTTTTAAATTAGGTTTAATTAATCTATATTTTTTGCAATTTCATAGAAATCCGGAGATTTTGACTATAAATCCGGAGATCCGGAGAAGTAACTTAAAATCCTGAGATTCCGGATAAAATCCGGAGATTTGGCAGGCCTGGTGTTGTGAATGGATGTAAATGCTTTAATATATAAAATTTGAGTTGTGAGCAATGTAAAGCATATGCAAAAACATATTATCCAGAATAGTGTTTGTAATTATTGACTCATTTTATTTTGAAAACAACTCAACCTTCTAGGTAATACTCCTACACGGATTGTGCATTATCCCTCCCAAGAAAAATGTTTGCAACATCTGAAATTCTGTTCTCTGTGAATTGCCTCTAAACAGTCAGTCCCGACAGAGAAAGAAAACTCGGAATGCAAGTTCCGCTGCTATATAAATTACTGTTGTTTTCACGCATGCTCGTTTCCTTTAAAACAATGAGATGTTTCTAGACTTGAGTATTCTATTCTACACGTTTATGTGTACGGAGTGACCATCATTATGTACAGTTAAAAGTATGGTCCTCATATTCAGTTCATTGCTTTCAAAAGATCTGTAAATCCTTTGACTGTCAGACTTATAGTTCTACAGCCATTGTCTAGGCGTCCATCTTGTTAGACTGAATATAATCAACTAAACATGCACTAATACGATATAATAAGTCGTATATATCACATGTATAATTGTGGATGACTTAAATAGTAACCGTGCAATTTAGTTTTACATAATACCACATTAAGTTGTTTTTTTCTTTTTCAAATGCATCTTGGTGTTAGAGACAGTAAAAATACTTTGTAACGTTTTCGCTAAAATTTGTGAAATCATTAAAACCAAAATATCAAAAGGAATTGTTCATATGATCCTATTATCTTTTTCTTAGTTTGAATCACCAAGTTACTCGGTTACTGTGGCTGTTTTAAAGTTATGATAGAAATTTTTAATAATCAAGTGTACACGTTTTCGGATACATCTATGCCGGATATAAAAAGAAACGACGAAATTTGATTAATTTATAATGGTCCAATTTTGTCCATCTTTGTTTTAAACAGTCTTTTTACACTATTGCTACATAAAACTCATCTAAAATTTTCTGTTGCCGTTTTGACGACCACTTTGTAAGGCCTACTGTACTATAAGCAGAAAAAACAACTTTCACCAGTTTAAGTTTTTGACCTTTGATTGTCCTTATATCAAAAACAAAGTCTGTTTCAGCAAACAGTAAATAGTCATTTGAGCTGAGGCGTTTTAAGTCAACAGTAGCAAAATTACCGCGAACAATTAATGTAACCATTGACAAACATGTCTACTGTTCATTTGGCAGAGATGGCTATTGGAATTCAGTAACACTAAATCACGATTAGTATTGATAAATACACTTTTTAAATATATTTCAAGTCAAACATTTAACTGTGAGCTCGAGCATTTCTTTCAACATTTGTCGTGATCGCAGCATCTATTCACGCAAATAATCGACCTTTTCATCACAATCAACATTTCACCATACCGGCCATTCTGTACATATCTCTATTGTCTTCCATCTGAAGTATTGATGCTTTAACTTATTTAATAAATGCTCTTGTCAGCTGAAATTCAATAGGTGGTGTTTACTTCCCTAATGTAGTTTTATTTGCTTTATAAAGACAATGTAGTTTTATTTGCTTTATAAAGACAATACGATATATAAAATAATTCCGTCTTTATACCCCTACAGCATCAGCGTGGAGGTCGGTTGAAACATGTAACTTAATTTAGTTACTTTTATTAAAAAATAATAAGATGAAAAACAAGTTGAAAGGAATTGTTGCTTTGAGTATTTTTGTGTATTTTATCAACATAACAGGTGAGTGGCATGAGTAATGGACTGTTTCTCTATGTAAAAAGTGCACATCAGGAATGACCATATCCAGCAGTCACAGTCTGCCCACACAGCCAAGTGATATATCATTAGCGTTTCGAAATACAAAAATATTAAGCTTTAAGACAGCGAGTAACTCTTTTTGTTGTTTCTACGAGGTATTTGTCTGATTGATAAGAAAAAGTTTGTTAGTTATAAGTTCTGACTTTAGTCTTCTCGCCTTCTGAACGAGATCACGTCGGCCTAATATGAAAACCGCGTAGACCAAATTTTAAGAAAAGCACGTTTTGGCAACGCGGGGATACAGAAAAATAGCGCGAAATCTGTACCATCTCGCACCTCTATGCCTATGTAAAATTGTATTTATGTATTGTCATGCCGTATTCAGATTTGTAGATGCTTTATAAATTCAAAACCTCGTATTTTACAATATCATGTTTTGATATTTGACCGACGGTTATTGTGAGCGACATTGTAAAGAACGTTAAATAACCTGCAAATTGTACGTGTTACATTCACGAAGTTTGTACAGGTTTTGCATAAATCTATGTGTTTCTGACCGAAATAACCTCTAAACTAAAGTGAAAATTTGAATTTTGTTGGTTACTAATCTGATTTTTCAAAATACAGAAAACATGCACATAGACTATCATATTACCCAAGAGAAAATCAAACAACAAATGCTAATAGACAACAGTAGAATTATTTAAAACTTTACGGCACTTGAGTTTTCTGTCCCAAAGATTATAAAATGGAGATTTTAGAAGTTCTACTTTGTTCTGTTCACTTCTGACTAGCAAATATTTGATTGATCACAATTATTTCTTTGCCTTTATAGAGTGTAAAACGTTCCACGTGGCGTTCTTGGGACGAAATACATCTTCCGGTTATTCAGGATATAACATTGGTCATATTGGATACAAGGAACCTGATGGCCCCTTAAACGTGACGACACGCGACGAACAGTGTAACTACTCTATCACCACTACAACTGTATGGATCAACTACACAACTATCGGTTTTCCGTTCTCAAATTGTTCCTTTCTCGTCCCTAATGGAACCGAGACCGCGCCGAGGGGCATCAGGGTAGAGACTCTCAGTGACATCACAATGCACGTGCATCAAAACAAACCGTTCGGACAACTCGGGGACGGATATTTGGCCATTCCCGATGACTCCCTCGGAACCGAATATTACGTGTTAACTTATTGCCCTTTTGGAGGTTTCTGTCAGTTTGCAGTAACAGCTACTGAGGATGATACGCAGATTAGAGTTGTGTTTCCTGGAAATGTGTCTACAGACGCGGTATGCGTCGACGGAATGACTTTACCCAGTAACGCGTCGAATAGCACAACGTTCCCGTTTAATATGAATGAATACGACGTTCTTCACTTTGAAAGTGATCAAGACTTCACTGGAACATACATAATATCAGACAGGCCGGTTGGAGTTATAGTTGGCTCCCGTGACGTTGGTGCGACACAAGGATACATGATGGAACAAATCCCTCCTGTTAACAGGTTGGGTACACAGTTTGTTGTGACGACAAATGAATATAACAATGCAGGAGACATTGTGAAAATCCTGGCTAGCGTTGACGACACGTTAGTCCACATTCAAGGATTGTCTTCGTTTATGATATCAAAACGAGGTGAATTTATAGAGAAACGCATTGATTGGCGCATGCACAGTCTTATCAAGACATCGAAGCCAGTCCTTGTGGTACAGATTATGTCTGTAGATATTTACAATAACCATTCAGATGTGACTGGTACACCCTCGTTAGTTCTTGTGCCTCATGTCCATCAGTGGAGTGACGGAGTCAGCTACTTCCTGTGTTTCACATCCTCGCTAAACGACACACTACTCGCCTTAGTGACAGAAACTGTCGGAGCATATAGTATTCCGATTTTTCCGTCGCCAACCTCATATTTGTCGATTTGGACTGCGGTGGAAGGGACTAACTACAGTGTACTCCAGCTTCAACCAGACACTGTTAAGACAACCATGTACGGCCAGCGTCGAGGAGGCTATGGGTTCTGTAACGGAAGTTCATCTGCACTGATTGATGCTGACTGGTCCTGGACCTATCAGGTAGACTTGTGCACAGCCGGATATCCGGTAATATACAACCTGAATCAATCTAGTACGGTTTCTTTCGGTCAGAATTTGACCCTCGCTAAGAAATTAGGAGTTCTTGATGTTAACATCTTTGTAACACAGTAAAAAATTAAATCGCTGCGTTGAGGTTGAGAACGTAACTTACTCGTTACATGGCTTTCGTATTTTTATTTTTCGCTGTTTTTAATTTCAAAGAATTTGGGTTATTATTATATTTCTTATTTCGCTCCCAGGTAGAGGTAATATCATTTAAAACTATTTAACTGAAATGAACTTTAATTAGATCTTTTTTTATATTTTTCGTACGTGTTCATGTTATTAACAATTTTTGTAATCCAAGAAAGTGACATGTGATTTGAATTTTTCATCGTAAAAGTATCATATAGGCTGTCAAAGTCGAAATGCCTGAAAAATAATCTTAAAAAACTCGCAGTAACAAGTACACAATGACTACCAAATATTTTTATGAGAGATGTTGTGTCAAACCTCAGTATCTGTATGAAGTCATGTTAGATTCGGGTTCCTGATACGAATTCTATAGTGCATATAATCAAGTACTATGAGTATTTACTAGTTACTTCAATATACGTTAGCTTATGCTAAATATGATCACACTTCACACTTCATAGTTGAGCGTTCAGCGTTCAAACTTTACAATTCACGGTGAACGTTACGATCATTTTTATTACACTGGCAAAATCTGGAAATTTGTCGATTTTGATACAGGGTGGTCATCCGCATCCACTGAGGTCAACTAGGAACTAGAGTTAATAGTTCTAAATAGGCCTTTCGTTCAGACGAACTAACAAGCTCCTAAATAGCGCATTCTGTTATTTCTAAATTGTAGAACTTTTTTAACGAGTGAATGATCCGGAAACAGAAATCAATATAATTATTTTTTCGGAATTTCTTTTAATTAATTAATCAGCTTAATATGGGCCATTATGCTGAACACACTGATGGTTCTATCGTTTTTTTTTGTTTTATTTCAACAATTTAGGGATGCAATTCGACCGTGCCATCCCCGGGAGACGGTGTAGACAATGATTGTGACGGACAGACTGATGAAGACAATTGCACAATGGAAGATCTGGGTATTCACTATTTTTTACCTGGAAAGAAAGGAAACGAAGAGAAAAGATATTAAAAAAAAATACCCCACACGCTTAATACACAGCTTGTATATATCCTAACGAAAATTATAATGAATATTATTTTCTAATTTGTCAAGTAAGATTAAATTGGACGAAGAACTAATCTATGCCAAACACAGTTTTGAAAGACATAAACATGCATCTACGGAAACATATATCGGCGCGTAGTTATTTGTTCGTTAATTATTATGGAATCTTGTGTTTTTGCTTCTTTAATAGTGCTGTTACTTTAAGCGATCTGAAATCTGTAAAAATTTTGTCGGGGTGGGGGAATAAAAAAAATCTGCTTTATGAAATTTCTGTTCTGATAGTCATCGTTTCCTTTTGCAAATCTATCTTAATGTAACAGTTGTTCTTTTTCAAATGTGTATGGTAACATGCATTCTCGGATGTCAATTTACATTACAGAAGTACAGTTTTCATCCAATCAAAATGAGGAGGGGAATATAACGTATAAGTCGGTCAACGTTCGTGGAGCGGGCTTCGTCAATTTTACCGTTACATCTTGTGACGTCTCCAGAATTGAATTCACAGATTTGGCACAGCCTGAATCCTCGCTTATAATCAAGGTATTACCTGTTAGTCTGTTTAATCAAGGTATTGTCTGTTAGTCTGTTAACAAGCAAATGAGCCCAGCACTCACTTTAGCGGCCTACATGTAGTCGAAGGGAGGACACAAAACACACTTGTAGTAAGAGTATAAGTATACAGAAAATGGAGAGGACGAATCGTGGTCAGAGGCCGAGATAGCCTTCTCCATTTTAGGTATGTCTCCAAACTTGACCTTTACATGTAACTATTTAGTGATCGAAATTATTTTGACCTTCTACTTGAAACTTCTTCTCCTGTGTAGTTACGTAGTATTTAGCCACACACTGTCTTGCTCGCTTCATTTAAGATCAGACGGAAACATTTCATAGTGTTTAAATTAAATTTGTTATGGTAGCATTTTGAAATGGAATTAATTTTTTCCATATTAAGCACCTAAAACGGCTTTATGGTACTTTTTATTAAAAAAAACTACGCACTATTTGTTGGAAAAATCGGGTATATCATGGTGATTGAGAAATTATTGAAATATTTAAAAGGCATAAAACATTGGGTCGGATAATGATGAAATAGTATTAGTTTACCTGGAAATACGACATAAAGCATTTATAACGGCCAGAATCTCGGGTGTTTATGTTTGTTTTCTGTAACATTGTACGCGCCTGTAAGGCTCGTACATACCTGGTATAATGCTGCCCCTATATTTGGAAATATCAAGTAAAGAAAGTGGAAAGTATAAAATATTCTAAAATTTAACTGAAAAGACAGTATATACCGGTAACTCAGCGGAATTATGCAACTTTAAATGTTCGTTGTATATGTTCTTTCTCAATATAAGAAGATTTAAGATACCTTAAACAAAGTTTACAAAACTGTATCGCAAATCTCTTATTTTCACATGTTTCTCCATAAGGTAGTTGTCCACGAAACATTTATTGCTAAGACTTTGGAACTCGAAAGAAAATGTATAACATGTTAACGACATACTTATTTAAAAAAAATGATAGCGGGCACCTAAATGAACGATTACGGTTTGTTTTCAGATTTCTGTTGTTTCAGTGGACATCGAGAGGTGTTCTTGGATATGTGTTCCTGTGTTAAGTGCCACACTAGCGGGAATAAACTGCTCACTGGCGCAGTCATTTTCTTTCCAGTGGCGCGAGAATGGATCATATGTAAACAAGTTTGTAAGTATAGTTCGATTTTGACCCGTGAGCTGTGACCTTTCGGACAAGTCCACTGTTATAATACTAAATAGGTAAAGTGCGTCATTTTACAGTTACCGTTAAATTACTTTACTTATATGACTTTAAAACCTGTTCAAAGCAGCAGATATTTTTTTACGCTGCAATAGCTCAGTGGATAAGATATCGGGCTATGAAACAAAACATTGCATGTTCGAATCCAATAAAAGTAATATTATATATTTGTCTTTCATGTCCTTTCTATAATTTTAATTTATTTCTTATATTATTTTTAATTGTATTGAGCTGTTTTATCTTTATATTTTGCAACCCCCTTTTAATTTTGTTCATGTTCATTCAATTCTTAACAATATAATAATTTTCGTTGAGCAGCTTGCCCTGACCCCATACACCTCCGTACCAAAGAAGCGTTGACAATTGTGAATCCTGGCGTTCCGTAAACACGTGTTGTTACATTCTCTTTCTTTTATAATTTACATAATTCAAAACTCCTTTGTCCAATTTTTTGCATCGCCCAAACACTGTGTTTTGAGTAAGCATCGATCGCGATATTTTATCAACTCGCTTGATGAAAGCTTACTCGAAATTTGTATGGTTCGATGTCATTTTTGTCGTTGTCTACATGAATGTATTCAAAAAAGGACATTAAAAACAAAAAAAAAGAAATCTTCTCATGGGATTCGAACACACAGCCGTTATGTCATATTACCAGAAATTAGTAGCGTTACTGCCGCGGCCATGAAACCTTTGTTATAGAGTAGTACGATTTCAACACATTTCGGACACGTTTTAACTGTTCTTATGTCTGGTGTACGCGGACGGACACGTTTTATCTGTTCTTATGTCTGGTGTACGCGGACGGACACGTTTTATCTGTTCTTATGTCTGGTGTACGCGGACGGACACGTTTTATCTGTTCTAATGTCTGGTGTACGCTGACGGACACGTTTTATCTGTTCTAATGTCTGGTGTACGCTGACAGACACGTTTTATCTGTTCTAATGTCTGGAGTACGCTGACAGACACGTTTTATCTGTTCTAATGTCTGGTGTACGCTGACAGACACGTTTTATCTGTTCTAATGTCTGGTGTACGCTGACAGACACGTTTTATCTGTTCTAATGTCTGGTGTACGCTGACAGACACGTTTTATCTGTTCTAATGTCTGGTGTACGCTGACAGACACGTTTTATCTGTTCTAATGTCTGGTGTACGCTGACAGACACGTTTTATCTGTTCTAATGCCTGGTGTACGCTGACAGACACGTTTTATCTGTTCTAATGTCTGATGTACGCTGACAGACACGTTTTATCTGTTCTAATGAAGGTGTATTAATTTCATTGCAAAAGCTAGCCTTCGTTCTGATCTGATGAATTCACTAGGTATCGTGATTATAACAGCATGCGTAATAAGTACCATGATTAAAAATAATAAAATGCGCTATACTCATAAATCGCATCATGGTTTTTCACCGTGGTTTACTATGAATCTGCTACTATGAAGTCCACCCACAACGTATTCCGGATGCTTTTTTTTTCCTTTTTATGGCAATATGTATCCTAATTTATTTCGTTCAGTATGTGAACATATACAAGAGAACATATAAAAATTACAATAGCGGGGGTCAGTTGTGATCAGACCGTTGGTGATCAGGGCTGAAGGTTATAAAGCTGAGATTGGAAACAAGTCTCAAATCTCAAGCATCTGGTTGGCTGAAATGGCGACCAGATTTAACCAGGGTCAATATTTCAGTATTGTGACTTATTTCTTAAAGACGATTGCGGTGGTTACCGTTTTCACAACGTTATGAATGTTATGTGTACACCGTTTGAATGACACGTCGTAATTGTCAAGGTCGGTCGTGGACTCCAGACCGAAAAAGGTTGATTGAAAAGTATAATTTAACAAAAGAGTCTCACCCATGCCAATTTATATCAACGTTTACATTTTGTTGAAACAAAACAACTCTTAAAAGACCATGTAAACGGTGCTCACGTAAAATTTACAATATTTTGAAATCAGAAACTACCGCATCCGTCTTTAACTATCTGTTGCAAAATTGACTCTTGCGGTCACGATCTAATTTAACGCCGGTTCACACTCGCGACGGGTAGTTTAACTCCAGCTAAAGCATTCGATGTTTCCATTTACCATCCCTGGAAAATCCGACTTGTTGAATCAGAGGACTACATTTATAATTATGTTCCACGTTAAGAAACATACATATGTATTATTGTCGCTGGATCATAGACTTCCTCATATACTGTTCATTATAGTCCGTAATGTCTGATATAAAGTACTGTCTAACCTCGTGTAAAAAGAAGATCAAATGATTCTATTCAACACGTTTTCGATCGCAACCAAAAACGCATAAGGAATTTCTAAATTGTTGATTTTCCAGTTCAAAAGGACTGTAGCACTGAATTTTATTTTCAGCAAACACCAACCGAGGAGTTTACATGGTTTAAAAGTGCTTGGGATGTTGATTATGCAGCAATGAGACTTTCAACACTTACCGGTTCTGCAAACTTTACTGTCGGTATGTTTTGTCCGGTTAGTTTTAATAACTCTGTGTTTGTTTGTTTATATTTTAAACAAGAAATATCTTTAAAAAAGATAAACGGCGTTGATGGAAAAGATTTGTATATATAAGAAAGAAAGAAATAAAGAGCGTGCAAAAATTCCGTCTGGTGATAATACGTCGATTAAAGAAGAATGGGTAACATTAACTGTACATTTATTCAGTTCCAATAAAATACCTCTTGTAGAGTTAGTACTAATGATGAATAAATGTCATTAAAATACAATAAATGAAAATAATAACAACTTGTTACAAGAGCGAAATTTACCAACTTTTACGTAAATCAACTTTAAAAAAAGTGTCCCTCCCGAGTATTGAACGCGGGGCCTCAGCTTGAGAGGCGAGTGTGATAACCACTACACCAAGGCGATTTGAATTTCTGGTCTTGAAATTAACAATCAGTATCAAAGGAACTAGAAAGGAACCAGTAAGAACCAGAAATATCTGCACTTCTCTGTCGTTTAACACTGTGTATTGTACTCGAGTGTTTACCTGACACCCATGAATATTCCATATAAAATCGTATTTAAGCCATCAATTGACTTAACTGGTTACTTATACCGTAAATATCCTTTTCTCCAATACAATTATCGCTTTTAAAAACGAAAATGCCCGAACATATAAGTGCCAGGTAAATACTAACACACAATATAAAAATCGTTACGGTAATCATTAACGAGACCCACTAATAACCAATCAAAATAATCTATTTGATTTTCCCGCTGCATAATAAGTTTTATTTACAATATTTCATTGGTCGAAAAACTAGGTCAAAAGTGAGCTTAGACAGCTAACGCCGAATAACGCCGAAAAAGTAAAATATGCATATCAGAAATCGACACACTCAAAAAACACAGCCTCCCTACGCAGCGAAAACGAAAAGAGGAAGAGAGAGAGAGAGAGCATGTTTGTTATAAGTGTGTCAATTCAAATAGGACATGACAAACAATTAACGAAAAAAAGAACCTTTGGAGATACCGCCTTGGAACTGTCAGTGGCAAAGTGCCACTGGGGGTTTAAACCTGTTAACTGTATTTTATTTTTATCATAAGATATTGATGAGAGATTTTAACCAGCAAAGCTGGTTTAACTAAACTTCTGAAGCGTGTATCAAACCAGAACGAGGCAAACTGGTAACCGGCGAGTTACGCATTTTAGCAAGCATGCGAAGTAGTCCATTAAATTTGATTTAGTGGTACTATTCAGTATGAATACAGTAATGTACAGCATAAATGTCAAACTTTGATTTAAAGAAGAAGAACTTGTATGCTAATCTCTGGGATAATAGAGCAGTAAAGCAAACTTCACAATATTATATTCCTCAAGCTTATACATTAACATATAAGGCAGGCGAAATATGCAAGTCGTATACTAGTATACAAATTCGAATCATTCGGCCTAAGTAGCTAAAGTGGTTAAGCTTCGGCACAGTTTGCCGAAAACAAACAACAGTTTTTGTGTCAGTAAGTATGTGTTTATCATGACCTCGAACAGTGTTAAAAATGTAATATGTTCTGGAAAGTTGTATGGATGGGATATATTGCGGAGTTGGTGTTTGTTGTTTGTTTTGTTGTTTTTTTTTCAGACAACTACCAATGTCCCTTTCCCTCGCAACACGTTTCGATATGAAAGCCGAAAATCGGTATAATATACAACGTATTAATAGTGCTTTGTTTTTGATCTGTAAAGTTTCTGATCAAAGAAAATTGTCATATAAATGGTGTGTGTTTCGCCAAGCTTTAAATGTTCACGTAGTAAGTTGTTCAGTTGATATGTGGGACAAAAATTCTAAAACTGAGATTAGAGACCAGTCTCAAGTCTCAAGCATCTGATTGGATGAAATGGAATCTCAGTTTTATTATCTAGGGCCTTACATCTATTGCAGGTCTGGCAGAAAAGGACTGTGGCAAAGTTTACTTCGATGGTAAGCAAGGCTTTAACATTCTAAACAACCTGTTTGTTATTCACTGTTGGATACTGGGTCATTTACTTGTTTGTTATGTTCTTTTTTTGACGTTGTATTTACAACAGGAATGACAGGTCAACTCTGAAATGTTAAAATTTCTTTAAACCTTTACTCCATGTGATATGGCTGTTATAAGTGAACAGTGTAGATTCAGATCAGCCGGCACATCTGTATCGTCTGATCAGGATCTACATTGTTCGCAGTTTGATTTATTGGGCTATTTCGTTGCACACGCGATAAAACCCATATTTTATGTAATAAAGAGTATTAATACGGTATAGAATATCTAAAAGAATGATATTCAATTTACTTCCTAAGAACAAAGAAGTTTCATAATTAAAGGAGTAGAGCTTGTTACCATCAGTAAAATAATTCGTTACATCATGTGTTAACTTTATATGAACTTGTTTTAAGGTTCTTGTTAAGAACGCGAAGGCGGAATGACGAAGTGACGGAAACACAAAAGGTCTCTTTTAAACACATGAAAAAAGCTTTTAAAAAGACTTCTTAAAGAAATCCATCATGTTTTCGTAATGACGGTCTGTTGAACCTTGCAAAAATCAGCCAGCATACTGGGCTGCAGGTTTAAAACTGAGACCAGTCGCCATTTCAGCCAATCATATGCATGAGATGTGAGACTGATTTCCATTCTCAATTTTATAACCTTGAGACCAGATGTTGTGTTTAATGTTCGATAGTTGACAGTACAGTATGAATAGTGACATGTTTCTGAAGTGGAAATCAATGTAAACTTTTACCTGAGTGTTAAAACAATGTTTGCTGTTTAAACAAACCTTATAAAAGTTTCATCCGGCATCAATATTTGATTTAAATCGGTAGCTTTTTCGTATTGTACAGCCTTTGCAATTAAAATGGTTATTGATGCACTCGCTTTTATATGTTTCACTTGAATCTGAGATATATCGGAAAATGTCTGATTATTCAGACATAAAAATAAATAAAAGTAAATGGTGACAACGGAAAATAGTAAAAGATCAAATGCTTCACTGTTATATCAGATAATATTTAGCGTGGCGGGGATGTAATTTTCGCTTGTTTTGCGCTATGGAAAGAGCGCGAAATCAGAACCCAACGAAATCAAACCATGGAATTTTTAATTTTATGAGAATAATAAAACTGCGCGAACATGCCCGCGCGAATATATCATTTATGTGCGAAATTAAATGATACCCCAGTAGTTATAAGACAGTGTCAATATACACTTACAGTCAATTTAAACACACCACTGCATTAATGTTAAAGGTTTCAGTCTTCCACTTTGAAAAATGTTTAGTGTGTTGTTTCGATATTTATTTTTGCAATAGAGTAGTTTAAATTGTTCTTATGACCTTACTATTTCATTGTAATTCGATATAATAAACATTGCAGAAAGTGTGTCATATATCTCCGGTTCAAATAGTATGCGCAACAGCACACAACACGTTTTCGCAGCTCATTTTGGTATATGTCCAAGAGTAGGAGATGCCGGCGAAATGCAGTGCTTTTACAAATAAAAATAATTAGTGGCATGATTTTTGAGAGTACCATTCATGTCCTCTTTAAATGTATGTTCAAAGAAATATTCATTAAAAACATGCATTAAAACACAATTATCAAAACTTTTTAAAGAACACAGTTCACTGTTTAACTGTTCACTAACTGCCAGTTTACATCGACGTGATTTCAAACTCTTCGGAGACCACCCCCTCCCTCCTCCTGTAAGAGCCGCCCTTCTTCTGTCGGAGTCAGCTAAAGCGTTCGGTACAATGCACAAAATGTGTTTAAAGAACCACGAAACTAAATATTTAGGTTTATATTTTATAACAAGGTGACGGTGACAACCACGGGACTGAGTTTATCTTGCCCGTGTACAATACGGACCGGAACTACTCTGTTGTAGTAACTACCTCGGACACCTCGCCAGGTGGCGTGCACATAACACTAGACGTGTCCAACAACCTCGCAACCGGAAGACTAGATGCCAGCAAAACGTTATTCATCCATAAATCCGACATCACTGAACCAATATACAAGGGCGTAAGTGTAAAATAATCCCATTTTTTAAGAAATCCGTTTGTTTCTATGGTACTTGTCGGTAATAATGTCACAATTACATTGTAACAATGTCGTAAAAACATCGTGGTCGAAAATGCATTAACAATGTAACGATATTAATGTGCTAATACACAAACGATATGCGCAGTTGCTTGGATGTTTCTTTTATTTGTTGCATCATCTTATTCATTTGATAACGGTCAACAAGAAAATTCTGTCAAAGAAACAAGATTTCTTTTTATACTTACGCGAATAAGGAATATTATCGGTTTAATCATGCAAACAAATCTAGAGATTTTGATCCTATAAACACAGTGCAAATTCGAACATAAACACAGTGCAAATTCGAACACTCGGCAAGTTTAGCCCCTTTGAAGATGATTGAAATTTGTGGTTATTACGCGTGGCGAATATTCGTTCATATGAAATTAAATACATGTGATTTGTAATATGTTGTTATTTGCTTGCATTTGCTTGCCGACCTTCAGGTGCGGCTTCGAGCCCAAGGAGGAGAGGTGTCAGTGTACTTGATGCGCTCCACGACAGTTACCTTCGGCATGCAGATATTACCTACCGATATCCTAGGACCTGTATATCAGCTTTACAAAGGAGACAACAACAGTTCCAATCAAACCGGTGAGAAAAGTTATATGCATATCATTTTTATTTATTTTATCATGTGCAATTAAATAATAAAATAACAGTGTCGAAATAAGAGATTATTTCCCATTTTATGTACGAAGGTCGTTTGATAATTTCGTGGTGTTTTGCTGTAAAACACGTAGCTATTTACTAGAATATTGTGAAAGAGGGAAAATATAGAATTGTTGTAACATTAACAACTGAATAAGACTAATGACCGAAGCATCTTAAATCCGAGTTATTGTTAAAAATAGTTATTTTATTTTTATCCCTGCCAGGATAATGAAAAGGATACTCTAAAGGGATTGTTTGCATGCTTGGTAATGAACCAATCTACAGCTAATCGATTTCCTTGCCTTTTTTTGCACGTCGGTGCCAGAGGTTTAATCGTTTATCATGTTTATGAGGAAATCTTGTAAGAACCTAGAAGCTCGATCTGTTTCTTTTATCCCTGTCATCATGTCCTTTCTGATTTAATTCCAGGGGCTCTGGTCTTAGTAAGGTCATTTAGGTCATTTCCCCACCTGTTTTACTTGGCTACGTCACAAGGTTATTGTGTTTTAAATGTTTGGATGTTTTTACATGAAACATCGCCGAGTTGACGGGCGGGTTGGAGCTAATTCACCAAAACAGCTTGTTCTTTGTTCCTATATGGGACTTTTAGAGCAAATATGCAAGTGTGAGATTTATGCACCCTTGAACGTGGTTTAAACTGGCAAATTGTTTTGCCACTGACCGTCCTAAGAGGGTTACCTTGGGAGTGGGTTCCCCTTTTCGTTGTTTTGGTGTCTTTTTTTCAAATTGATCACTTTACCGATGCTCTCTTTTCCTCTATTTTTAGGGACTGTGTGACAATGCTCTGTTTTTGAGTTTTCTTATTCCTGATTTGCATGCATGTCTGTACGTCCATCCGTCCGCCAGTCCGCCCGTCCTTCTTTCTGTCTGTCTGACTGCCTGACAGTCTTTCTATCTTTGTCTGACTTTCTCTCTGTTTGTCAGTCTGACTTTCTCTCTTTCTGTCAGCCTGTCTCTATTTTTGTCTAGTCGCCATTTCATCCAATCAGATGCTTGAGATTTGAGACTGGTCACCTGATTTATTTTATGATCTTGGGCCCAGGGTCCCCCAAACTCCCACACAGTTATGCATTGCCCCGCAAGATCCGACCTTTTATCATGTTTGCCGGCTACCGAGATGATATCTGTTCGTATTTTCAATTGCAGTGTGTGAAGTTTTTGCAGTGGACAGAGAAGCCAATACCAACAATGGAATTGTAGGCTTGGACACACACATGAAAATCTCCGTCAACAATTTAAATGGTAACACATTAAGGTCATTATTAAAGATATTGCATTTATTGACTTGTTAATACTAAGTTGTTAAAGAATAAAAATCTTCTTCTTTCTGTAAACACTCTGGGGAAAATCTGATATGAAAGTTATCTTGCGCTCCTAACAAGCTCTCAGGGGTCTTATCGCACGTAATATTGTCACCGAAAAAAAAACGTTGTCAACGATTACATGATACATGCGCATTGGTTCTTCATCGGATCTTCGAATTTGCCGGTTTTCAATACCGATACATGCTGTTCATAAACGAGACCGGTGTGCAATACCGATACAGGCGCACTGGTTCCTAAACGTGGACGGTGTGCAATATACCGATACAGGCGCGCTGGTTCCTCAACGTGACCTGTGTGCAATACAGATACATGCGCACTGGTTCCTCAACGAGGCCGTTGTGTAATACCGATACTGGCGCACTGGTTCCTCAACGAGACCGGTGTGCAATACAGATACAGGCGCACTGGTTCCTCAACGTGACCGGTGTGCAATACAGATACATGCGCACTGGTTCCTCAACGAGGCCGTTGTGTAATACCGATACAGGCGCACTGGTTCCTCAACATGACCGGTGTGCAATACCAAAACATGCGCACTGGTTCCTCAACGAGACCGGTGTGCAATACCGATACAGGCGCACTGGTTCCTCAACGTGACCTGTGTTTAATACCGATACAGGCGCACTTGTTCCTCAACGTGACCTGTGTTTAATACAGATACAGACGCACTGGTTCCTCAACGTGGTCTGTCTGCAATACCGATTATGCGCACTGGTTCCTCAACGTGGCCGGTGTGCAATACCAATACAGGCGCACTGGTTCCTCAACGAGACCGGGTGCAATACCGACACATGCGCACTGGTTCCTCAACGAAACCGTTAATTCGCACTGATTGACCAATACCTGTACACTGGTAAGTATTCATGCTGGGACTGTAGTACCGCACTGCTAAGCTAAGCTTGTGCCCCAATATTTTTTTCTCTAATAATTTACTTTGCAGCTCTTGGTAGCCAGCATCGCCTCGAGTCAGACAGACCTTTGGCGGTGTTTTGTAGCCCTAGGTTGCCTTCCGGGGGCCAGCTGCCACCGAGGGAGACCCTTGGTAGAATCTTCTTTATACCCAAATTAGACTATAAAGGTATTTTTTTAAACATCTAATATTTATGTATATTTATTTTTATATATAGCTAACCTTTCTGATAATTTTGACGAAGAATTTAATATCTGTCTAAGTGTCCAGAGAGCATTTTTAACAAATCAATGAAAACTTGCTCTGGTTAAACAAATTGTAACTTTATGTAAAACATAATCTTGCATTGGTTTTACAAACAACGACGAAAAAAAAGTTGGACGCTACAGTCTCTACTAGCATTTTTGCAAGGTCAAATGTAAACACCACCGCCTTGTTTTAAGATTTGATAATTTTTTGTTACAGCTTTAAATGCCAGTGCCACGGTCTGGGTCGTGGCGACTGAAGACAGCACTGTGGTAACAATAAGGGGAGACTATGACCATGTTGATACTATGAATCTCACAGGAGAAGTTCTCACAAGAGTCCTGGAATCTAACGTTGTAAGTACTGGCATCATCTAGATCTACGGTATTTACGGGTTGTTAAATATATGCATTACATGTATTACAAAACTCCTCTCAACGTTATTTAACGGTGTCAATTTGGTAATGTTTTACAATCCTCGTGATTGTGGCATTTGTTTTGTGTCCCCTGCGAAAGCAGGTAGACACATAGTGATCATATGGTCCAGCGGCGTCGTCGGCGGTGCCTTCGTCTGGTAGTCTCCCAAATTAAATGAAACGTAATGTTGTCTATTACTTTAAAAGTAATCGAATGTTATTTTCACCTAATACTTGCAAAGAAAGTATATATCAGCTGCATGAACAAAACTATTTTAGTTATGCCCCTTTCAAATGCAACTCTAGGCGACAGGTGTGTTCCGAGGAACACCAAATTCTAGTTTTTTCTCTAATGCAAGGAGACAATTTTAATAGATCTGCATTCAAGATAGACACCGGAAGCGAAGCCTTGCATTTAAAAATATGTTTCGTTTATACATGTTCTCATACATTCCAGACGTATGGTCTAGAGTCGACCAAGCCAGTACAAGTCCAACTCGAAATGAACTCTTCGCAACAAATATGGACCGCAGTTGTTACCATCCCGCCTACTAACCAGTACAAAACAGACCATGTTTTCCCCGCACTACCAGCTCACTTCTCCGTTTTTGAAAGGTTTAGTAAACTGTTTGTGCTTCTATAATTAAGCCGATAAATACAGCTTTTTTGCATTGCTTAACGGATCTGTTATTTAAAATATTAGAAGTTTTGCTATCTTAGATACGCTGTTAAGCATTTACAAAATAGTTCAATCAAAGCGCTGAAAGCGTTGAAAGACTGGCGCGCTGGTTTAATGGAACATGCCCTGCACAGATATCATTACTGTAAACATATGAAACTATGTGTGATTTTTTCGTTAAATTTTGTGACAGTTACTATCATCAACATTAGCAAATAATTCAGTATATTCAGGGATTTCAACAGATGCAGGTACTTGTATTTGATGCAAGGAAATTAGGTTTTCCACTTTTTTCACCTGAATCTTAGGTTGGGGGTCTTTTTGATGCAGAAGCGTATGATTAGTGGTTAAATTTTGCTAGAATAACGATGATCAGGCTCCGCCACAACTGAGTAGTGTCAACAATGAAATGCACAAGGCTCACGTACCTTAAGAGACTGAAACAGTTACAATCTTAATTTTTACGTCGATCGCAACAATGCATTAACAAACATATTCGCCAACTTACTAACGGTCTCCCCAGGATTTTTGGAATGGTTGTCGCTGGACTGTTCGTGGATTTAAGCTCGCGTAACTTTATTTTTTAACTATCATTTTATACAGTTTTATATTTGTACCAAAGTTTACTGCAAAAACTGTATATAGTACATAGATGTTTTTTTATCTCTTAAGAGCCAAGAAAGGTACAAAGTTAGAAAACATAAATAATGTGAAACAATGTGTAAACAGTATGTCAACATGTGTTTTAATAACATAAACTGATCTGATCTCATCAAGTTACATTGTCAACTATATATTCTGTATAGTTAGTTTTTCACCTTCATTGTCCAAGATATCTCACACATATCAAACTCAGTGTTTCATTACAACTGACAGATTTAGGATTCAGAAGCCTCTTTTTTTCTTGGGCCCAAGTGCTGACTGCCTTATTAAAATCAAACTCCATGGACCTTCCATGGATATCATTAACAATGAATTTAATGTTGAATTGTTAAGCCTGCTTCTAAGCTTTGTCTTCACTCTTGATAAGGTGGAAAAAACCCACTCACAATCTGAAATTAAATTAATTTACGATACCAGTAAACATATAGACAGCTTCACATACATGTATATAAAAATAGGTATTCAGTTAACACAAACAGGTATAATAAATTATGTAGTGTACCCCTAGAACCTGGTTTAAACCCCTAGTAGCAAATTATTTTGCCACTGACTTCCAAGGCGCTAACCCATACGGTTCCCCTTTTTTGTTAACCGATCAACAAACAAATCATTTATTTTCCTCTCTTCTTTTTGCTGCAGGGGAGGCTGTGTTTTATGAGTGTGGCGATTCCTGATATGCATATTTCCCTTTTTATATATAGTAGCATGAAATTGAGTAATTTTATTTATTTAATGCAAGTCACAAGGCTAAGTAAATATATATATATATATATATATATATATATATATATATATATATATATATATATATATATATATATATATATATATATAAACCATTGCCAACTTCTTGCAACCAGGAGTAGACTTTCTTCCACTTAGGATCGACACCTGACTGGATCGAACTGGCGTTGATTCAGTATCTCGACATGTTGGGGGTACCGCGTCCGGCGTCGGAGTAATTTCACGACGTGAAGGGGTACTTGGCGTCGTCAGAGTCGCTCTTGGAGGGCTATCCGGAATGATCTCGATCTCATTTCTAGAATTTTGAAGTTCAGAATGCCCGATGGAGTTGGCATCAGCCTCACAAGGCCGGTTTCTCTTGAAATAAGATAGAATTGAAGAGTCGTCGTTCTTTCGCGCATGCATACTTGAAAATGTGTCCGACGAAAATGAACTGATCGTTACGATGATAGCGCAGAAAAATGCCACAGAATGTATTTCTTTTGCAATTAAAGTTCTAACTGCAACTTGCCAATAGATTTGTTTAAAACAAATCCATTATCGCACAATTATTTTCATACATGTATACAGTACAATTTTCGAAGTGTTTGTCTTCTAATCACAGAACTAAGAATAACCAAATTATTACTCATGATCGCATCTCATTTAATTACATTTTCGCAAAGGGTATTTATCCTAGCTCATGGTGCTCAGGGGTTATAGTTCCGGTACCCAAAAAGGGTGATCCGAGCGATGTTAACAATTATCGTGGAATAACTTTAACAAGTGTTTTTTCTAAAATATTTTCGATATTATTAGATACGCGATTGCGTAAATGGGCTGAAAGCAATAATTTGCTATCTGATTATCAATTTGGATTTAGAAAAGACAAAAGCACAACTGATTGCATATTTGTATTAACATCAATAATAAACAAGATAATTAAACATGAGAAAAGGAAACTTTATGTATCAATGATCGATTTTCGTAAATGTTTTGATATGCTGTATAGAAATGGTATTTGGTATAAACTTATTGTTCAGGGAGTCTCATCGAAAATAGTTAAGATCCTGCGAAGTATATATTTGAGTGTAAAGGCTTGTGTTAGAAGTAATGGTGCTTTATCAGAGAATTTTGACACATATATGGGTGTAAAACAGGGTGAGCCCCTATCGCCCTTGTTGTTTATTTTCTTTGTTAATGATATGTATGAATCTTTAAATAGTGCTGATGTACCTTGTTTTACTTTGGGTGAAATGCAGATTTTCTTATTGCTATTTGCTGACGATTTAGCATTATTCTCTTATACTGAAGAAGGTCTTCAATTATTATTGAATAAATTAGCAAGTTATTGTAATAAATGGGGTGTTTCTGTTAACACTGACAAAACGGTTGTAATGGTTTTTAAAACCGGAAACAGACCAGAGCATGTGCAGTTGTTTTATGAAAACAAATTATTGGCTGTAGTTAAGCAGTTTACTTATCTAGGTGTTAACATATCATCAAACGGTAACTATTACAGAGCTCAAAAGTCGCTATCAGATCAAGCATTAAAAGCATTATTTTCGCTAAATTTTCTTTTTGATGAGGTTTCTTTAAGTATTTCAGAAAAATTAAAACTGTTTGACGCTATGATTTCACCTATTTTATTTTATGGATCAGAGATTTGGGGATTTCATAAAGCCCCTGACATTGAACGAGTACACTTGAAATTCTTAAAACAGCTATTAGGTGTTAAGGTGCAAACTACAAATTCTGCAGTATTTGGTGAATTTGGAAGATTCCCATTTGAAATATTACGTAAAGTAAGAATTGTTAAATATTGGTATCGAATATTACAGTTACCAGATTCATTTATTTATAAAATGTTGTTTTTAAAGGACGTAAATGGTATACATATAAACAGCTGGTTCATAAATTTGAATTCTATGTTGAAAGAATTAGGTTTTTCATATCTGTGTAATAAAGTAATCATAGAACCAATAGAAATCCAAAGAGTTATTCAAAGAATATATGATCAATACTTACAAAAATGGTGTTCAGAATTAGAAAACTTTTCAAAGCTTGATTCGTATAAATTGTTTAAATGTGATTTTGTAGAAGAAAAATATTTGAGTTGCATTGAAAACAGTAAATATAGAAAAGCTCTATCTAGATTCCGTTGTTCATCTCATAAATTGGCTATTGAAGAAGGAAGGTTTAGAAACATAGAAAGAAACAATAGACTTTGTATACAATGTAATCAACATCAAATTGAAAATGAATACCACTTTCTGTTAATTTGCCCTAAATATAGAACTTTACGAACGGAATTGATTAAAAATTACTATATTTCTTGGCCCAATCATTATAAATTCAAAGCGTTATTACAAACCAAAAGCAAAAAACAGTTAAATAACCTTGGTAAATTTATTTTTTTAGCAATGCAAAAAAGAGATAGTAATGGTTTATTTTGAAATGCATGTTAATATCTATTGTAGCGCATTTTGGTAATCAAACGAATCACTTATATTATACGTTTGTTAACTACATATACCATGCCTCTTATATCATACTTTTCTTGTGTTTTTCTCTTATACTTTATATGCCGCCATTGTAAATTGTGTTTGGCTCTGAACATGTATTTGTTTAATGCCAATAAAAATTTGACTTGACTTGACATTAAAATCATTGAACATTATGTCAAACACACCGGCTTCCGCTATTAATTGAGAATATCAACAGTCGGCAGAGCCAAAATACGATCAAACGACACCGACAGACTTGCGAGTTCACCACGTGGAGAGGCGGAGTTATCTCAGCTGATAGTAAAGAAATCGATTGTGATTGGTCAAATCACCCATTGCTTAACCTTGAATGAGATATGTATTGAAAAGCGACCTGTGTTTACAATGCAAGAAACAGAAAAATATGACATGTCGATTTTGAATAAACGGATGTCGGCGAATTTAACACTTGTTGGAAATAGATAAAAGCTTGTTAACGCTTGTCTGGGGAGAACACTGGGACCCGGCCCGGTCCTTGATAGCCGAGCAAAATCTCGATCCACAACTACTCCAACCTAACCAAAATGGCAACCCACGCTATCTCCCGCTTGTCATGTGACTGATTTGTTTTTAATCGCTCTTTTAATATCCTTTCATAGTTGTTCGAACAACAACATTAAATTGTTTTCTTGTTTTTATTTGTAGCACTATCTTTCAAAGTTCGCATTCCTTCTGGAAATATTTGTATTTTCTTAAAATGCACTACTTTTTATGCCACACAACTACGAAATCTAATTAAACTACTCATGCATATCCAGTTGCTTGTTCATTGCCGTAGCTGGTCATGATTTCACTCTACATTTGTTCGATGGAATTATTTGCATGGATGCTCCAAAATTACACGGAAACTTACTATCAATCGCTCAGAATTCGTGGAATGGTGTGCTGCATTGTGCTTCACACGTGTGCAGAACATTTCGGCCTGCTCTCGCGGTGACCACTTACTTGATACGCTCTCGTGGTCGCAATGATACACCCGAAGTTAAGGACTGCGCGTCGCAGAGTTCACGGCATCGTTAGTTAAGACTGGTGCGCATGCGCACCAGTCTAAAAACATACCGTAACATAAGAGGCGCTATCGCCGCACGGTTCGGGTTCGGTTCACAGTATGGGCAGTATCGTTTGTAGCGCCGGGGTGTTTCTTGGATCATTTATTGACAAGAAGCAAATTTAAATTTATGTAGATCATATATTCATTCAAGAAAATTGTAAAGTAATACACATTTACAGCGCCCTTTTATAAATGTATACTACTACTACTACTACTACTACTACTACTACTACTACTACTACTACTACTACTACTACTACTACTACTACTACTATAAAAAGCACCTTCTTAATATCGGAAAGTAAACACAAATTCGCCATAGCACTATATAAGACTAACATTTCCATTTTCAGTTCTGTAGTCAACACAACAGGCAAAAGTTTACCGAGCCTGATCAGCCCGGGCCAGATATTCAATAACCCAGTCACATATTCTTACCCATCAGGAGCGACATTCTCCCTCACAGCCGTCAGAAACAGTACGACTAACGTCCCCATATTCTTCATTATACCTGGCGATGCATTTTATAAAGATACCAACACAGTAAGTGGTTGCTTTTGATATTCAAAGTGGCATATGTCGTCAACTTACTATAAACAATACAGTCCAACCTGTAAACAACGTCTACCTCATTTGAAAATTATGTCGCAATGACTAATTTATAAAGAACAAATTTACCTGGGAATAAAACCACTTTTGTTGTCTCCCCAGAGTGGTCTTTGAATAGAGGTTTGCTTGTAATACTGGTGACTACAGTTTAAAATATTCTTGGATTATTTTTATTATGGTAAATGCTCGTGCATGTATGTATGTGCGTGCGTGCGTGTTCGTTGTATTTGAAGCAATATATATCTCTGAGTCTGTGGATGCATTAGCTTCAAAGTAAGTCGTACATGCTTAATATTTGGTAGGTTTTAAATATCGTAAAGCTGCATTATAGCGAAACAATGATAAACTGCTCAACTGCTCGACAGACTTAAAATATTTGTACATACTTTTAAGTTCACTTCAAAGCTTATAAGAATAAAAAAGGTCATCCCCTTACAACACCATTGGAAGAAAATGTTATGTTTTTGTTCTAGCCGTGTAAATTGTCTTCTGGTGTACCCGGAGATGGGCTCGATAATGATTGTGATGGTCTCATCGACGAAGAACAATGTTCGGAGACTGTAGCGCCGGGAACAGTTGGTACGCACATTTAACATAGGACTTTATTGATAACTTGACAGTCACGTGACTGACATGTCACTTTAAATACAGTTTATCAGCACAAAAAACATTCACACATTAGATATCGCCCAATTTTCTTGACGACTATTTTACGCAGGAAAAATATTTTATTTTTCCCACCATTCTTAGTTTTAATACACATAGTATCTCGTGACTGTCTATTTATTCATTATCAGTTATATATTAACGTTATGATGAGAAAAAAATAACCATGCTTCGAATCTAATGAATCTATTTTGAAAACAAATTATCATGTGTATTAATAACCATCTAAAATCTAATTTATTATTAAAAAAATTGTTCTGACTAAATGATTGATCATCGTTACTTATTTCTTCAAAGCAGTGTGTTCAGTTGTTTATTAAAAGCTCTAGTATTCTCTCTATAATCCATTTATATATTTCTGTTATTTGATTTAGACTGGGATATAGACGGCAGTGTGAATGAGGACTGTGCGCCTGCAACGTCCGGTCAGTAAAATATTAAGTAACTAAAAGTTAAAACGGTCGCATTAATTGTGGGCCATTCGTCAGAGCTCTTATTTATTTTTTTTCATGCTAAATGCCTCGGGGTTAATTTTCTCTCCAACAGTGAATTTTCTTGTAATAAAAAAATTTAAAAACGGCAAGTAGAAAAATGTAGATCTAGTTATTTTTATTTCCACGAAATCCATCGGTTTCAAAATTTATCGGCTTCACGCACTATATTTCCCTTTTTCAATAGTGACCTGAAAATCTTGATTTACGCTGTAAAGCATTTATAAAAAAGTTCAAAAACATAACATAAGAGGCGCTGTCGTCGTACGGTACGGGTTCGATTCCCAGTTTGAAAATAACAGTAGCGCTATTTGTACGGTATGGCGGCCGTAAAAAGTCTCCCCGTTCATATGCCTGTATTAAGCAGCCACCTAAAGGCGTGACAAAAAGTGGCTGCTAAACACTGGTGCTGTTTAAGATTAGAAAAATTTAAAATAAAAACAAAATGTAAAATAAGGACATATTCAAACTGGCTGTTTAAGACAGGTGGTTGCTGAATGCAGGTGGCTGCTAAGGTAAGTTCAACTGTAACCAGTACCATCAGTAAAAATCGTTTACCAATGTCATGTAATCATGATAACGTTTATCAATGTTATCTGAGCAACCTTGTGGAGTCGGGTTGTCCCGGATAGCTCAAGCGGTAGCGTATTCGGATTTCCATGGCAAGGCGTAGTTGCTATACATTACGGGTTTGATTCCCAGTGCGGAAGAAATATTTTATAATATTCCGGATGTGAACATAAAACAAAAAAGATTAGAGAAAAAAATATGAACAATTACAGATCGAACATAAAAAATGTGTCATGTGAGAGTTTATTAACAGGTTTATGTAATCGCAAACTGTTTCTATCAAATGCGAAAATTTGTAGATTTTATATATGTAGATTCTATATTCGTAAGAGTTGCATTTTAGCTGCACCGCAGACTTTGCAGATGTCCATACCGGCCACAATGATCACATGCGTCAACGTTGCTGTACAGAATGCTACAGAAGGCATTGTTGTGACCGCCGACCAGCTGAAAATAACAATTCTTCGGTCTCGCGATTACCCGTTTCTGCCAATATCACCTGAACTACCAGAGTTCGAACCTCTGGCAGTGACTGGCTCACCTGTAATACTGCCTACAACCGCACCGGCACCCGGATCTACAGCTCGTATGTGTCATTCCATGCCTGGTTACAACACTGAGAATGGAAACCAGTCTCAAATTTCAAGCATCTGTTAGCTGAAATGGCGACCAGTCGTCGTTTCACAAATCAGATGCTTTCGATTTGACACTGGTCTACAATCTTAAGTTATTTTTATAACCTTCAGCATAGATCAATTAAACATTCACACTGACTAGTACATTCATTTCAAAGAACATTCTACCTATTGAGTTGCTCGCAAAGCGACAAGCACTGCAGTGCTCTTCTGTGCATACAAGAGTGCTTTGCCGAGTACATTTCTACTCGTACCAGGTGCCATGGTTATAAAACTGAACATGGAAACCAGTCTCAAATCTCAAGCATCTGATTGGCTGAAATGGCGACCATGCTCAGTTTTATAACCTTAGGCACTGTAGTATTCACACTGAGACAATGTATGACCGCTTTTCTGAGCAAAGTAGATGCTGTTAAATTTAACAGAGGCAGGGCAGGTTGACAGGGGCTAGTACTTTAGTGTTTCTGAGTAAAGCGGTCACTTTATGAGTTTCCGCAGCAATAAGTGTTACATGTAAAGTGCTAGCCTTTAACAGTTAAGGCCTTTGATAATAAACAATATTCAAGCATTTCTCAATGATTTTGTATCGTCAGTTAATAACTTACAAATCACAGATAAACATTACTTTTTACATTAACATTTATTTTCAATAAATGACATTTTTATTTCACGGTTATTGTCATTTATTGCACATTCCTTCAGTTTACTTCTTTGTTGGAGGATTTGAACACTCCGCAAGTTTGCTTGTTACTTTCAGCACCGGAAGAGAACTGTCACACTGCGTGCTTATGTCCTTGTGGTTGGGTGAAGGTTCCACAAAACTACACTGTGGAACAACTGAAGGAAAAAGTTGCCCAAATTCAAGAGGCGCTGAAAGTGAAAAAGGAAGAACTCAGTGCAACGGTATGCAACATTCAATAACTTAGTAACCTTTTTTGTCGGTCATCCTGATGACCGACATATTATAATCGACCAAACTTGAGATCTTTAGCCTGAACACCGGTTAACAGTGATATCACGTACCAGACGGAACGCATAATTTAGACTATGCCAACTGTCTACGCATGCAAAAAGATAGTGTAGTGGCTGATGTTTGAATGCTTGATATATAGAAAAGATGTTTACCAGAAAAGACTTCAATGTTGATAATCTTGTTACTGGTATTCTTAATTTAATTGTCGGTCATCCTGATGACCGACATATTATAATGGACCAAACTTGAACTTTGAAGGGTAACACCAGTTAACAGCGGCACCGGACGTTGTCACTTTAGACAAAACCGCCCGTCTAAAGCTTGCGAATGCTATTTCGTTCCCCCTACTTGCAAGAAAAGTCTTTTCAATGTTGATGAAACAATATTTGAACATTGTAGTTATGGCAAATCAGAAATTGAAGCTGATATATAACGACATGTTAAATTATGTAAACATACGTATGTTGTATTTTCTACAGCGTATAGAAATAATGTTATGCGTCTTTATTTAGAAAGTCACGTGATGCAAACCTTTACAGCAAAGTTTTTAGTTGCACATAAGTTGAACTGATCCTTTATTTGAATCAAACAACTGTTCAGGATCATGCCATATATGAAATAGATTCGTTAAGTTATCTTGATTTTGTTCGTCAAAAGCAAGACACCGTTTATGTTTTTCTTAGAGACTCATGAATATCCGACTTTGGCGGGAAATGCTGTCTGTAAACAAAAGTTTACAAAAAGCTAGTCGGTCATTAGCATAACCTCCAACAAAAAACATGGCACTGAAGTTAAAACTTTAAGCCGCTTTGAAATAAAAGCGCTTAAATTTTATTTGATGTCATACAAAATAAGATTACTTATATATATTTCCGTTTTTTTAAGTAATGCGTTTAAGCTGGTGATAAATCCTACCATTTTGCAACAGCAGCCTGAGAGGGACTCGAACGGATTATAATTACTATTCTGATCGTCAACAATTTCGTTAGAATGTTGGTATTGCTATTTATTTAGAACTTCAACATGTAATATATTACAGGTTCTGGCACATTTTCTTGTTGTTTTTTGTTCGTTTGTTTGTTTTAATGATGTCAATACAGGTGTATGCCATGTTATATGAAATAATGCGGATCTCAAAAAACTCCCATCACTACGTTCACTTTGAAAATTCATGAAAACTTCTACCAGTGCGTTCACATTATAAAAAAATTCTAACTTGTGGTATAAATCACCAAACATATGGTCGTGAAATAGTGGAGGCTTAATAACATATGACAAGAGGTTTTAAATAAGCATTTAGGACGAAGCAAACGCTCAGAACTTTGCTTAATTGTAAAAATATTGACTTTTAAAGAGAGATCTTGCTTTTTTGTGATTTCCAGTGCAAATGTTGTGAATGTTCTTAGAAGTTAACAGAAGTTAAGCGAATGTGAGATGACCATTGTTTAAAGTAAACTTAGGGAGGTCAGGGATTTTGCTATTTGTTTGCGATATCCAGTGCAATTTGGTGAATGTTCTCAGAAATAACCGGAGGTTTAGCGAACGTGACATGACTATTATTTAACATAGGAGATCAGCATGGACAATATTTTTTATCTAAAATCATAAGCGTAGTCAATGGGGCGGTGGTACGCTAAAAGACAGTCATCGATACGTATAATTAGCTACGAACGTCAGAGATTAACGAATAGGATGGCCACAGGAGGTTAATTGCACTTTATGATTACACGTTCAGAGTGCCAGGGTAGTATCAATAATGAGTTTGTTTTTTGTTGTTGTCTTACATCAATATTAATATGATAAAAGGCGACATGTTTACACAGTTTTTGGTGTCATATATTACAAGTACTTCGTAAGTCAAATATGTTGAAAAATCATTTCAATCCATAACTAGTTGCGATCAGCTAATCATCCTCAGAATTGTGAATGTTAAAACCCGAGCTGCGAGCGTTTCAAACTAGTTGGTTAGATGACTTTTCATGTCTTCATTGCATTTCATTTTATCATTTATTTGCAATAACTCATTCAGAGGGACATTTATATACAATGCTCTTTCTCAAAGATTTGCATAACAGTGCCTAATTTTGAGCTTGTTGTGCAGACTGCCCTTTTTTTGAGATCTATCTATTTCCCTGTCCTTTTGAAATCAAAGCTTGAGCACTGATTACGATGCGGTATTTTATGTTTTTGCTAAAAAGTCTTAAACAGTCTCAGTCAAACCGAGCCTGCAATATTTTTTTATATTTGTCGTGTTCGGTGGTTTTCAAAGTTACCTGTTCATCTATTTTAAGGGGTCGCAAACATTGCAAAAGGCGGAAACTGGCTAAAATGTCAAAAATGAATTTTGGGGGAATACGTATTGTCTCCTAAATTTTAGTGAAGAAATGTATTTAGCTAAGGATGTACTAATGTTTGCAAGCTCAATTTAGTCTAATTCATGTTCTAATTACTAAGCACATACTAAAACAAAAGAAAAACCGTTTGCATGAGAACTCTGAAATTCGTGAACAACATACCAAAGCAACTCATACCTGAAATAAGTATATTCTGGTCTTCAATGTTTAGTGCCAATTCGTCAAAATAATAGTGAACGATTGGACTCGCCGCAGTTGCAATCCAAATTTAGTTTAACTTTTAAAAGATTTTCGGGGATACCCCTGACCCCGATGTCTGCTACCACATACACATGCAATATAACGGATCTGGTTTCGGTACAATAAGGTAGACAACTCATGCACTATCGTTACTATGTAAGGGCAATCTACTAGAAAATACTGCAAGCAATGCAAAACCATCCTTTTAAGTAAAGAAATAATTGTGAAAATTTTTCAGAACAGTGGCATAACAAGAATTTCATAAATTAATTTAAATACAAATAGTGCTTCTCGAGTTTCTGTAATAGTTTCAGAGAAAATCGTTATAACACAAACAAAAAATATGAGCAGCATAAAGCTTAAGTGAAAATAATAAATGCATCAACATCCTAATTTATTGTTTACTTCTTCTGATGCTCATCAACTTCAAGTTTGACCCGCCAAATCTGCAGACTCGACTAAAACTACACTTTATGAATGTTTCATGAATACCACTGTACAAATAAGCATCAACCGTGGAAAGTTCTATGGTACCTCTGTGAGCATTCGTGTTAACATAACATATTTAATTCCAACTCGCTGGTGCTTAAACAACGTCATTATTTCTACATAAAATACATGAATAAAATACTGTAGTATCATTTAATTTCGTGGGGACGAATTTTCGCGCAAAACAAGTAAATAACAACTTCGCGGCGATATGAATTAGCGCAACTGTGTTTTCCTATAAGAAACACTGTTAAAGAGTTTAATTTCGCTAGGGTTAAATTTCGCGATCTTGCCGTAGCGCGAAAATACGCGAAAATTAAACCAGCGCGAAATAAAATAATTTAACAGTAATAAATTACGTCTACTAGAAACATTTTTTACATTAATGTATTTTGCCGGTACACGTCTTGTTCATTTTTCAAAAAAATCAAACATCAGCCGTACAACTTTTGTTTGCAAGCTTTAGAGTAACAGCAATGGACAACTAAATTCACAAATCGTTTGTAAGATACAATCTACGTGACATTAATCGACAGAAAGCTGGACATAGCTTTGACTTCCATTGGTCAAAAAGTAAATGCAAGCACGAATACATACTTATTCTGTTAATTTATCTGCTAATGACCGACTAGCTTTTTGGAAAGCTAAAACTTGTGATAAAATATGGCCGAAATGGGGTTCTATTACGCACCTGGTGTTCGGGTACATAACATAAAACGCAAAAGAAGGAAAAATAAATAATTGAGGTTCTGAATTTCACAACAAACCATATTACTTGTTTTATAGGATTGACATTGATTTATTGTGAAGCCAACAGGAATATATTTTCAATCTGACCAAGCTATTATCAGTTAATATTAGGCAATGCCCATTATTTTAGAAAAAAAATTTAACGGATGGTGCTATTTTGATGAAACTTCACAAATCTTTATAGGGCATGATGAGACACCCCTGCAAAGTACGAAAATGGAAGTAACTGTTTGTTGTACATTTTTATAACAGGAAAACCCAAACCAGCCTTTTTTTTGAAACAGCCCATAAGTAGACAGTTACGTGATGCATTGTGTATATAACCAATAGTGAGCTTGTTGAAGAAACGCCAAATGAATTGAAGCTTTTTCGTCTCCTTCTAGGTCCAGAGATCATAAAACAAAGATTGGTGACCAGTCTCCATATCAGCCAATCATATGCTTGAGTTTTGATACTGGTCTCCAGATTTCATGTTTTATGAGTTTGGTCCCAGTGATCAATATTCGTCAAGAAAACATGGCGCTATATTTTATCAAATTTATAAACGTTTAACTGAAAACCAAAGTTTATTGAACTTGTCAGTCAATGACTGTCACGTTATCGATAACGTAATATATACGAGTCGTAGTTTAGTAAACGTCATAAACTAAAAGTAGGGCCAAACAATCATCAGACTTTAAATCGAACTTAAATATTTACACTTCGAATTTGTCCTCTACTACGATAAAGTCTCATTCATCAAACGGATTATAATTTCTGTTGGTAAACAGTGTGACGTATTATTTTCAAAGGCGTGGCTACAGTAGAGCCGTTCATAATTTATTGGACGTTGCACAGTGTTTTAATTAACGTGTGACGTCGCCGAGCACGCACGATTTGCCACGAGTAGCTACGAAAAAGCGTGCCGTCAATCACTATGTCGTCAACGTTGCTGTTCCAACAGCCTTTTGAAAAAGCCGTAATATCACGAATTCTTCTCATAATTTCTGTATTAATGAGAGTATTTATGAGTGTAAATATAAGTATTGAATCAATATTTAATGGTTTTCATTTGGGTATGGGTTGTTTAAAGTACGCGTGAAGCAACAACCCAACTGTTTTCCATACCCAAATGAAAACCATCAAATATCGATTCAATCCTTAAGTGGCTTCTTACAAAGTTGAAGTGCAAAATACCTTAAAAAATACTTGAAATGTATATTCATACAAATTTTCCTATAAAACAATTTTCATAATCTGGTATAGTAATTATGAAAAGATATTTAGCCCCTGGAACTCATATTGGAATTCCAGAGCAACTCTCTTCTCCAAAAAAAAACATAAATGCGAGACACTGAGACTATTCTGTAGTATCAATAATGGACTTTTTAAGGGAATTCGTTCAAATATAACCTTTAATTCCATTTATACGCATTATCGCATACAGTGCGAACAAAGCACAACCGTGCCGTCTAATCGGTACATGTATCTACACTGTTCGCTTCTTGGTCAGAAGAAAAAACTTAAGAAGTGAAGAGTGATCCTGAACAAACGGATGTAAAATTTCTCTACAGATCATTGCGTGTTCTAGCAGCAACGTTCAATATGATAGGTCATAATTAGTCATTGTTAACACTGTTGAATGTCGTCATTGGAAACAGCTGCTGTCTAATTTTAAGACATTTTTGCATAGTACTCACTTTTTGCCATTCATAGAATTCCGCTCTAGATTTTATATACATCCGATTGAACAAAAATGTGATCTGATATTAAACAAAAGTAATACAGTTTGTCCTTGCTGCTGATGCTGTTGTTCTTGTTTTTGTTGGTGTTAATCATATGATATATCTAGGTATAAATATATTTTTTCATCGGCATGTTGTAGATGCGATCAAAGACGTCGGCTCAGGACGAGAGGATGTCGGCTCAGGCAATAGGTTACGCTGGCCTTGCTTTCCTGATCATTACTCTGGGCTGTATCATTCTGCTCGATGTATCTACCATTGCCAGAGAAATGAAAACCCTTGTTGCCAACGTGAAGAGCAGGTGGAGTGAATGATATCAACCCTCAGCGCCATCCTGACGAGCGTCAACAGTGAATGTTAAATAACACTTAGTGAGCAGTATACTGTAATCCAGCAGTGATGTATGTAACAATAAAAAAATTTAATACAGTGAAACCCCTCAATGAAAACCACATTTTGGATTAAGTGGTCTTAATAGCAGAATGGTCTCTATAACAGTGTAGAAATAGTGCAAAAAATGAATAATGAACTTTGGAATTGTGATATTTTAGAAAGGTGGTCTCTATTTCAGAGTTGTCTAAATGAGGAGTGTTACTGTAATGGAAATCCTTCAATGAGATACCTCGGGTATAATACAATCAAGTTTCTTCTGTCAAACTTATGACTGTTTTGGACTAAATGTTGTCAAACCTTTGTTTGTGTAGGACTTTAGAAATTAGGCTTTTTGCTAGATGAATTGCTATGCCTAATTTAATTGGTATCATTATGTTTAATTTATTATATAAAATTAGTGAAAGATTTGTGTAATATAATTATGTAGAATACTGAAAATAATACAAATGGTTTTTTAATTAAATCTTCTTCAAATATTTGCAAATAACTATATAAATATTAAATTTACTATGTTGTAGAATAACAATGAAATTAAAGCTTTCTGAGTCTCCTGTGAATTTCGTGTGAGTTTCGTGAAGTTGTTGCAGATCTTTAATTGATTGTGCTGATTAAAGACAAAAAACATGCGAAGTATTTTCGCTGACATCACGTTCACCACCCTCTCTCTCTCTCTCTCTCTCTCTCTCTCTCTCTGTCTGTCTGTCTGTCTGTCTCTCTCTTGCATTTGACCTTGTGACCTAGATTTTGTCCCAAATAACCCTTTTATGGTGATTAGGATTTTTCCTTGGTATGTTTGACCCAGGATTTGACCTGTTTATACATAAATTAAAACTTGACCTAGATATAATTACTATAAACATCTCGGGCAATTTGGGGGATATTCCACAGCAAAATGTAACCCATTGTGTTAAGAAGGTTAACACTGATTTTTTTACAGCAACACTGTTAATTAGTTTCATGTCTCACACCTAATCCAGCTCTATGCCATCCCATATCAAATATCATTCGATCAAAATGCCTCATGAAAAAAAAAAGTTAACATTAGTTTTCATTGCAAATTCAGATTATGTTACTTTCCATGACTATTTCTGATAACATTTGTTTCCCTCATTCTGATAACATTAGTTTCCATGACATATTCAGATAACGTAAGTTTTCATGATTCTAATAAATTAGTTTCCATTACAAATTCTGATGTCATTAGTTGGCAAAATCTGATGATGTTAATTTCCACAACAACTTCTGATGACATTAGTTTCCATGACATTTATTTACAATGCAAAAGACAATTGTTCATTGTTAATATTAGCTGGGTGTTCAGTTAAACTCTTGTGTCACCCTCTGGTACTATGTCAGAATAAAAATGCAAGTATAAAAAAGGTTTATAACTTCATCTTGACCTAAAGAAACTTGGCATCATTATGAGCATGTTGTTATGAGCAATGTAATTTGAAAAGTTGATAAAGAAATATAAAAAAAATGGCAAAGTTATAGTCTATGTTAAATTTTTGTGTCAAAATCCAAGTAAAAAGGGCCATAACTTCATGAAATGTGATCTTGACCTAAAGAATGTGGTATCAACACAAGCGTGTTGTTATACATATAAGCAATATAATTTGAAAGTTTGATGAAGAAATATTGAGAAATGGCAAAGTTATAGCCGAAATTTTTTTTCAAAATCCAAGTACAAAAAGGGGCATAACTCCATGAAATGTGACCTTGACCTAAAGAATGTAGTATCATCACGAGCATGTTGTCATTAGGAATATAATTTGACAGTTTGATAAAGAAATATTAAAAAATGGCAAAGTTATAGCCAACCTTAAGTTTTTGTGACTGATAGACAGACAGACGTACAAAGAGATCCTTATGTATCTCCTTTTTCTTCGAAAGGGCGACACAAAAAATAAAATCAGATTGTTTCAGTTTTCCATTTATTTCCACTGTATATGGTATACAACCAGTACTCACATGACTGGGACAAATAACAAAATGAATTCTAAGCAAACATCACAAATGAACATTACACTGTTTAGAAGTGTGACATTTAATACTACAGAACATCTTTACCAAAACTGATGATCATTGGATGAAAAATGTGCCATCTAAAGTCCTTACAATGTTTTCCTTTATTTTACATAGTGTCCTAGTATTTGAACACAGACCACCAAGTGCAAAGCTTGACCTTTATTTCACAAGGACAAACATAGACCTCTAGTGTGGTAATAAGGTAACAACCAATTTTATAATATTAATTTACATTCCAGTCTTGGTTAAGAGGACTTGAACATTGCTTACTATTACCCTTACCCCCACATATACACCTCCATGTCGTAGATGAACAGTATAGATCAAGATTAACCAGCACATGTATGCTGTCTAATCAGGGTCTGCACTGTTCATTTTTTGTTTTTTTTTTCAGGTTATTTCTGACCAAAATGCAAAAGAGTGCAGATCCTGATCTGACGGCACATCACATGGATGTGCAACATCACATGGATGTGCAAAATGATCTGGATCTACACTGGTCGCACTTGTGATAAAATGCATATATATGGAGTAAAGGGTTTAGATTTTCAGGGGGGGAGGTGTTCACAGTGCTATAATTTTCACATCGGATGCACTTCTTTCTAGTCACAGTCATGCAACATATAACAACTGAGACATTAACAAATCAAAGAATAACTTTGACCATACATCAATATCACCATTCCAGCAACAGGGCATAATATACTCAGTACACAAGGTTCCAAGTTTATAAAACTGAGAATGGAGACCAGTCTAAAATCTCAAGCATCTAATTTACTGAAATGGAGACAGCCAGTCATATGCTTGAAAATTGGGACTAGTCTCAAATGTCAGTTTTATAACCTCAGGCCCAGTTAACACTTGAATTAAAATTTTATGAAACAACTGCTGTAGTATCATTAAGTTTGCCCGCAAAAATGTTCATGCATAAACCTCAGACATTTTGCTGCATGTATAAATTCATGCAGTTGTTTTATATTTAAACATTCACAACTACTGTTTAAATCTTTCAAAATAAGGGGAATAATTGTAAGAGTGAGTTATGTTCAGGTACTTTCTTAAGTTCTTAGTTTACCCCTTGACTAATGGTTGCAAATATATTTAAGTGACTGACACACATCATAGTTAAAAGATAACTCCATGTGGTTAACTGGTAATTTATCTAAAAAGTTATAAATAGTATTTTGTTCATTTGCTTAGATATTTCACAAAATTCCTGACATGGAATGTTTAATACAAAAATTAAATATATTTATATATGCACAATAACAATAATAATTAAGAAAATAAAACATCTTATTTATATGGAGGTCTATTTTATAAACAACTTGTTAATTAAAAATATCTGAGTTATGTGATCTGTATCATTCATGAGGACCTCTACATTTTCAAATCAACAAGTTGATGTCAAATTTGCACCAAGTGTAGATCTTTTTTCAGTACGTGTTTGCACATGCTAATTGGGGTCTACAATTTTTGCTATAAATAAAAAAATATCCATTAAATTTATTTATCAGGTTAACAGTTTATCGCAATAACAACCTCGACATAAAATAAACATTTGGAATGTCATTAAAACATCTGGAAATACCGGTATTTACGGAATGTTAACAAATAAAAACTGCATTATATATACAATGTATATATGCTTAAAACAAATTTGACTGTACAACATTTAAAAATGACTAATTGGCAGACTTTCATTATTAGTACATGTATCCCATATCTACAATTCAGAACACAATAAACAAATAACTGGTATGCTTTGTCTTACAAAGACATCCATGCAGTCTGATCAGGATCTGCACTGGTTGCATTTTAGTCAGAAATAACCTAATGAATCAAAAAGCGAAGTTTAGATCCTGATCAGACGGCATGGATGTACCGGCTGATCTGGATCTAAACTGTTCGCCCATGCAATAAAGGTGTATCCATGAAGGAAAGGGTTAAACTTGTTCTCCATATATAAGGGTTTTATTGATTGTGCAACCAATGTAGATCCACATCAGCTGGCACATCTGTGCCACATTATCTGGATCTACATTGATTGGAGGAAAAAATAATCCAAGGAATCTAAAAGTGAACAGAGTAGATCCTGACGAGATGGTACAGGGTTAAAGGTTATAAAACTGAGTCTGGAAACCAGTCTCAAATCTCAAGCATCTGATTGGCTGAAATGGCGACCAGTCAGATGCTTGAGATTTGAGACTGGTTTCCATGCTCAGTTTTATAACCTTGGGCACAGACCTACACTGTAAAGGGTTAAAAAAATAACTTTAGTTGAGTAACCATCAGTGGGAGAACTCCTAACAATAATATAATCTATATGACCAAACATCAAACATGACATGTATGACCAGGTAGATATTTATGGAATAATAATTGTATGGAATGTATGTTACTTACTTTATCTTAACATGTAGACAAATTTGATTAAATAGTGATAAAATTTCAATATGGATAAATTGATTCAGTAAATTCTGTATATAACCATAATTAGTCAAAGCTTGATTTAAATATTGAATGGTCTTAGTATCACAGACAGGTCAGTGCTGCTAATATAATTTAACAGCCAAATTTTGCTTTGTGTAAAAAACATCAAAAACACAATTATTTGTCAAAACAAAACTTACAACATTCCATTATTCTTATAAGATTATAACATATGCCGGGGAATAAAACTCTTACATAAGAGAGTACTCAATATAAAAACAAAAACTGCATAAAATGAAATGATATCATAATGATATGAGAAAGTTGATTAATAAATTCCAAGTCTGAGGTATTACTGTAATGAATCAACTGGGAAAAACAAGAAGACAAATCTTAACTTTCTAAAATCATAACAAAAACTGCAAAACAAAGACATCAATAATTGTTTAAATATATACTAAAACAAAGTAATTTTTTAATAAAAATATCTACAATTTCTAAAAACTTAAGTTGTATCACAGAGAATGAAAGCTGCTTTACATGTACAAAAGGCAAGCAGATGACAGCCTTACATGTTCAAAAGGCAAGCAAATGACAGCCTTACATGTTCAAAAGGCAAGCAAATGACAGCCTTACATGTTCAAAAGGCAAGCAAATGACAGCCTTACATGTTCAAAAGGTAAGCAAATGACAGCCATACATGTTCAAAAGGCAAGCAAATGAAAGCCTTACAGGTTCAAAAGGCAAGCAAATGACAGCCTTACAGGTTCAAAAGGCAAGCAAATGACAGCCTTACATGTTCAAAAGCAAGCAAATAACAGTCTTACAGGTTCAAAAGCTGCAAATGACAGCCTTACAGGTTCAAAAGCTGCAAATGGCTTACATGTTTAGAAGAAATAAAGTGGCAGTGTTACATATTCCAAAATGAGGAAATAGCAGCCTTACATATTCAAAAGCAAGCAAATTGCAGCCTTACATGTTCAAAAGGGAGAAAATGGAAGCCTTATATGTTCAAAAGAAATAAATGACTGCTATACACATTCAGAAGCAAACAAAAATACTGATATAAATGTTCTAAATGGTGGTTACACAAGTTCGAAAGCATCAAAAATGCTACCATTCTTGTTTAATCACAAGAAAATTAAGGTCACACATATTCAAAAGCAGAACATATTGCTCCAATAAGTGTTAATTAGCAAGAAAATTGCATTAAAAAAAAAACAAGAATGGGCTGCAATGTATACATGTTCACTAACCAAGAAAACAGCTGCCATTTATGTCCAAAATCAATAAAAAAAATGATCCACAGCTAGAAGCAAATGGCTGCCATTTATTTTCAAAAAGCAATAATATGTCTGCCATCCCTGCTTAAATGCAAGAAAATTGTGACCAAAAATGTTCAGAAGCAAGAAAATGTTCGGAAGGCAAATACAAATAAAAAGAGGAAAACACAGTAATAAGTTATTATAAATCAAAAACAAAACACTTAAAAGGGTGAACATGAAAGAAACAGACTGCAACACTTTCTGATTAATGTTGATACATCAGATGTAGTCAACACCAGACTTTAAGGTTGTAAGCTTAAACAGGAGACCGGCTGCCTATCTCAGCAATCTGACAGGGGCTTTGTTTCCAAACCAACCAAACTCCATGCCTGATCTTCAGTCTCAGGTTTGATACCTTTGGGTCTGAAGGTACTGCTTAAACCTGTTACTAAACAGATAAACCTTAATCACATGGGCAAACAGTGTAGATCCAGATTAGCCGGCACATCCAAGCCGTGTGCTCAGGATCTGCATTGCTCAGTTTTATTAAAGTTTATTTCCAACCAATAAGCAAACAGGGCAGATCCTGATCAGACAGCATGGATGTGCTGGCTGATCTAAATCTACACTATTCACACATGGGATAAATTGGGTATATATGCAGGGCCCCAATAGACTTGCAAATCAGGGAGAAGTTTCTCATTATTTTACTGAATTATGGAGAAGTTTGCAGTTAATAGCATTCTTTCCCTATATAGTCTATACAAAATGACTTCTCCCATAGCTCAAAGCAGGGAGAAGTCTGGTCACTTTTGGGAGACCACTTCTTCCAAGTCTCCCTCTAGTGAGAGCCCTGATATGGAGTAAAGGGCTAATAAGGATCTCTTTCATCAAACTTGTCCTGCAGTTGCTCGCCTCGGTATGTCCTGTCCCTACGGAATGGCTGACGCAGGTGCACACCTCGGATATGTTGATTCATATTACTTTTATCACTGAATGACTTCTCACAATAATGGCACTTGTACGGGCGTTCCCCAGTATGGGTACGTCTGTGACGACCCAGCTCCCATTTTGAAGGGAAAGGCTTGCCACACAGATCACAGATATGGACTCTCACAGGGCCTTGTCCCTCTCCTATCACCTGACCACTCACCAGTTCTAAATCTGAAAACAACCAAATGATAATTGCAATTAACACTTTCCTCCATATATACGCATTTTATGCATGTGCGACCAGTGTAGATCCAAATCAGCTGGCACATCTGTGCCGTCTAATCATGATCTGCACTGTTCCCATTTTGGTCAGAAATAACAAAATAAATAAAAAAGCGATCAGTCCAGATCCTGATCAGGTGGCACAGTTGTGCCGGCTGATCTGGATCTACACTGTTCGCCCGCCAAATAAAGGAGTGTCTATGGAGAAAAGGGTTAAAACCAAATCTTATGCACAATAACTAATTTAGATTATTGAAATTAAAACAATTATTTAGGAAAAACTATTTTTTCTCCATGTCTTCAATTATAATAATCACTCGCTTTCTATTCTATTTGACTACATTAGAATTATTAACCGAGAATTATTGAGCGGAAACGGTTTTCACTCTTCGGGCCCCTGTGACCTTGACCTTTGACCTACTGATCCCAAAATCAGTAGGGTTCTTCTACTCAATAAGGGCTGTCATCCTATGAAGTTTGAAGGCTCTGGGTCAAAAGGTACTTGAGTTATTGAGCGGAAACGGTTTTCACTCTTCGGGTCACTGTGACCTTGACCTTTGACCTACTGACCCCAAAATCAATAGGGTTCTTCTACTCAATAAGGGCTATCACCCTATGAAGTTTGGAGGCTCTGGGTCAAAGGGTATTCGAGTTATTGAGCAGAAACGGTTTTCACTCTTTGGGTCACTGTGACCTTGACCTTTGATCTACTGACCCCAAAATCAATAGGGTTCTTCTACTCAATAAGGGCTATCACCCTATGAAGTTTGAAGGCTCTGGGTCAAAGGGTACTCGAGTTATTGAGCGGAAACGAAGTGTGACAGACGGACAGATGGACAGGGCAAAAACAATACGTCTCCTCCAGAGGGGGGGGAGACATAACTAGAATGTGTTCTCGGACCCACTGCTTCAACAACATTTGTAATAACAAAAGGTCATAACTCTGGTAATAATGGCCACAGGAAAAAATCCTTTCTTTATGATCATCTATGCATCCTGCTTGATCACCTGTGCAAGTTTGAAATAAATCTGCCTAGTGGTTTACCAGAAGTTGATGCCACAAGATTTAGAGGACGTATGTACCGACATACTAGTGCAACTCTATAAGTCTCCCCCTTCGTGGGGGCATAAAAATCATGCAAATTATTCATTCAAAGCATAAAATAAAACAGAAAATTTGTTTTCACCAGTGAAAGATATATACAGTTAAACTTCGAAAACTCAAACATCGAAAACTCGAGCACTCGGCAAAACTCGAAGTAGTTTTTCTGGTCCCGGCAATTTTCTTATATATTCTATATAAAAATACCATGGAAAACTCGAACTTCAAAAACTCGAAATCTTGAGGACAGGTGTCGGTCCCTTGAAGCATATTTCTTCTTTGTTTACAACGGAAAACTCGAGTAATAAACAAGTGATAAATTTTTCGAACATCGCGGGAGTAATTGGTAAATGGTGACGCGTGGTTTTCACACGTTGTGACGGGTTATAATTGGCAGTTTATTGTCAATCGCCAGCGTCTATTGTGTTTTAATTGATCTGATTAAATGTGCTACTGTTTAGTTAGTTGTTTAAACTTGTATTTTATTTTAATATAAAAGTTTTAGCTCAAATAAAAGAATATGAAACGAGGTTGTTGTTTTTTTTTTATGTTGACGGAACCAAGTAAATTTTACATGCGTATAAAAATAACGACGCACCGTTTGTAAAGTATACTAGTTCTCGGACAATGTCAACACGAAAGGTTTAAAAAGCAGTTTTCTTGAAAAATACCTCAAAAATGCTTTCAAACAGATATAAAGGTTTAAAGAAATACAATGTGAAATGAATCCTTTATTAATTTAGCTGATATTCAGATAACGTACTCAACAACAAGGTTACATACATGTGTTTTTACGACTTGACTTAAAAATCGGACCTCATAAAGTGAAGCTTCGAAAACTCGAGCACCATGGAAAACTCGAACATTTTCATAATCCCCTTGAGTATTCGAGTTTTCGAAGTTTTACTGTACATATTTCAATGGTGAACTATTCAATTATGCATTTTCACTTGTGACTTCACAAAAACAAAAATCTTACTTTGTCCATGTTTCCCCCTTGCAGCCATTCCGTAAATACCAAAGGGAGAGAATGTTGAATTTCCAGGTTCATTCCATGCCACCTCATCTGTCTCTATCTTGACCAGCACCTCGGAGTCTGTGCTAAATCCACTGGTATCCTGACAGTCCGGGGACACCTGCTCTCTACTACTGTCATCTGTTACCTCAACTATCTCCCCTGTAGAAGCATCTTTTAGACCGAGTCTTAATACTGGCTCATTGATAGAGTAATCTCCCTTCATCCTCAAATGCTCCTCAGTCTCGTATTTAACGTGGGGCTTTATATTGGGTTCAAGTTGTATGCTAGACATGCTCTCAACATTGTCCGTGCTTTCAGTATCAACCTGTTTCCTGCCTTTAATCTCAATTTGACTACTGGGGTCAGTATCAAGCTGACCCCTGCCTTTGGAATCAAGCTGACCCCTGCTTTCAATCTCATCATGTCCCCTACTTTCAGTATCAAGCTGATTTCTGCATTCAAATTCATCCTGTCCCCTGCTTTTAATCTCAATAAGTCCTGAACTTTCCAACCCATGATTTTCTGACTTGACACTAGTAATGTTATCATGTTCAGTAAAAGCTGGTATTATTTCAGGACTACTTTCACAAGTTGTATTTTGATTTTTATCTGGGCTTCTTTTAGAAGGTCTTTTAGTGGAATACGGTTCATGTCTGATCTTTGGGGAATGTCTAGTCGGGTGTTTGTCTTCAACCTGTGAAGGCTGAGTTAACATACTGTTGTGGTAAAAGTAAGCTTCATGCTGCTGTAGGTGTTGTTGCTGTTGTAAGGATTGTCGACCTGATACTTGACCTGAAACGGACAAAATGATCTTGTGGTGTGGTACAGTATAATGGTGACTAGAACATAAAAAGGTAGATTTTAAGCATACATGAAATCTTATGATTATGATATTACACATAAGTGTTTGTTTGAAATTGTGGACTTGAGACTATTCTTTGGTAAGACAACACTTACAAATGCCTATAAAGACAACTATAACAATCTGGAATCCCTGTGCAGACTTTGGCATATAATATGTCAACCCCTTGATGATTTTACTTCAAATAGATTAGTATCACAACCCAGCATATTCTTGTTGACTTTATGTCATTCAGGCAACTGTAACAACCTGACATACCCACTGTTGATTTTATGTCATTACAGGCTGTCAACCAGGTCATCTCCAAAATATAGGAAAAATATAGGAATATTTTTGCAACAAATATAGGAGTTTTTGGTTGATTTTGAGGCAAAATATAGGAGTTTGGAACTGATAATAGTTTTATTTACTTGCACTTATACAAATGATTTTCACATGTGCATTTACTGTTTCTACAATTATCAATGTCCAAAATGTCCACTGTAAAAATGATTGAAACCATTAACTTTAACATCAGCACCATCAAGCACATCACCAGCATCTGAATGACCATTCAAACAAGGGGGACATGCAGAAAATGATTTGACAAAGCCAGATTTTTCATTTTTAGTTTGTCTTCTATATAGTACTGTACACTGCAACAACCCATCCACTCATAGTAATATTGCTTTGTGGGTAAAAGTCTGGGTTACAATGTCCAAAAGGGTTCAGTCAATTGACCCCAAGGCCTTACTTTGGTCGAACTCTATTGAGAACCTGAAGGCAATACATCAAACAAAATTATATGCCCTTCACTACTCAAGAAGTTCCGGAATATGATTCCATTTATGTATTTAATCTGCATGGAACAGTACTGCAGTCAAATAAGTTAGTAAACCTAAATACAAAGAATATTGCAACAAGTTTCAAGAGAAATGATAAAAACTTATCAAGTTATAACCGTATCTGAACTTTAATTCAAACTGCCATTAAATTTCTATACAAAAGCAATAATTTTTCAAAAGCCAAAGCCTTGGGAATAGATGGACATTATTCCTTTCAGGTTCATTTAAGTTTAACAGTAATTTAACTTTTATCCATTGAGTGGTTCCATAAAATAACAATAATTTTAGAAAACTATGCAAATATTATGCAGATTATCCTAATAAAAAAGATCTAAAGTTATCTCAATTTATTTAACAACCAGTTGTTGCAAATTATCAAATAATATTGTTTTTATTACCTCCCTTTATTTGACTTTGCCTTTTGAAAATTATTGTTTTTGTAAAGACACCTTCTTTTGCATACACTCTTTCTTTTGCATACACTATTTTCCAACAGAGTTTGATAACAGTCTTTTCAAACTGGAAAACTGACCACAAAAGTCAGCTGAAGAATTCTTGTTCACAGTAAAGCATGTTTTTCCCAGGTGTCCATCTTGACGTTTTAGACAACCACATACACCATACCAAATATAAGCTCATTAGTCCTGGCAGTTGGTGAATAAAATTTAATGATCTTTAACAGTTTTTGCATTTGGTTGCAACTGCAACAAGAATTCTGCATAGAAGTGAAAATTTGTTTTTGTTAGGCCTTAATACACAGAAACCTGCGACAAAGTTGTTAGAGAATCAGATTAAAACTTAAGTAAATGCCACCCCCCAAGTTTTCCAAAATCTAAAAGTTGTTTTGTTCTTGAAAAAAAGAAGAAAGCAAAAGCAGTATCAAAGCAATATTTAATCTATTCATTAATCGGCAAAATAAATACTAAACAAGAGCTGTCACTGGAATTGACATATGCCCCCGAAATGCAGCTTGAAATCAAAAAGGTATACATATGTAATAAATAAACATATGTAATGAAAAATATGCTTGTGGAAGACGAAGCATACTGCATGCATATAATGTGAAAGATGAAAGGATCATAATTATGTTTCAAGTCTGTAGTAAATATATAGTTAAATAAAGTTAAATATTAATATGAACAAGAGGTCCATGATGGCCCTTTATCACTCACCTGAGTGCAACGTCTCGATATGGTGAACATTTACATCAAGTTATTTTAAAATCCAATAAGAAACAACAAATCTACAGCTTGGAAAAGAAAATGCTATTTTTCGTAACAGTGACCTTGACCTTTGACCTACAGGCATGGGTATTGTAAGCAACACATCCCTTTGTCATGGTGAATATTTTTGTAAAGTTATTTTGAAATCACTTCATTCATTAGGAATTAACAGCCAAGACAAGAAAATGTTATTTTTAGTAACAGTGACCTTGACCTTGGACCAACAGGCATGGGTATTGTACGCGAAAGTACACCTTGTCATGGTAAACATTTGAGCCAAGTTATTTTAAAATCCAATGAGAAATAACAAATTTACAGCATGGACAAGATTTTTCTATTTATAGTAACAGTGACCTAGTTTTTGAACCCAGGTGACCCATATTCAAACTCAACCAATTAATAACTGGGACATATGTCCTGACCAAGTTTCTTTACAATCTGAGAGTAAAATTGTGACCACTATAGTGTAAACAAGAAAATTCTATTTTTAGTAACAGTGATCTAGTTTTTGGACCCAGATGACCCATATTCGAACTTGTCTGACAAATCATTAGGACAAACATCCTGACGAAGTTTCATGACAATCGGAGCAAAAATGTGACCTCTAGAGTGTTAACAAGAAAATTCTATTTTAAGTAACAGTGACCTAGTTTTGGGACCCAGATTACCCATATTCAAACTCGTCCGAGAAATCATTGGGACAAACATCCTGACCAAGTGTCATGACAATCAGAACAAAAATGTGACCGCTAGAGTGTTAACAAGAAAATTCTATTTATAGTAACAGTTACCTAGTTTTTGGACCCAGGTGACCCATATTCAAACTCGGCCTAGAAATAAATGGGACAAATATCCTGACCAAGTTTCATGATAATTGGAGCAAAAATGTGACTGCTAGAGTGTTAACAAAAAAATTCTATTTATAGTAACAGTGACCTAGTTTTTGGGATCAGGTGACCCATATTCATACTCGGCCTAGAAATAAATGGGACAAATATCCTGACCAAGTTTCATGATAATTCGAGCAAAAATGTGACCGCTAGAGTTTTAACAAGAAAATTCTATTTATAGTAACAGTGACCTAGTTTTTGGACCAGGATGAACCTTATTCGAACTCGTCCGAGAATTCATTGGGACAAACATCCAGACCAAGTTTCATGACAATCGGAGCAAAAATGTGACCGCTAGAGTGTTAACAAGAAAATTCTATTTTTAGTAACAGTGACCTAGTTTTTGGACCCTGATGACCCATATTAAAACTCGTCCAAGAAATCAATGGGACAAACATCCTGACCAAATTTCATGACAATCGGACAATAAAATGTTACCTCTATTGCGTTAACAAAATTTACCTTAGGGTTAGGGTTAGGGTTTAGGATTAGGGTTAGGGTTAGGTAAAAAGGCCCATATCTCAGCCAAAAATAATCCGATCAGAAATTCCTTTGGATATGCATAACAAGTCTTGGTGACAAACACTCCTGTGAAGTTTCAATGAAATCCCTCAAGAGATTTCAGTTTACGTTAGGGTTAGGGTTAGGGTTTAGGGTTAGGGTTAGGGTTTAGGGTTAGGGTTAGGTAAAAAGGTCCATAACTCGGCCAAAAATAATCCGATCAGAAATTCCTTCGGATATGCACATCTATGCTTGGTGACAAACACTCCTGTGAAGTTTCAATGAAATCCCTCAAGTGGTTTGGGAGAAGAAGCGAGGACAAGATTTTGCTTCAAAGGGCCATAACTCAGCCAAAAATAATCGGAGCAGAAATTCCTGACGATATGCACAACTAGGCTTGGTGACAAACATTCCTGTGAAGTTTCAAAGAAATCCCTCAAGCGGTTTCAGAGGAGAAGCGAGGACAAGATTATTTCGGACGGACGGACGGACGGACGGTCCGATTACTATATGCCTCCCTTCGGGGGCATAAAAATATAGGAATAACTATAAAAATATAGGAAAATAGGAGGCTATTCAGAATATAGGATTCTGATCCAAAATATAGGAGAAATATAGGAATATAGGAATCGGTTGACAGCCTGTCATTAATATATATGTAACTGACATGACCCAAAATTCCTCTTATAAAATGAGTTCTTTGCACTCAGTTAGCCTCGTTAAGATAACAGCTTCAAGCCTATTCCACTTTATAAGCATTACCATTTTAACCAAAAGCTTATTTTTCTCATTTACATTTTATGACAACCTAGGATCACTGTGCTGATTTTCCTTATGTACATATAGCAATAGCTCCTTTTTAAATGAAGCAAGCCCAAAGAAAACAAGAGGTGTTTGTCAAACACAAATGCCCCCCCTGACGTGCAAGTGATATCTATTAGCATTGAATTTAAATTTTTGGAAATTTAGAGACTTTTGTAAGCTTTAGCAATGAAGGGTACCAGTCATGAAAGCAATTTACAAGACGGTGGAACTCCTATATATCAATAACCAGGTCATCCAATGAGAGGATTACATTTACCTCGACAAACATAAGCGCGTGTAGATTAACCTAGTCTAACACAAAGGATTTTATTGTAATTTAAATCAAATATTCGCTATTGGCGGAGATATAGTAGCTCTAGTGTTATGTCAATTCCGGTAATGTGCAGGCTTTAGTGACCATCCATACGAAACCAAAGCATTTAATAAACACAAGTGAGTGATAATCAGTGCCTATTTATGACACGGCAAATATTGAAATAGTTTAAAATTAATGTTATGGATCATTAATATATATCTTTACTTGAAATTGTCATGGGGAAAAATAATCACAACTTTACACTGAGAAGTATTTTATTTTATTATACAAATAAACATAAAAACGTTGTCTAGTTATTGATCGAACAAGGTTTTTTGTTGTCAAGGCCACCGTGACCTTGACCTTTGACCTACTGACCCCAAAACCAATAGGGGTCTTCTACTGGTCACGACCAACTTCCACACCAAATATGAGGTCTGTATCACAAAGCGTTGTCTAGTTATTGATCGGACAACGTTTTTGTATGCAAAGGCCACTGTGACCTTGACCTTTGACCTACTGATCCTAAAATCAATAGGGTTCTTCTATTGGTCATGACCAACCTCCACACCAAATATGAGGACTGTATCACAAAGCGTTGTCTAGTTATTGATCGGACAAGGTTTTTGTGGTCAAGGCCACTGTGACCTTGACCTTTGACCTACTGACCCCAAAATCAATAGGGGTCTTCTACTGGTCATGACCAACCTCCACACCAAATATGAGGACTGTATCACAAAGCGTTGTCTAGTTATTGATCGGACAAGGTTTTTGTGGTCAAGGCCACTGTGACCTTGACCTTTGACCTACTGACCCCAAAATCAATAGGGGTCTTCTACTGGTCATGACCAACCTCCACACCAAATATGAGGACTGTATCACAAAGCGTTGTCTAGTTATTGATCGGACAAGGTTTTTGTGGTCAAGGCCACTGTGACCTTGACCTTTGACCTACTGACCCCAAAATCAATAGGGGTCTTCTACTGGTCATGACCAACCTCCACACCAAATATGAGGACTGTATCACAAAGCGTTGTCTAGTTATTGATCGGACAACGTTTTTGTGGTCAAGGCCACTGTGACCTTGACCTTTGACCTACTGACATCAAAATCAATAGGGGTCTTCTACTGGTCATGACCAACCTCCACACCAAATATGAGGACTGTATCACAAAGCGTTGTCTAGTTATTGACCGGACAAGGTTTTTGTGGTCAAGGCCACTGTGACCTTGACCTTTGACCTACTGACCCCAAAATCAATAGGGGTCTTCTACTGGTCATGACCAACCTCCACACCAAATATAAGGACTGTATCACAAAGCATTGTCTAGTTATTGATCGGACAAGATGTGGTCTACGGACCGACATACCGACCGACATACCGACCGACATACCGACCGACCGACCGACATGTGCAAAGCAATATACCCCCGCTTCTTCGAAGGGGGGCATAATAAACTAGAAGCCTGCTTGCAACCTGTCAAGTCTGCTTTCACATGACCTTGACATTATCTGTGACCTTAACCATTTAGATGGGAGCGTTTGGTTTGCACCTGAGATTCCTCCTCTTTTGAGATTAACATTCATGCCAAATATAAACTAGAAATGTGTCCATAGGACACGGATGCCCCAGCTATGCATCGTTTTCAGATACTAAAGTGCAATGATGGGAATAATAGCATTTCAAAGACAGTGGTGTTTGAGTAATTATAAGAATATGCATAAACTTGATTATCAAGTAAATTATTTGTATTTGTGGCACTGCTGTCTTCTCATTACGGAAATGTCTGTGAAGATGTTGGTGGTAATGCAATGCAATGTCATAGTGAACATTTGTGCCAAGTTATTTTGAAATCCCTTCATTCATAAAGAAGTTATAGCCTGAACAAGTAAATTCAAGTTTTAGTAGCTGTGACCTTGACCTTGGACTTACAGGCATGGGTAATGTACGCAACACACCGCCTTGTCATGGTGAACATTTGTGCCAAGTTATTTTGAAAACCCTCCATTCAAAACAGTTATAGCCCGGACAAGGAAATTCTATTTTTAGTAACAGTGACCTTGACCTTGGACCTACAGGCATGGACATGGTACACGATACACCGCCCTGTCATGGTGAACATTTGTGTCAAGTTATTTTGAAATCCCTCCATTCATAACAAAGTAACAGCCCGGACAAGAGAATTCTATTTTTAGTAACAGTGACCTTGACCTTTGACCTACAGGCATGGGCATGGTAGGCGACACATCGCCCTGTCATGGTGAACATTTGTGCCAAGTTATTTTGAAATCCCTCCATTCATAACAAAGTAACAGCCCGGACAAGAAAATTCTATTTTTAGTAACAGTGACCTTGACCTTCAACCTAAAGGCTTGGGCATGCACGTGACATACCATCTTGATATGGTGAACATACCAAGTTATTTAAAAATCCAATAAGAAATAACAAAGTTACAGAGCAGACAAGATTTTGCAAGAAATTCTATTTTTAGTAACAGTGACCTTGACCTTGGACCTACAGGCATGGGTATTGTCACGACACACCGCCTTGTTATGGTGAACATTTGTGCCAAGTTATTTTGAAATCCCTCCATTCCAAACAAAGTTAAGGGCAAAGTGTATATTTTTCTTAACACAAAATGTAAGTGAAAAAGGGGCATATTTTGAAAAATATTGGAAGCAGGGTTATGGGTCTTGTTGGTTATGATGTAGATTTTGAGGGTGAAAATATATTTCAAGTTTCAAGGCAGTATCTCAAGTAGTTTTAAAGTTATGGGCAAAATGCATATTTTGCTTAAAACAAAATATAAGAAACAAGATATATTCCTATTAAAACTAATGTAAATGGAAGTATCAAAGGGCCATAACTTCTGAACGGAACATGTAAGAGCAAAACCCCACCTTTATGCACAACAACATATCAGGCCAAGCATTGTGGTCAAGTTTCATCAAATTCCCAGCAGAGGTGTAGGAGGAGTTGCGTTCACAAGATATATTCCTATTAAAACTAATGTAAATGGAACAAGCAAATTCGTTGAATTTATATCCCCCGTCGAATACTGGTTGTTACTAACATAACAGCTGAAGACATAGGGCTTTATTTCGATATTTATCATGGATGTCAAAAAAGGTGAAAAAAAACTTCAGATATAAAAAAAAAACAGAATATAAAAATAAGACTAAAAGTCTTCAAAGTGTTGAAATGAAGAATGCAGTAGTAAAAATATAGCGCTTTATTTAATATAAATCCATGCAGAAGTTGCATAGAAGTGGCATGGAAACGAATACTAATCTATATGCATAGTGCATAACTTATCAAAGGGCCATAACTGTGTTAAACGGTCAGACCAGAACAAGACAAAAATATGGGCATCTTGTCTTGGTATTGATGGTTTCCATAGATTCCTGCCGAGAAATAGCAAGGAAATAAATACTGCTCTACATGCAAAATGCATAATTTATCAAAGGGCCATAACTCTGTGTTAAAGGATCTGACTGAAACAAGATGACAATATGCGCGTCTCCTTTTTGTATTGATGGTTCCCAGAAAGTTTCATTAAAATCCACCCAGTAGTTGCAGAGAAATAGTGCGGAAACAAATTCTGCTCTATATGCATAATACATTAGTTATCAAAGGGCAATAACTCTGTGTTAAATAGTCTGACCGGAACAAGATGACAAAATGTGCATCTCATCTCAGTATTGATGTTTCCCAGAAAGTTTCATTTCAATCCATCAAGAACTTGCAAAGAAATAGAGCGGAAACAAATACTTCTCTATATGCATCATACATAAGTTATCAAAGGGCAATAACTCTGTGTTACAGTCCAACTGGAACAAGATAACAATATACACATCTGTTATGGTTCTCAGAAAGATTAATTGAAATCCATCCAGTAGTTGCAGAGAAATAGGGGAAATGAATACTGCTCTATAATATGCATAATGCATTAGTTATCAAAGGGCCATAACCCTGTGTTAAATAGTCTGACGGGAACAAGAGGGTGATATGCGCATTTCCTCTTGGTATAGATGGTTTCCAGAAAGTGTTTCATTGAAATCCATCCAAAAGTTGCACGGAAACAAATACTGCTCTATATGCATAATGCATAAGTTATCAAAGAGCCATAACTCTGTGATAAACAGTCTGACCGGAACAAGACAATGATATGTGCAGCTCTTCTTGGTATTGATGGTTTCAAGAAAGTTTCATTGAATTCCATTCAGTAGTTGCAGAGAAATAGCTGGGAAATGAATACTGCTCTATATGCATAATGCATAAGTTATCAAAGAGCCGTAACTCTGTGTTTAACAGTCTGACCAGAACAAGATGATGATATGCGCATCTCCTCTTGGTATTGATGGTTCTCAGAAAGATTTATTGAAATCCATCCAGTAGTTGCAGAGAAATAGCGCAGAAATGAATACTACTCTATATGCATAAAACATAAGTTATCAAAGGGCAATAACTCTGTGTTAAACAGTCTGACTGGAACAAGACGATGACATGCGCATCTCTTCTTGGTATTGATGGTTTTCAGAAAGTTTCATTGAAATACATTCAGTAGTTGCAGAGAAATAGCAAGGAAATGAATACTGCTTTATATGCATAATGCATAAGTTATCAAAGGGCCGTAACTCTGTGTTCAACAGTCTGACTGGAACAAGACAACAACATGCGCATCTCCTCTCGGTATTGATGGTTCTCAGAAAGATTCATTGAAATCCATCTGGTAGTTGCAGAGAAATGGCACGGAAATGAATACTGCACTATATGCATAATGCATAAGTTATCAAAGGGCAATAACCCTGTGTTAAATAGTCTGATGTCAACAAGACGACGATATGCGCATCTCCTCTTGGTAAAGATGGTTTTCAGCAAGTTTCATTGAAATCCATACAGTAGTTGCAGAGAAATAGCGCGGAAACAAACACTGCTCTATATACATAATGCATAGTTTATCAAAGGGCCATAACTCTGTGTTAAATGGTCTGACCGGAACAAGACGACGATATGCGCATCTCCTCTTGGTACTGATGGTTCCCACCAAGTTTCATTGAAATCCATACAGTAGTTGCAGAGAAATAGCGCGGAAACGAATACTGCTCTATATACATAATGCATAGGTTATCAAAGGGCCATAACTCTGTGTTAAATGGTCTGACCGGAACAAGACGACGATATGCGCATCTCCTCTTGGTACTGATGGTTGCCACCAAGTTTCATTGAAATCCATCCAGTGGTTGCGGAGAAATAGCGCGGAAACGAAATACGACAGCGTGACGACGTGACGACGTGACACCGTGACGGACGGACAACGCCAAAACAATATCCCCCTCCCGATTTCATCGGCGGGGGATAATTATCAAAGGGCCATAACTTCTGAACGGAACATGTAAGAGCAAAACCCCACCTTTATGCACAACAACATATCAGGCCAAGCATTGTGGTCAAGTTTCATTAAATTCACACCGGTAGTGTAGGAGGAGTTGCATTCACGAGAATTACTCCTATTAAAATTAATGAAAATGGAAGTATCAAAGGGCCATAACTTCTGAACGGAACATGTAAGAGCGAAACCCCACCTTTATGCACAACAACATATCAGGCCAAGCATTGTGGTCAAGTTTCATTCAATTCCCACCAGTAGTGTTGGAGGAGTTGCGTTCACGAGAATATCGGACAGATTGACAGACAGGAGCAACTCTTAATGCCCGTCGCCATTTCATGGCGGGGGCATAAAAAGATTGCTCAATGCTCAATGGGTCGGAAAAATCCAGACGGACATACAGACGCACCAACACACGAACTACCAATGTGACAACTCAGTTTCGCTTACCACAAGTGGGATTGACAAAAATAGTCAGTGTGTAATTGAGATAACAAGATAAAGAGGACAAAATAAGCATTTTACTTCTCAAACAGAATCCAAGGAACTGTGACTTGATGTCTCCATGACGATCTAGGAAGTGTTTGCCCAGGCGGGATCCCAGGTGACTGATGGAGCCGTCAGAAACACTCGCTGTCAGGATAATGGATTCTTCTTGGGCATGCAAGGCTAGCTGCTCAACCTGATTCACAAAGAAAGTCTATCAACCTTAAACAACTTGGGATATGGTTGATATGATATGGGCAAAGAGTGCAGATCCAGATCAGCTGGCACATAAATGCCACCTGATCAGAATCTTCAATGTTTGCTTTCAGACTCAAAAGGTTATTTCTTACTAATAAGAAAACAGTGCATAATTATCCAGAACAAAGGGCATGGATATGCTAGCTGATCTGAATCTAAACTGGTGGCACATGGGAAAAACCCATATAGAAGTACATAGATATAGCTTCTGCGACCAGTCACAGTATATTCAGATCAATCTGCAAAGATAGAGGCCAGTCAGAATCTGCACTGTTCAATTTTTGATTCACTGAATTATTTCAGTGAGTGACCAATGAAAGTCCAGATCAGATCAGACTTCGTAGGCTGATCTGGATCTGAACTGATTAAAAGCATAACACACAGTAAAGTGTTCAAATAAAACATGGCAAATAGCAATCATGGTAATTTCTCTTTATTATGATTATATGAGGAGATATATATGTACACTGTTCCACCTATTACAGTTTACATGATTCAAATGGAAAATATGATTAACACTACAAAAAAAGAAAGCATAAAATGTGAGTGTTATTATATCATGATACATTGTGTAAAGTCTGCAGAATAGCAATAATCTGGCAAGGATATTTTGAGCTTTAGCCTAGGTGAGGAAGATAATTAAAATAGTCTGAATATAAACTTTTTGTGCCCGTGTAATATATAGATGTCAAGTTTATGTGCAATTTTTGAGAAAGGTTGATTGATAAAACATCAATAAATAATTGGAAACTACAAAATGCCATACTCAAAAATATGAAGTCAAAATTTTAATAACCATCAACTTTATGGGATATGACTCATATTCCATGGACAACGTGTGTAGATCCAGATCACTGCCAGTTGAATTTGGTCCTAAGGAAAACTGTGAGCACTCACCAGTAGTTGTATCTGGTCCTTTAGAATGGCTTTCAGGATGACCTTGTACCCAGGGATCTCCTTCACCATCTCCATTACCAATGTATGAAATGTCAATTATATCAGAGGTCTTCTTCTCTCCTGAAAATACACATTATTTTAATGTCAAAACAATGACACAGATATGTGATTAAAGGATTTATTTTGTTGTGCTTAGTTTGATCCCTATTGAAATAAGTTTATTTATAACTTGTTTTTATTTCTTGTTCTGAAGTTTTATGAGGGATTTCAGAACAATTAAAAGGTTAATTTCTTGATAATCAGATAAGACCAGAAGGCAAGATATGTACAGGCAGTTTAATTACATAACAATGACAATTCTAGGTAAATTTGACAAGTATGTGTCAATGTTTTATTAAATTTGAATAAACTTATCAATATGCCTAGGAGCTATAGCATTTTTAGCTATGATATAGCAGGAAGTTTTCTGTTATCAATTCATAATGTAATGAAACATACCAAATTGTGTGATAAGCTTCATGTATTTCAAAATCTGTCAGACAGAAGTATACAGACCAAACATATCACATGAGTTTTATTTGACCTTAACTCCTAACAATTGTCCAAAAGCATCATTTTGACCCCTTTAAATTTAGTTGATAGTCTGTTGGTTTTTTTTCTTAAATTAACCCTTTCCTCCACATATATATACATTTTGGTCAGAAATAACCTAATGAATCTTAAAGCAAACAGTTTAGATCCTGATCAGATGTCACAGATATGCCGGCTGATCTAGATCTAAATGGTTCGCACACACAATAAAGGTGTGTCTATGGAGGAAAGGGTTAAAGATATTTTGGCAGAAACCCATAAAAATGACCCTTGAGATTCGGCAGATAGTTGAACCCCTAAATCTGACCTTCAAGTTTATAGGTGACTGACCCAACACCAGACCTGTGCTGTATTTTTCCTAAATTATTTCCTTTGCAACGAAATCTGCCATTTATAATTATAATGTTTCCTTTCAATATCATAAATAAATCAACACATATAGTTTGCTAGTAAGAATTCAAGTTCCACAAAAGTTTAAAGTTTCCCTCCTTTTTCAAAGATAAAAAAAGACTGGCATCAGTAAACAAACCAGAATTTCTGCTGCTTCACAGAATACAACAGGATCGCAAATTAATTTTGTGACATTATCTTTTTATGTTGTGATAACAGAAACATTCCTTTATGTTGTGATAATAGAAACATTTCTGGCTAAAGTTAGGAATGAAGTTTTTAGTGTTGGACTGCATGTTTTTATAACAAATAGGAAAATATGAATTCAAATTAAAGAACACAATACATAAAAGAGAGGAATTAGTTTGATATAGAGAAATTCAAAGGAACCCTGAAAGGAAAATTAGAAGTTTATATATAAGCTAATTATAATTAGTGCTAAGGGAGTTCTGCTGTATACAGTAACTCACTCTCTACAAGCTATTTTTACTACAGTTTATTATAACTGACAGATAGCTTGTATGTAAAGCCACACCCCTAAATACTTGCTGCTGAGGCAGCGATTGTTGACACTTTAAGTATTGTGTTTAGAGATTTCTTGACATAAAAACTTATGAAAATTTGCCTGAGACTGAGCCCAACAGTGATGTGCCTTGAATACAGAATGTTAATATTAATTTCATACTTTTGCAGATTATTAGTGGTTAAGTCCTCATTAAAATCTGTGTTAACATTACCTTCAAGTACACATCAGTTTCTTTACTTTCGTTTTGAAATTATCTACCTGTTTACCCTACCTGACTCAGTGACTGTTGCTGAACGTGTGACAGGTGTTCATCATATTGTATACTCTACCTATGTGATCATGGCTTTATAACTAACCAATATCAATAAAAAATAATTACTTCAATCAAAATATTATAAAGACCGGACAAAAAATGATTTTAAACAGAAATAATATACCCGTGTTTCCGTGTTTACAAACACGCGTCACAGAGAGTTATCTTTCCTCAACTCGTTGTCACGTGGCAAAGTGTCTAAAGGCTGGTATACGGTACGCTGTTGCACGGTAACTCTTAGTCGTCACAGCACTTGGTTGCAAGATATTTATCTAAGTGTACTAATGTTGAGGTTGTAAAGTTAGTTTAGTAACAGATACAACTTTATTTATAAAGCATGATAGTGAAAGCAATTTAGAATTGACTTGGACAACCAGTACAGTCACAGTTAAATGGTGCATTTTAAAACGCCATGAAAAATAAGTAAATTGCTTATGGTTTTAGAAGGTTTTGATTGAATTTTTCATTTCTTCACAGTGGCACGTTAATGGTTCAATACTTTGTTTGATATATGATCTTGGCATCACCTTACAAGTAACTATTAACTGTCGCCAGGAGAAAATTGTTACTCGTCGGGAACTATTAACTGTCGCCAGGAGAGAATTACTCGTCGGGAACTATTGACTGTCCCGCCAGGAACTGTTACCCTACGAGGATGGTTATTGCTAGTCGACGAGGACTGTTGTTCTACTTGTTTTTTTACATGATACTCGCACAAGAATATGTTACCCGTCACCCGTAGAATGACTGTTACATGCCAATGACTTCAATTCACCAGGGACTGCAACCTGCCTAAGCCAATTACCCGCGATGATTGTAACCTGTCGACGACTGTTTCCCTATCATCTACGAGGACTGTTAAATACAGGAGAACTGGACCAACCGTATAGAATTATAACCCGCCCAGGATTACCAACCGGCCGAGTATTACTATCCGCCGCCGAGGACTCGACGACTGTTGCCTGTTAAAGAAGGTAATCAAATCAGGATATCAAGCAACTGAGCCGTTACTGGTTGAGGATAGTGATCCGCTGAAGATTTGTTACGTGCCGATATACTGTCTCCCGCCGAATACCTTTCACGGATTTTACCCACAGATGAATGTAGATGAATGCCATGACTTGCCTGGGTGTGTTACCAGTTGAGGTATAATACCCGCCATGAAATGATATCCCTTTCGCTCTGGAAATTTTCATCCGCCGTTGACTGTTACCTTCCGCTGATGATAACTGCCGTCTTTTGTCTTCCGCAGAAGATAATAATAAAAATAATAATTGGATTTACTTTGGTTCAACCACAGGGGCGGATCCAGTATTTCGGCAAGGGGGGTTCAACACAGCGACTCAAAATTTTTAACAGCTTTTATTTTGTAACTGAGCTAGAATATCACTTCGTCGGACACATATAATGGGGACATATTCATACAAAAGAATTTGTAAGAGGCCTAACTAATCTATGGGGTCCGGGGGGATGCTCCCGTGAAAATTTTGAAAATTATATGCCAAATCCTTCATTCTGATGTATTTTGTAGGGATTTTATAGCAGGTTTTGGACTACTCTTTCATACTAGATTTTAATCATTTCCCTGTAAACAGTAGTGATGCAATTATAAGCACTAGGATCCAAATAGGCCTACTGTACCTCATTATTTGAATCTTAAGAAGACGTGTTTCAACTCGAGAAGTTGTCAATAAGAGAAACTTTGACTGCTCAAAATGCTTGCAGTTCAGGAGTCCCAGTTGTGACCAATACTTTCGATAATTGGAAAATGGTGGAGCCATTTTAGGTGCACTGGAGCCAAATTCTGTAACCAAATAACTGTTTATGACCTGGGATGGGGTTTAGAGTGAAATTAGCTGTGAGATACTTGGTTTCCTACTGGACAAAATATTCAATATCATTATCTATTGAATCAATTTGCATAAAAAAAATTTATGAACGTTAACTTGCCGAGTCAAGAGTCTTTTATCAAGTAACCTCGACCTTAATTTTGAAACATTAAGGGAAAAAACGGCGCCGATATAATCTTCGTGTGATATTAAGTATGTTACGGTCGACGATTTACTAAATTTCAAACGCTTAATTTTCATGAACGGCATGAATTTCAGCCCCTACTGTCGCAGTTCAATTTTATGTAAGAGAACAATTTAAGTAGAAACGATTGTGTTAAGATTTTGGCGCTAAAATCCTGGAACTCATGGTCATTTCTCTCGTCGTCCGGGACAAAAACTCAAAACGCATGTACATATATTTGTTTATATTCAAACTATTTTATTTCTTATATTGCGAATATAGCATCTGAATGAATGTAGAATTCTATAGCACAGACTGTAACGTCGATTGCAAAAGGTCACTTTTTTCTGTGAGTTATCAAATGCCCATGACGAGAGAACGGGGGACGCAGGAAACATGCAATACTAAGTTTTACATTGACTAACAATTTCCTGTTTTGATTAAAAGCAGACTGGCTACCTACAGTAGCAAGTGTGCAAGGGAGCGAAGTTGTTTATTGGCAATACACAGATTTCAATTGAGAGCGCAGAAGATGCACGAACTCCATGTTTTGACACCCAGACCACAACGAAGGCCGCTTTTTTGTCGCCAAATTAAACAATTTAGCATTTAACTGGTTTTCGGTTTCTTTCTGTAAACCGGTCATAGTGATTGGTTCCCACAAACGTCTAACCTCGAACCACCGGGGCAAATAAAAAACAACAGAAATTAGGGGGGTTCGTGCGAACCCCACGAAACCTCTCTGGATCCGATACTGAACCATAACATTCCCGCCACTAGGTTATCCGCAAGGGTTGTTTTCTGTCGCGTATTGTTTATAGTTTTCCCTTCTTCCGTACATTGTTATCTTCTTATGACTGATGATCCCGGTTAATATGAGACGAGCATTGTTATTCACCTGGGGACTGCTGACGATTGTTAACCCCTTCCCCCGGGTATCTACAAAAACCCGATGAGGATTGTTATCCCCGGGCACTGTCATCGGCTAAGGTAGGAATCTAGAAACTTTTTCCAGGGCAGGATAGTTATCGTCCCCTCCCGGAGAGTGTTATCCTTTCCCCCCGGGAAATGTTTCCCGCCGAAGATTGTTGTCTTCTTCCCCGGGACTGTTACCGGCAGACTGTTGACTCCCCTGGACTGTTAATCCGACTAGGGTTTATATCCCATTTTCCTGCTTTGTTATCTACCAAGGTTTTATGTCCCCTCTTAAAAGAGCAACATCTACACGACGATAACTGCCTCCCCCACCCCGAAACTATTATTAGCCGGGAATTGTTATGCCCACCTCTTGGGAATTGATAACCGCCGAGAGCTGTTATCCCTGACCACGACGACTCTTACCTGCCGAGTATTGTTACCCGGCGACAATTATTTCACATCATCATACAATGACACTCATAAAAATACAACCACCAAGGCCAACATTGAAGAACTTTGGGAGTGAGAGGAGAACATGTGTAAACTCGAATGAGCTACTAATAAATGCTCCTGTTCCCAAGATCATAAAACTAAATCTGGAGATCAGTCTCAAATCTGAAGCATCTGGCCGCCATTTCAGCCAATCAGATCCTTGAGATTTGAGACTGATCTCAAAACTTAGTTTTATGATCTTTGGCCCTTGAGTCGTTAGCGTGATGTTTTAGCAGTTACATAGTGATACTGAAGACTAAGGATGGCCCTGACAGACATCTTTGATTGAACGCCCGGCGAACTCCCGCAATATGGACCTTCTCGTTGTAATCCTGAACAGTGTCCAAGGGTATAAAACTGAAATGGCGACCAGTTGAGATTTTCAGCCAATCAGATGCTTGAGATTTGAGACTGGTTTTCCAATCTCAGTTTTATAACCTTCAGCCCTGATTATCCAGCTTCCCACCCCGTTCCTTCTCAATATCCCATGGAGATCGGAGCTTTGACAGATGAAACTCGAACTTCACGTATACTGCTGAATAATGTGTATATAACAGAACACAACAACTGTGATAAAAATGCAATTTAACTTTATTTAACATAACTTTTTTCAACAATGGTACAAATAATGCTCGGAGACAATTTAAAATCTATAATGATACACGCAAGTAATCCCTCAACTTTACAAGTAATTTGAACAAATAACAGCGATTTATTAAAAATGCAATTAACAAGAGCTGTCAGCAGGGACAACACACTTGACTAGTCCATTCATTGCAATTTTAAAATTAACTTTTGTTTGATATATTTTAAGATATATGTTATTTCGTTTAAAGATTTAAAGTACATCAACATGATCAAACATTCATGTGCAAACTGGAATAATATTAACAAGTCAACGATGAAAGAGAAATATATTTTAATTTAAATTTACTTTAATGTACTATAAATATTTAAGGTAAAAAGGTAGTAACTACAAACTATTTTGGAAGCATGTTAGTAACTTGTGACAATGAACTGTACATAAAATATAAAGTAAGTCCCCAGATTTGGTAGTATAGTCAATCACTTAATTCACTGTATATTCTGAATTAAAACTGATAATTTCGAAATAGTTATGGAACTTGTAAGATGAAGTAGGTCATGGTGTTGGACTTAATTTTAAGTTTCATATCAATCACTCAATCATGTTAAAGATAAAGGACAACTGAATGAGACCTTTAGAGAAGAGCCTTTGAAATGGACATAACATCTTAAAACATGTTGGAAGTAAGGGTCTAGATGAAAACAAAGTGGGCCATCATGAGTAAAATTTTGAACATCCACATCAATATTTTAGCAATATTTACGATAAAGGTCATATGGATAAAACCTAAATTAAAATAATGAGTGAAAAGGGGCATAACTCTGAAAATATCTTTTGAAGATTTACAGGGTTCATTGGAACTGAAGAAGGTCATGAAGTTGGACATGAATATTAAGTTATATATCAATCACTGATAGGTAATATTAAATATTGCATCTGAGAAATATTAAATATAAGAGTTGCAGAGTTAGTTGGAAATAAAGTAGGTCATGTGGTTGGACATCTAACTTAAGTTTTATATCAATCAAATATAAAATTGAGTGATACAAAAGACATTTGCAAATTTAGAAAGTTCAAGGGCTAAAAGGGGCATAATTGAGACATAACTTCTTTAACCGTTTCTTCCATAGACACATCTTTATTGCATGGGCAGACAGTGTAGATCCAGATCAGCTGGCACATCGGTGCTGTCTGATCAGGATCTGCACTGTTCACTATTTTGATTTGTTAGGTTATTTCTGACCAAAATGCAACCAGTGCAGATCCTGATCAGATGGCACCAATGTGTCGGCTGATCTGGACTTACACTAATCGCACATGTGTAAAAATGCATATTTATGGATGAAAGGGTTAAATGTGACCTTGACCTAAAGATGATTGAATAATCTCAACCCTGTTGTTATGAGAAATAAAATTTGAAAGTTTGATAAAGAAGAAAGTTATAGTGAACAGAAGTTTTTGTAACAGACAGAAAGACCTATGTATGGACAGACAAAACTGTTCTTATAAATCTATTTTTGTTTAAAAGGCAAGCACTTAAAGGACAAAACTTGAAAAGTATTTTTAGCAAAGTTATGGTTATTTTTAGTAATGACAAAAATTATAATGACAATTGACAAATTTATATTCCAAATTTCAAGTTGATATCTCAAGAAGTATTAAACTTATGGAAGTTATGAACCAAGTGCATAATAAAAACATGAGCAGAAGTTAACCCTTTCCTCCATTATATAAGCATTTTTACAGGTGTGCGACCAGTGTAGATCCAGATCAGCCGGCACATCTGTTAACAAACATTGTCATGTATAATCAAGACTTATTGTTAGTAAACATGCTGTGAAACACAAGGAGTTCAACAAATAGATTTGCATATGCTAAGCACTACTTGCACATCACAACCGATGATAAAAAATGATTGCTCTTTACTACCCTTATACCAGATAAATGTTCCCTATCTCTTTCCTCCATAGATACAACTTTAATGCATGGGCAAACAGTTTAGATCCAGATCAGCTGGCACATCCTTGCCATCTGATCAGGATCTAAACTGTTTGCTTTTTATTCGTTAAGTTAATTCTGACCAAAATGTGACCAGTGCAGATCCTGATCAGATGGCACGGATGTGCCAGGTGATCTGGATCTTCACTGGTCGCACATGAGTAAAAAGGCATATAAAATGGAGTAAAGGCTTAATTAAGATCAAATCCAAATTTCCATTTTAATTTATTAAATAATTAATTTTATGTTAATTAAAAAAATATATTCCACAAGAATCTATCTGATGACTAGAATGGAAAACAAACATGATTGCTAAGCCCAAACAATTTACAGCAATAACATTAAACAGTAAATAACTAAAATAAAACAAAAATTTCTAACATAATTTCTACTTTTACCCAGTAGCCCATGTTATATTTTCTTTATACATTTTAGTAATTACTATATTCAGAAAGAACGTACAATTTTATATTACTTTCTCATAACTAAAATGTGATTTTATTATAAATTTTGATAAAACATGATTGTATAATGTTATTTTATTCCGTGAAGTACATGTAGTCATCTGCTCAACTTTACGACATCATTTCATGGATTGACATCAAAACTGTCCTAAGGTACCTTTTCCCATGACGTGCCCCACTTGTAACGAAACAGCACATTTCACAAATACAAGAACATGCTGAATTAATTCCTAGATTTTTCAATGTGAATAGTAAAAATGACATTTCTCAAGCTAGTCTGCAAAACAGTTTATGAAAATCTAGGGATTTAATAATAATGCCCTAAAGCACAGGGCATATTTACTGCTTTGTAATAGTTTCATCATACAATTAATTGTGTAACAATTTAACAACAAATATAAAGCTAGTTCACAATGTCCCTGTGTATGCCCCAGTAGCCAGTTGACCGGGATGAACCGGGAAGATTCGTGAAGCCTAGTTCAAATTATTATACCTCAATTTCATTTCATCAGTTGACAATTTTACTGTTACCCTGTCAGACATGTAACATTTATATACTGTCCCAGTTTACAACCCCGGTGCGCCCTGGCTTGGACCCTAGGACAATCCAAGGACCATAATGGTAGCAATGGTAATTGTGTCCAAACTGGGATGCACCAGGGCTGTATACCAGGATAACGTGAACTAGACTTTAGTCTATATCTTGGAACTTGTGGCAGTGCCCAAGGTTATAAAACTGAGCATGGAAACCAGTCTCAAATCTCAAGCATCTGATTGGCTAAAATGGTGACCACTCCCCATTTCAGCCAATCAGATTCATTCAGCCCAAGTAAGTTAAAAATGCACAGATTTATACCACACAATATATCATTACACATCTAAACAAGTGCTTGATTATAATTTAGGAATTATCATTTGCTGAAATTTATTATTTCTTTAACATTTAATTTTGTCTAAATCTACTCAAACAAAATATGAAAGACCCTTTTATTTACATACATGTGTATATCTCAAATCAAAACGTTTCTTGAACAACTGAAAAAGCACTGATTCAGAACAATAAAACAAATGTTATAAAAGGAATGAAAATTACAAAGTTTATTAACAGTTCAAAGAAATACTGCAGCAAAATTTGGTTGAAAAACATGTAAACAGTTAACATTTTTGCATTAATTTGTTGCATATGAGCTAAACATCGCTGATATGGCCACACATATGTACTCAACAAAGGTTATATGAGCTGCGCCATGCGAAAACAGTCTCCGGTGATATTTTTATCTTCTTTTTCAATTCCCTCTTCTATTGAGTGATTTTGTTAAATATTTTCACTATAATTTATCTTGTTTACCACTATATGCATAATAAGCAATGACGTCAGCTCACCTTTGTGACGTCACTTCAAGGAATGATGTCAACTTCCATTTGTGACGTCACTTCGAGGTATGACGTAAAATGTTTTCATATGGTGTGGCTCCTGTTTGTTACCTTGATGGCCTTAACTGCATAGAAACACATAATAATACAAACTCTGCCCATGCTTGACATTATTTCACAATATTTGTAAAAATACAGTACCATACTCATCTACTTTTTATTACACTGCTTTTTCAAAACATATTCTATTCATTATATCTCATTTCCTTGAAAGCTTTTATTTAAGTGGCTTTTATGTACTGCAATCTGTACGGTTATGCATTTGTAAACAGAAACCATAATAAAGCCTCAACAAAATAAACACCCAAATGAATGATTAATGATTAACATTTAATAATTGTATTCTGATTTATATTAAATGGCAAAACAAATATTATAGTAATACAAATGCTTGCAACATGAACTACAGACAGAAAGGAACATGTTCTTTCTGTTTCTTTTTTTATTAAGATAATTATACACTCTATGGAAAAAAAGACATGCAACTTTGAATAGGAATGACAGATAGTCAACAAAGAGCCAGTCAAAGAGAAGACATTGCTAAATTGGTTAAGTTTTGACACTTAAAGGGCCATAACTTCATAGCCACTTACAAGCTGTCCGGTTACTTAACCTAAATCTTGTGACCATAAACATTACAACCAAGTTTTGTTAATCTTATGCTCATAAACATTTCAACACAGAAGTGTAAATAACCTATAGCAGACAAGATTGCTAACTGCTTTTTAATTGTTATCTGCCGAGTTGAAGAATTAACCCTATCCATGTGCAACCAGTGTAGATCCAGATCAGCTGGCACATCCCATTTTTGTCAGAAAAACCTAAATCCGAAAAAGCAAACAGTGCAGATCCTGATCAGACGGCATGGATGTGCCGGTTGATATGGATCTACACTGTTTTCCCTCGCAATAAAGGTGTATCTATCAAGAAAATGGTTAAACTTCATAACTGATTTTATATAACTTTATAAAAAAAACCCCGATTGATTCCTTCTTCATTTGATTATTTGGATATCCCATATTCAGAATGGTTCTACTTGTAATAATTCTTTATGTTTTCACTAAACATTGCTGATGGCACACCAAGGTTGTCACGGGACAGAAACTCATCTAGTCCTAGGTCAATATAAGATGGAGACCGCTTTCCAGCTCTTCCTAAATCCTCCATCTCGCGAGAATACGTGGAAGCAGACTGGTTGTCATAGAGATCAATATCATCAAGTGAATCAAGCGAACCCCCTGAACTAGCCTGATCAAAGAACACGTTCTGCTTCATTGGACCAGCCTTGTTAGCTTTGGTATCTGACCAATTACCAGAAATCACTGAAGGTGCTTTGCCAGAGTTTATTACCGAGGGCTTGTCTGGTTTATCACTTGGTCTATCTGACCCACTATTCACCATGGCTGATGAGGCAGAAGCAGTTGCCTGGTTAGTTTTTGCAGCAGGGGTCTTCTTGCTTTCTGATATGTTTTTGTTATCTGAATGTGAAAGACTATTGGGAACAGAATTTTCATATGTTTGGCCCATATCTGGTTTTCCTGTATTTGGTTCATATTTTGGCACTGGATTACCTCCCCTATTAAATCCAAATGGCTCACGATATCCTCCCCTACTTGGAGGGTGTCCAGGATAGTCTCCCCTGAACAAAGGAGGGTGATGATACTCTCCCCTGAAAGGTGGAGGTCTGGAATGGTCTCCCCTGAATGGAGGTGGTCTGTGGTACTCTCCCCTGAATGGAGGTGGTCCAAAATACTCTCCCCTGAATGGAGGTGGTCCATGGTACTCTCCCCTGAATGGAGGTCCAGGGTACTCTCCCCTGTGTGGTGGATAAGCATTCACTGGTGGTGGTGGATACATTTTACCCCTGGATGGTGGATATCTTGGACCTCGCACACCAGCTGGAAACCCAGGAGGTTGGCCATAAATGTGCTCTTTTGGAGCCTTGTAACCTCTGGTTCGGGGTATAAACTCCCTTCCTCTTTGCTGTGGGTATCCTCTGGAATGATCAACATTCCCTAAACTGTTACTATGCTGTGTATTCCTAGATGCTCTGTAGCCAAAATTCAGCTGATCTTTTGCATCATCATTGTCAACATCAGCACCATCGTCGCTGTCATATACACTCCAGTCCTTAACAAACTGATGACCTTTCTCATCTTCAAAGTCAACCACTCCAAAGGCAACATTTTCTGCTGCTGTTGATTTCATAGCTCCATTAGTTTTATTCATGTCATGTGCTGCTTTGTTTGCCAATACTCTCTCCCCATCCAAAAGCTTGGACTTATTTTCTGCTAATGTTGATTTCATAGCTTCAATAGATATATTCACATCCCGTGCTGCTTTGTTTGCCAATACTTTATCCCCATTCACAGCATTTGACTTGTTTTCTGTTGCAGTTGTATTTTTCAAGTTGTTTGGACCTTTGGCACTACTAACAAAATCCCCGTACCCAAACTGTATGTCCACTTTTGGCCTATTTTCAATCCTAAAACTGCTAGTAACACCATTGGGAACTCTTGTCGGAGCACCATTCTGATCACTCTGTTCTGTCCTTAATCCTACATTAAATCCAAATTGTATATTAGACTGGTTTTGCTGGTCAGTTTTATAGTTACTAGGAAAATTGGGACTGTTCCTTTTAGCACCAAACTGATCACCTGTCTCTGATTTGGATTGGTTCCCTGTTTTGATTTTCGATTGGTCCCCTGTGTGTGTATTGATTCCCCTATTGTTAGTATACTGAAAGTTATTCACATTTGTCTCTGTAGATTTATGGTACTGTTGTCTGGGATACTGTTCAGTGGTTTGATCACGTGACTGACTTGCGGTCTGGTTAGCACTATTTGAAGAGATATCATCTCGGCTCGCATGTTGTCCTTTAGAAGAGTTTGTCTGTGTGTTATTGTCTGCATAGTACGGTGACAACTTGGGCCTGGAGTGTAGGCGGGAACCAGCCTCTACAGATGATCCAGAACTAACTGATGATGACCTTGCATCACTGCAATCAGACAAGCAATTCAAATAGGAAACAAGTGCAAAGCATTCACTAAACAGAAAGCAACATTCCTAATGTACACATATGTATTATTTTAACCCTTTTCTCCATATACATGTATACACCTTTTACCACATGTGTGAACAGTGTACCTCCATATCAGCTGGCACATCCCTGCCATCTGATCAGGATCTGCACTGTTCACTTTTTGGAAAGAAGTAACCTAATAGAGAAAATAGTGAAATCTAGATGCTGCCAGCTGATCTGGATCTACAATATTAACCCATGTAATAAAGGTATAGCTTTGGAGCCAAGGGTTAAACAGAAAGCAACATTTCTTAGGTACACATCATTTTCTATTGTAAAGTTGACTAAAATACTAGAATGCTGATTAAGTAAGTTAAATGTTAAGAAGTTCTCAATAGTATAAATATTTTTGTTAGTAATTTAACTTTTTTTATATATACTATGCCTTAATGGCATGGACAAACAGTGTATGTCCAGATCAGCTGGCACATCCATGCTATCTGATTAGGCTCTACACTATTCGGTTTTTTATTTATTATGTTATTTGTGACCAAAACACAGTGCAGATTCTGAACAAACAGCATGAATGTGCCAGCTGATCTGGATCTGCTCAGGTCACACATGAGATAAAAATGTATATACATGGTGTAAATGGTTAATACAAAGTCTTATATAAATCTTAATTTCATCCACTGAAAAGTTTTTATAACTTCAAAATCAAAATCTAAACTTGTTTGTTCAAATAAATTTGTCATAAAACTGGGTTCTCAGTTTCTTTAGGGGTCATTATTATGCCAAAGATCAAATAAGTTGGTGACAACTAGCTAACTGCACCTGTCATAGAAGTCCTCATCTAGAACATCATATCTGCTGCCTGATTTTGGTCTGCCATCAAATGTACCTCCCGACCTTCCAGGCTTGCCATTAGCTGTATCACTGAAATTACAAGGAGACATTTTATATGGAGAATTTTATTATACTGGATTAACCCTTTACCCATGTAATATGGCTGTTATCTCACGGCATTGTAGATCAAGATCTAGATAAGCCAGCAAAATTAGTTCAGCCTGAAATCTAGAAACAGAAAAGAATTCCAGCCAGAGAGGAATAAACCTCTGATCAGCCATCACATCAGTGCGGTCTGATCAGGATCTAACATGTTCGCTTTTTTATTCATTAGGTTATTTCTGGCCCCAAATGCGACCAGTGCAGATTCTGATCAGACGGCATGATCTACACTGGTCGCACATGCGTAAAAATGCATATCTATGGAAGAAAGGGTTAAGTGAAGAGTTAACAGTGGAGATGATAACTGACCTGTTTCTGTTATTGATGGTAAAGGGCTGTGGCTTAGGAGCACTGGTAGTACCACTGTATGTAGAACTGGTCTGGTTTGTTGCCTCTTCCCGCTTTCTCTCTGTACAACCAAAATAGTTAAGGATTACATTAGTTCTCAGATGTATTGTGACGGTAAACTCTGCCAAATAATACATTGAACAAGTCTGAATAATGTGGCTGTCACAGACAAAATGAGCTTATCAGCTAATAATTATTACTATAGTTAGAAAATGCATAAGAAAATTTAATTATTTTTTTTAAAAAATATCTGACAACTTGTAAAAAGTCCTGAATTGATATCATGCAAAAATATGCATTCAAATTCAAGTGTCAAGTCCTGAGACTAATATCACAGCAACCACCTGTTCCTTCATATTAGAAAAACTGGTAATGAAGATACTATTCCATGAAACAAAAAGGATTCATAAAAAAGCTAAGAAATTGCAACAATTAAAACAAACAAATTTGATACCCTCAATATCTGGAAGCTTTCAGTTTGTTATAATAAAAGAATAGAAGGAAATATCTGTGACAATCTAATTTTTCAGTTTTTGAGAGGACTTCTGATTAAATAGTATACAGTTTTGGGTATTGCTTTTGCGACCAGTTTGATCAGGGTCTACAGCAGTGTTTCTAAAATTTCAGCAGGCCGGTCACTGACCGATTTTCAGAAAGAATGTCCGATTGAAATTTCAAAATTGGTAAAAAAATCGGTCATGAATAGTCTAGTGGCCCATAAAATTGTTACAAAAATTACCTAAATGTACATTTTTTCACATCTTAATCAGTTATTAACCTGTCAATTATTGACTTCACAACTCTGCTACCATGACTACTGCGACTACACGTCCTGTAAATAGCCTGCGGCATAGATGAAATGGGATGTGGTCGGTCTCATTTTAACAACGGGCGGGATCATTTAATTTGTCAAAGGCTGTTTGATGTCAGAATGAAAAGTAGCATTATCCGTGATTGTATTAATTTATGTAAACAATGTAACAGTTTGCATTTTATTGAAAGACATGTTAGTCCGATGTGCGTTATTCTTAATGACCGGCTTGCTTACTTACGTACATAACGATTCAAATAAATTTCAAATTTTCAAAAATCTACGTATGCAACATTTATTTCTGACTCGGAAACAAATGTTGCATACGCAGACTCGTGTAAGTTCGTGTTGATTCAAGAATTACTTTATCTGGAAAAGAATAGAATAATACTTCAAACAACTAAATATTGTGTTACAATGCATGAAATGGTCAACCTATATTTATGAAAAGCGAATACTTGCCTCCCAAAATTCAGAGAGTTAATACATGTTCAATGAACTAAATAATCCACATCGCAATCGCTATGAACACTGCTGTATATTACTATTTTTAACTTTTACGTCACGTTTTGAATGCATGTGATGCTTGTGTATTACAACAAAGACGCCGATTGCCGTAAACTTCAAAAGTCGCGTGGCGCTCTGATAGATCAAAATTTTTTTACGTCAACAGCTTAAACATCATTAAAAAAGTTTGTTGGAAGGTTGTAAGATTTTGCCGACGAGAAAATTTGTCATAAGGGAGGAATGGACTGGGGGTTGGGATAGTTAAATGCCCTGAACGCGGGGACCAGAAATCGCAATTCGTGCGGACCGGAAGATGGGAAACAGTCAATTTTGGCGCCAATGTCCAATTGGGATTTTGAAATTTTAGAAACACTGGTCTACAGTTCGCTATTCTTTAAATTTCTGCAAAACACCCCTAGAAACAATAGAATGACTGACTAAACACTTTACTCCATACATTTTTATATGCCTTTTATCGTATGGTCACAAAGTGCAGATCAAGATCAGCCATCACAGCAATGCTGTCTGATCAGGATCTGTGCTGTTCACTTTTACAGACATTTTGTAATCTCTGACCAAGAAGCGAACTGTGTAGATCCTGATCAGATGGCACAGATGTGCCAGCTGATCTGGATCTACAATGTTCTCTAACGCAATAATTGTGTTTCTATAAAGGATAAAATTTAAACAAAGCCAATTCCATTTGATTACCTCTCTGTCTTGCTCTTTTTGACTTCTTCCCATTTTCAAACATATCTGAAAACAGCAACAACAACAACACATATCACAAAGTTCTCCTGGCAAGTGGATTAGACTTGAAAATACAACACTGACGATGTTTCTCTGTATAACAGGTAGTCTCTATTTATTGTCTTTATTGCTATAGCAATAAGGGCTGAAGGTTATAAAACTGAGCATAGAAACCAGTCTCAAATCTCAAGCATCTGACTTGACTGGTTGCCATTTCAGCCAATCAGATGCTTGAGATTTGAGACTGTTTTCTATGCTCAGTTTTATAACCTTAGGCACTGAACTCTGCATGGAGCAAAATATTTGTTTAAGAAAGACAGGTAGGTCTTAATAGAAAGAACTTTGTTAGAAAGTTTTGAGAGAATTGAATAAAATCTTAAGTTATAACCTTAACAAGAAACTTTAACACAAATTGTTGAGAATGCCCTTCCAGCCAACTGCCAGTCCTGTTTTTGTCAATCTATAAGCTTACTATTTTTTTATAGAAAAATCAGGCAAATGACTTAATAACATACAGTAAAACCCCTCATTACGGACTCTCAATATTATGGGCACCCCGGTATTATGGACAATTTTTTAAAGAACAGAAATGTTCTCTTCTTGATTTAAACTCACAATTAAGGACACTTTCCCTCAGTCCCTTAGGTGTCCGTTATAGAGGGGTTTCACTGTAATTGATAGTGAAGGATTCATAAGAATGCCCATATTAACCTAAATTGACCTTATACAATTTAAATTGCACACTTTGTATTCTTTAACCTTTCCTCCATTGACACACCTTAATTGCGTGGGAAAACAGTTTAGATCCAGATCAGTCGACACATTAGTGCAATCTGATCAGGATCTAAACTGTTCGCTTTTTGATTTATTAGGGTATTTCTAACCGAAAAGCAAACAGTGCATAGCCCGATCAGACGGCACGGATATGCCGGCTAATATGGATCTACACAGATCGCACATGCGTAAAAACCCATATTTATGGAGGAAAGGTTTAAAAGATCTGAAATGCAGACGCCAGCATCATCAAAAATAAAAGTTAACTCTTTACACCATTGATACAACAAATATCACATGTGCTGGCTGATTTGGATCTACATTGGTTGCACCAAATAATAAAAGTTGTGTCCTTGCAAAAAGGGTTAATAATAAAAGATATGTTTGGAAAATGTGCAATTTTGGACTACCTTCAACATATTTTGGTGATTTTGATACCGGGCACAGACATCAACGATATTCAAGACTGACATAAGCTGTCATGTAATACGAAACAATATTAAACAACTCCTGAAAATTGTTATTAAGCAAGCCTCTGTTTGTTATTGTTTTTGTATTGTGTGTTACAGTTGCTTAGAAAACTGAGACAGAAACTGTGCATGTATGTGAACTATGTGTAAAAATCTAAGTATTTGGTAAACAGGAAGTCAATGAGCAAAGAGCATAAAATCGCTTAACACTATAATATTATAGGACTATAGGATAAAGCAATATGCAAAATATCAGGCTGCTGCATGTAACAGTTGCTGTGAAAACTGCGACAGTAATTTTGTTACGGATGGAAGAATAGAATCACAGAAGAATGCACAAGGGTAAAACAGTATACCCCCCTCTTCTTTCAAATATTACAAATTATGTTGTTAATAATAAGCATGTGACTTACAGTTAAAATTAATATTGTTTTCTTTCTCTTCTTCTTTCTTTTGTGCTTCTTGTTTTTCTTTTTCTAATTGTTTCTTCTTCTCTCGTTCCAGCTTTCTGGTCAGTTCGGCAGCTATCTCCTCCATCTCTCGTTCACGTTTATGCTGTTCTGACATCTCCTTCTTCTTCTGTTTCTTTGTTGTTGGCTGCTGCTGCTGCTGATGATGATGATTCTGCCATGGGAGGTAACAAAAACTGTACAGCAACATGGACTGAAACACCATCTCATTTACACCCCCATTAAATTCACGACCCTCAATACTTTTTCAAGTAAAAAATTTAAACATGGATGAATTTTTCTTCTAGAAGAAATGTTAAGAAAACTTTTAAAGACAATAAAGCAAAGATATTAAGGATTAAAATAACCCTAATGACTTTAATTTGTTAAAATTAATTCTTGTTAAGCTGAATGTCTAAATGAACTTGATATTCCTAGAATATAGGCAGAGAACATGCATCAACTGAATACACAACAGTGTAGACCCTGATAACTCTGTGCAGGCTTATCTGCGTCTACACTTTTCACCCATGTGATAATAGCCTCAACCAATGGAGTAAAGGGTTAAATAAAGTAATTTACTGCAATCCGAGAGTAAGCGCCTTATCACTGTGACTTACTTGTGTAGGTGTGTCTGGTCGGGAACCTCTATTTTCTTCAGGTTTCTTCTCCTTAGGGTTTGGGGCTGTTTTATCTCTTGTCTCTTTCTTAATTTCTGAAAACAGTGTCTTGAAAAAGTCAACTGCACCGTCTTGCTGGAATGTTCTGGTGTAGAAAATAACCCTTTCTTTATAGATACACCTTTATTGCATGGGCAAAGAGTTTAGATCCAGATCAGCAAGCACATCCTTCTGATCAGGATCTGTACTGTTCACTTTATGATTCATTACCGGGTAGTTTATTTCTGACCAAAATGCGAATGGGTTTGCTTGAACCTACTAATTGGGGGAAACAATATTTCCATGGGGATTTCAACCAGAATGTTGAAAATTATCATGTAACTATCCTCCAAGCAACCATTTCTTTTTGTAAATATTGCCTCTGTCTGTTCATTTATTAACCTTTCCTTAACAAGATTTATCAGCTAAATATACCAAGTTTCAAAAGGAGTCATTTTACAGACTGAAACAGTTTGATTTTGTATGATTGTTGCAATTTATGTTGACTATCCAGCAAAGTTTTGCTGAATACTGACAGTCAGTTAACCCTTTCCTCCATAGATACACCTTTATTGCACAGGCAAACAGTTTAGATCCAGATCAGATGGCACATCCATGCCATCTGATCCAGATCTAAACTGTTTGCTTTTTATTTCTGACCAAAATGTGACCAGTACAGATCCTGATCAGATGGTATGGATGTACCACCTGATCTGGATCTACACTGGTCACACATGCGTAAAAATGTGTATATATGGAGGAAATCGTTAACCATTTACTCCATGGATATGGTTCATATACCATGTGCCACAAGTGTAGACCTAGATGGACCTGCACATTTGTGCACAAGCCACAATGACTATGGAGAACCACATCATACAAACAACCCTGCAATACAGGTTTTGCACTCCACTCGTTTCCAAACAAAATTTAATTTAATTGTTGAATATTGTACTGACAAAATTCATCTCCAAAACATGTCTATATTTTAGAACCTACCCTCAGCAATACCTATGCCCAAGGTTATAAAACTGAGATTGGAAACCAGTCTCAAATCTCAAGCATCTGATTGGCTGAAATGGAGACCATTCACCATTTCAGCCAATCAGATGCTTGAGATTTGAGACTGGTTTCTATGCTCAGTTTTATAACCTTCAACCCTGGTTTCGTGTAACAAATCTGAATCCCTCCATGCAATCTCTCCCAAATAATAAGTAATAACACTGATACATTGTTCCTTTCACTTGTTCAATGTAAGAAAAGCTTAGGATGCTAATTTACCCTTGTATGGAAGTTTATTTGGACATTTGCCATTGTGCTGCTAATTGGGACCCTGGTTCAGCATATTTACAACAATCATGTACGATAAGTAAAGTAAAAATTTCCTAATATTACAAGTTATTTGGAAGTTGTGCAGTTTTGCATCTTATGATGCAAAACACTAGAAACCAGCAAAGTGAAGAATACACTGGCTTCCCATCAGGGAAAAATTAACTTAAATTATGAATCATTTGTTAAAGTTTTAAATTAGTTGACATTTAATTCATTTCTGTATAGAAACAACTTCACTGCATAGGAAAACAGTGTAGATCCAGATGTCATCTGTTCAGGATCTACACTGTTGCTTTTAGATTCATACGTTAATTTCTGACCAAGATGTGACAAGTGAAGATCTAGACTGGCAGCACAGATGTACCAGCTTACCTGGATCTACACTGGTCACACACATGTTAAAAGGTGTATAAATGGAGTAAAAGGTTAAATGAGGTTAACTCCCTTGATTAAGATGTACCTGGATTGATGTCATCGGTGTAGCTGTTCCGTGTAGCACGTTGTCTCTCACTCCTTGCCTGGTTTTCCTTCTCCCTCTGTCTCTCTGAAAACAGTATACTGTATACATTAACATCAGAAATATCTCCAATAGCCCATCACATCCCTATCTATTTTGTTTCAAAGGAGCTTAAATTCATTGTGTGAGTGAACAGTCAATACAGACAATCAGCAAGGACCTACACGGTGGGAAAGTCAGATTTATTTTTACCAAGGTCCCATAGCAAATTTGTACTTTGTGGGTGGAGGGGGTGGGTGGGAGTTGGACCCAACTGCTACAACAGTTGAAAGTTTCAAAATAATGACCGACCCCAACACCCAAGGCATTTTTACTTAATTGGTCATGGTATCAATTAAGTTTCTTAAAACTTAGTGCTTTGCAATTGGGCTCACCAGAGTTAAATGTAAAAATACTTTTCATTAAAAAACACACAAAGCAAATCAAATTTTGTAATAGTCTGTAAATAATTATGTTCTTTTAAGCCATAAGCCAAAAACCTGCCTCTGTTAAAAGGATAATGATAATTTGTTAGCCGTTTTTTCCCTATATATATTTTTAATCACATGCACAACCAGAGTAGCTTAAGATCAGTTATTACGTTCTTGCTGCCTGACAGGCTTCGCAAAAAGTTGCCGGACTGTCAGACATGGCCAGCAAAAATTAGACTGGTCTGATAATTTTTTCCTATTTCCGGACCATATTTCTCCTTTGAATTAAAAAAAAAGTAAAACAAGTTTTGATTTCCATTCCTTTTTAAGCGTCCAATCAAATTCTAGATAATGTTACCTTATGGGACCTTCAATGACCTTGTATATGTACTAAAGAAAAATGTCATTGTTGTTGCGGTATTATGATGGCTCTTCGCCAAGTAAAAAATGCAAAATAACTGATGAAGAAAAAAACAAAAAAACAAAAGGAAAATGAGTCCATTTGTCTGCCAAGAAAAATTGTTGAGAAATGGAAAAATGGCTGCTCATGGTTACTTTCGGTGAGAAACAAGAAAAGATGAAATGCATGGCTTGTCTGTGATTTTACAAAAATCAAAGTCGTCATCATCATAACCCTTTCCTCCATAGACACACCGTAATTGTGTGGGCAAACAGTGCAGATCCTCATCAGGATTTGCATGTTCGCTTAAATATTTGTTAAGTTATTTCTGACCAAAATGCGACCAGTGCAGATCCTGATCAGACGGCATGGATATTGTGTCGGCTGATCTGGAGCTACACTGGTCGCACATGCGTAAAAATGCGTATATTATATGGAGGAAAGGAATCATAATCAGTTCTGATATATGTACTCCGGAATACAAATCATCCTTCTCCACTTACTCTATTGACGTGCTGTGTGATAAGGACTCAGATTATGACGATTATTCTGGATAAACTGATGTTTTATCAAAGAGAATAAAGGGAACAAAAAATGTTACAGAAACCTTTAAAGGTTGCAGTATCTTTAATTTAAAACTAGAAATGTGTCCATAGGACACGGATGCCCCCGCTATGCATCGTTACATTACGGAAATGTCTGTGAAGAAGTTGGTGGTAATGCAATCCAATGTCATAGTGAACATTTGTGCCAAGTTATTTTGAAATCCCTTCATTCATAAAGAAGTTATAGCCCGAACAAGTAAATTCAAGTTTTAGTAACTGTGACCTTGACCTTGGACTTACAGGCATGGGTAATGTACGCAACACACCGCCTTGTCATGGTGAACATTTGTGCCAAGTTATTTTGAAAACCCTCCATTCAAAACAAAGTTATAGCCCGGACAAGGAAATTCTATTTTTAGTAACAGTGACCTTGACCTTGGACCTACAGGCATGGACATGGTACACAACTCACCACCATGTCATGGTGAACATTTCTGCCAAGTTATTTTGAAATTACTATATTTCTAATGTAGTTACAACCCTGACAAGAAAATTCTATTTTAGTAACAGTGACCTTGACCTTGGACCTAGGCATGGGCATGGTACAGGACACACCATCTTGTCATGATGAACATTTGTGTCAAGTTATTTTGAAATCAATCTATTCCTAACAAAGTTACAGCCCGGACAAGAGAATTCTATTTTTAGTAACAGTGACCTTGACCTACAGGACCTACAGGCATGGGCATGGTACGCGATACACCGCCCTGTCATGGTGAACATTTGTGTCAAGTTATTTTGAAATCCCTCCATTTATAATGAAGTTAGAGCCTGGACAAGAAAATTATATTTTTAGTAACAGTGACCTTGACCTTGGACCTTCAGAATTGGGTATTGTGCGGACACACTGCCTTGTCATAGTGAACATTTGTGCAAAGTTATTTTGAAATCCCTCCATTCATAACAAAGTAACAGCCCGGACAAGAGAATTCTATTTTAAGTAACACTGACCTTGACCTTTGACCTACAGGCATGGGCATGGTACGTGGCACATCGCCCTGTCATGGTGAACATTTGTGCCAAGTTATTTTGAAATCCCTCCATTCATAACAAAGTAACAGCCCGGACAAGAAAATTCTATTTTTAGTAACAGTGACCTGAACCTTGGACCTAAAGGCTTGGGCATGTATGTGACATACCGTCTTGATATGGTGAACAATTATACCAAGTTATTTAAAAATCCAATAAGAAATAACAAAGTTACAGAGCGGACAAGATTTTGCAGGAAAATTCTATTTTTAGTAACAGTGACCTTGACCTTGGACCTACAGTCACGACAGACCGCCTTGTTATGGTGAACATTTGTGCCAAGTTATTTTGAAATCCCTCCATTCCAAACAAAGTTAAGGGCAAAGTGTATATTTTTCTTAACACAAAATGTAAGTGAAAAAGGGGTATAATTTGAAAATATTGGAAGCATGGTTATGGGTCTTGTTGGTTATGATGTAGATTTTGATGGTGAAAATATATTTCAAGTTTCAAGGCAGTATCTCAAGTAGTTTTTAAGTTATGGGCAAAATGCACAAAATATAAGAAACAAGATATATTCCTATTAAAACTAATGTAAATGGAAGTATCAAAGGGCCATAACTTCTGAACAGAACATGTAAGAGCAAAACCCCACTTTTTTGCACAACAACATATCAGGCCAAGCATTGTGGTAAAGTTTCATCAAATTCCCAGCAGAGGTGTAGGAGGAGTTGCGTTCACAAGATATATTCCTATTAAAACTAATGTAAATGGAATTATCAAAGGGCCATAACTTCTGAACAGAACATTAAGAGCAAAACCCCACCTTTATGCACAACAACATATCAGGCCAAGCATTGTGGTCAAGTTTCATTAAATTCCCACCAGTAGTGTAGGAGGAGTTGCGTTCACGAGATATACTCCTATTAAAACTAATGTAAATGGAAGTATCAAAGGGCAATAACTTCTGAACGGAACATGTAAGAGCGAAACCCCACCTTCATGCACAACTACATATCAGGCCAAGCATTGTGGTCAAGTTTCATTAAATTCCGACCAGTAGTGTAGGAGGAATTGCGTTCACGAGAATATCAGACGGACGGACGGAAGGACGGACGGACAGACAGGAGCAACTCTTAATGCCCGTCGCCATTTCATGGCGGGGGCATAAAAAACCCAAAGATATACATATACAGTCGAACTTCGATGGATTGAACTCCACGGGACCAGGAGATTCGTTCGAGCCATCTGTAGTTTGAGCGATCCGTGGTTGGTATGTGAGAATGGGTTTCTGTTCATTTACTAAGCGCTTACACATAATGATTCCTAATATTTCTTATTTTAATGTATTTAATTATATTCTCATTAAAATACAACGACAAGCTTACATGATAATGAACAAAGAAATTTAAAGCCTTGATGCTATATACATGCACAACAGTTATAAATAACGTACCACTGATCATCTGTCGAACTTGTTTTGTATTTGAGGCCGCATTGTAGTATTCCTTTGCTTATATTCAAAAATAATGTTTGACTAGACGTACTGATGAAAACAAACTTTTATAATTTTATTATGAATTTTATGAATATGACAAAACAATAGCAATTTTCTTAAAAACAAATAACAGTTTGTTTATAATTATCATTAGTGTGTTATAAACAAACAACAATCAAAATAATTTCATCCGCTTTAATGTGTTATTTACACGACTTAATTCAATAACTCATCGTCCTAATTGGCGAGACATTTTTGCACCTTTTTTCGCACCTTTGATGATTAACGATAATTTTCTGTTCGAGCCAAGCGGTGTCAACTAAGTTGAAAACTAACTGTTGGGACCTTAATTGGTGTTTGACTGTTTGAGTTATGGGTAGTTCGAGCCATAGGAAGTTGAACAATATAGAACATAATAGAGTTCTAGTTCAGGACCGGATGAACTGTTCGAGAGAAGGGCAGTGTTCGAGCGAACGGTGTTTGAGCCATCGAAGGTCGACTGTAGTTGAAAAGAAAAAATTTGTCAGACAAAATTTCTTTCGTTCAGACAAGAATTGAAGGTTTGTCTGACTGAATATCAGGCAAAGTTTCACCAGTTTCGCAAAGCCTGGTGTGATCAGGATCTGCACTATTTGCTTTCTGGTTAGAAATAATCTAAAAAACCAAAAAGCTAACAGTGCATTCAGATTGCAAGAATGTGTCGGCTGATCTGGATGTACATGGTTCACCCATGCCAATAAGGCGTATTAATGGAAAACAACTGATATGAAAACAGAAGAAGTTTTTACCTTTGTACCTTTGTCTTTTCTCCATCTTCCTTTGGTGTTTCTTGCTAGGCTGCCGATAGGCATGTCCAGTTGTGTGTGGACCAGGATATTTGTTAGGATATGTCCTTTTACCAGTATCTCTTGCACTGTTTGTATGCTGAAAATATAAATGAGCCAAAATATGTTTTCAGTGATAATTTTGACCATTCCAATGTTAGATATTTTTTAGAACACAATGTTTTATTCTTGATTTCTACTTACTAGTTTGCCTTTTTTTAGCTTCCGCATGTGTGCAATTTTATTTATCTGATTTTTATTTATTGTGAATTAAAATTATCAAATGTGTTAACCCTTTTACTCCATAGATACACTTTTATTGCATGGGTGAACAGTTTAGATCCAGATCAGATGGCACGGATCTGCACTGTTCGCTATTTGATTAATTAGGTTATTTCTGACCAAAAAGCGACAAGTGCAGATCCTGAACAGAGGGCATGTATGTGCTGGCTGATCTGGATCTACACTGGTTGCAGATGCGTAAAAATGCGGAATATATGGAGGAAATGGTTGATATTCTTATTTCATTGAATTATTAAATTATGTCGTGCATATACATGTATATGGAAACGATGATCTAATATGATGATTTAATTCTGTCTATGAAATCAAATGGAAACTATAGTTTAATTCGTAATACATCTCACAACAATTTAACTATAAGTTTTAAAGCTGGATGTCTGGATTGTTCAAGGAATATCCAGATCCCAATTTCAATATCTGTTGACATCTCTACATTTTATTATACATATTGTCTGCAGTAGTGATCAATTCCTGCTAAATACCTAATACACATTGTCATAGATCTGCATTATTTGATGATGTAACTTCAAGAAAATGATGCTGAATACCCAAAGATAAATTTTCGCATTACAAAACTTAACTGTGACATCAGCTTTGTTACTTACACAGTACCCACAGAAACATTCCCTGTCCGAATCGGAGTCAAAATAGAAGTCATCTTCATCACTCTCATCATAGAAGAATGGGAAGCCACCAAATCCTCGAAACTGAGAAAAGAACATCTCTGGAAATAAACAATAATATTAAAATTATGTTTTGTTTCATAAAAGCTTGTGTACTGTATATACTTGGTTATAACGTAATGTAAAGATAATGTAAGCTATATAGCAGCATTCACAAATGTTTTACAGATCAGAACATGCTGAAATCTTACCCAGTATAAAATGGTCTACCTTAGATTTGAGAAGCAAAGTGGGGGCCCCTTGGAATAAGGGGATTGCCTTATAACCAAGTATATACAGTAACTTATATAGAAAAGATGAAATAAAGGGATGGGACAGAGTGGGAGGGGGTAAAAATACATTGAAAGTGAAAAATATCTTGGATAAACAACAACCAGTGTGAAAGTAGTTGGAACAATGCTTGTTAAGGGGTAGGGTTATTCTTAGAGGTATCCAGGGGATAACTTTTGTGATCAAACAAAATAATCTATCATACCTTCAAACAGGCGAACCACAAACTCTTCCTGAAATAAAATTCAACATAAAAGTTAACTAGAGAACCTTGCAAAACTACTGCTACTCCACCCCAAAATTTACACAGAGTGTATTTAACAGTGTTTGTTTTTATGGGAAAGTGCAACTTTTTTCTGGAACTATTCTGTGTTTTCAACCATAATTTAAAATTACTTCAAATCAAGTCAAGTTTCGATCATGCAGCTGACAACTGAAGACCAGCAGGTGGGGTTCACTGCTCACAGAGATACTTTCCAGCCCACTGTTGGAACAGCTGTTTCAAAGACTGTCCAGTTTTAATTGAATTATCACAAGTTATTTCAACTAAGGTAAATTATTAGTTTATTACATATCATTAAGTATGAGAGATTCTGGTATAGCGTACCCTCATATCAAAAGGATCGGAGGGGCTGAATGCACGAGCTCCCTCAGTGAGATATTTGTAGGCATATCCTATCTCCTGAAACTTCCCCTTTGCATCGTCACTGTCATTCTAGAGGAGAAAACACAATCAGTTACACATAGTCTGATAGGAAAATGGCATTTAGTGTCCATCGCAATTTTCGATTAAATTACTGAGCCAGGATTTTAAATATTCTGCCCCTCTTATGTGTTAAAACTACACGCTTCAAGCACTTAAGGGCCTGCCACACTCCTCCCAATTCTATTAATCGATAAAAAGAAAATTATCAAAATCTCAATAACGGCAAACTGCTGTTAATTGAAACTTTGAACAAATGTATGTTATTAATGTATCTTTATTTTACAGATGGTAAGACACGTTAGAAAAGTAAAGAACAATAGCGAGATCAAAAAATTCCCTCAACTTCTATTTACATAAATTCACAAAAACTAAAGAACACAAAACATCATTTTAAATGCCCACATGAGTAATATGATACTGACAACAATTTATTGTGCCCTCGTGATTTACATAAACTTTAAATTTAAACTTTACGAGATATTAGTAAAAGTGTGTTTGACCTTCAATTTCCTGGTCGCGTAAACTGATGACAATCACTGATTTCGCTTTAAATAGTTGAAAGTTTTTTACAAAGTACACAACATTTTCTTGTCAGTATCATTGCGCTCACGAGGGAATTTAAAATTATGTTCTGCATCCCTTAGTTTTTGTGAATTTATGCAAATAGAATTCAAGGAATTTTTAGGTCTAGCTTTGTTTCTTTACTTTTCTAACGTGTCGTTCTGTATGCAAAATAAAGTTACATTAGTAACATTCATTTGTGCAAAGTTTCATTGAACGGCATTTTGCCATTACTGAGATTTGATGATTTTTACTTTATCGATAAATAGAATTGGGAGGAGTGTGGCAAGCCCTTAATTATTTAGTGTCTGTTAAGTACTGAATATTCATAAAGTTATGACCTCATATCTGAAAGTTGTAAGGTACAACTGTGGCCATCAATCATTTAGTGCATATTATTAAGTTTTAACAATTGAAAAACCTTTGGTCTAACAAATGTATACAATGAGAGTAAAAGTGTGTTTGACCTTCAATTTCCAGGTCGCGAAAATGTATGACATAAAAATAAAAATGTTGATTTCTATCTTCACAATTGAAAGTTCTTTGGAGGAAGAGTGGTCTAGGGTAGAGCGTCGGACTCCAGATCCAGAGACTGCGGGTTCAAAACCCAGCAGGGATGAGATTCGTCTGCTTTCCCCATCCCACAATCGGCGCGAGTACTGGTTAGCAACCCAGGAAGCAGTCATCGAGCGTGATTAATATAAGTTGGAATAACTTGTTTCACAATTGATGTAAAAAAAATAAGTTTAAACTAAAGTTCTTTTCAAGGACCTTAGATATTGCGCTCTGTATAATTTCACGCATGTTGACATTTGAATTGTTATTTTGTGTTGCTTCCTTTTTGTGATAAATTGAAAATTGAATTTTAGGGATTTAGTAGGTCTAACTATTCTTCTCTACTGTTCTTACTTTTCTTAAAGAATGAAAATAATCATAAATTTATAGGTCCTGGATTTATTTGTGCAAAGTTTGATGGAAGTGCATTGTGTCGTTTGAGAGATTTTTATATTTTTCTTTTTTGTCTATGGCAAAGCAATGACAAAGGCCACAATACCTTAACTATAGTTACTATACCCTGGGTTATAATATAGACTCTAATATTTTAAACCAGCTATACCTCAGTTGATAATAAAAGCTAACTACACTCACAAGCATGTATTGAGAATAACAACCTGAGTAGAGGTTTGTGTGTTAAAGAAGAAGTAGGGACAGCAAATCTTTTACCTTGTCTGGGTGGTACTTGAGTGCCAGTCGCTTGTACGCCTTCCTAATCTCCTCTGTAATACACAACACAGAACATTTGATGCTAGAAAATTATCAAACTGAGATTTGAAACAAGTCTCAAATCTCAAGCATCTGATTGACTGAAATGGCAACCGGTCACCATGTCAGCCAATCAGATGCTTGAGATTTAAGTCGCCATTTCAGCCATTCAGATGCTTGAGATTTGAGACTGGTTTCCATTCTCAGTTTTATAATCTTGAGACCAGATGCTAGAATATAATTATCAATTATTTATCTAAGAAATAGTATAATACCTCTTAAGATATAGGTATAAAATAGTAAATATTTTCTGGTGATATCATAGGATATGTCACTAGGAGGGCTTCAGATATGCAACATATATCACAATAGTCAAAAGCCCCAAGTGATAAATACCTATGCATTTGAATGATGCCATTAAATTGTGCAAGTACAAATCTTTTGTACAAATGTATGAAATTATAAATATACTATATAAATAAGACATTTAACTCATAATAAACATCTGAGTGTGTACTAAAACATTGATAGGGTAAAAATAAAAACACAGCCCAAGTCGGCGCATGAAACAAATTCTCAAGTAAAAAGAATCTGATAACAAAAAGCATAACAAAATATGCCAAAAAATATTTAGTGGCCTGAATTATAAGCCCAACTCTGTCAATTCTGAATTAGGCAAAAATAAATTTAAAAAAAAATACTGCAAACATCCATTATCTTCAAAATCCTTTGCTTTTACAATGTACATTGTACTGCCGTGCTGATAAAAAATATTTAAAACATTTCATAAAATACCCTCTGTTGCTCCTTCGTGCAATTCCAAGCTTTTCAAACACTTTCTTCTCTCAGCCGCCATGCTTCACCTTGCTATTGGTCTTATCTTGCTATGTGTTACTTGCTTGCCATTAACTGAAATATACAAACACGATGTAAGCTACAGTGACACTTTCAATGTCAGCTTCAGTGACACATTTATTGTCAACCACAGTGAAATTTAACCCTTTCCTCCATATATACGCAACTTTACGTATGTGGGATCAGTGTAGATCCTGATTGGCTGGCACATCCATGCCACCTGATCAGGATCTGCACTGATCACTTTATGATTTGTTCGGTTACTTCTGACAAAAATGTGGTCACCGATGTGCCAGCTGATCTGGATCTACACTAGTTGCACATGCGTTCAAATGGAGGAAACGGTCAATGTCAGCTTTCACTTGGACATTTAATGCCATCCAGAGTGATAAATTCAGTGTCAGCTACAGTGACACATCTAATTTCAGCCACAGTGACACACTTAATGTCAGCTACAATGACACATTCAATGTCAGCTACAGTGACACATTTTATGTAAGCTACAGTGACAGATTTAATGTAAGCTACAGTGAAACATTCAATGTCAGCTACAGGGACACATTTAATGTCAGCTACAGTGACAGATTCAAAGTTAGCCACAGTGACAGATTCAATGTCAGCTACAGCGACACATTTAATGCCAGCTTCAGTGACACATTTAATGTCAGCTACAGTGACAGATTCAAAGTTAGCCACAGTGACAAATTCAATGTCAGCTACAGTGACACATTTAATGTCAGCTACAGTGACAGATTCAATGTCAGCTACAGTGACTGTGGGCATGGATGTTTGGGTAACGCTCGAATGACGCTCCATTGATGCCAAAAGAACGTTCATTTCAATTTAGTCACATGTTGCATGCGCTAGGGGACTGTTCAGCATTCCTTGATAGGTCACCAGTGTTAGTCATTCACAGCAAAGCAAATGATTTGTAACAACCAAGTAATGCTTGAGTAACAACTGACTCATGATAGCAGAATGCATGCAACGCTTGGCGAACGTTAGTAAAACGTTCCACGAACATTCTTAAAGGTTCTTCAGCGCTTAAAATTAAACGTTGAAGAACGCTGGTCTCAGTGAAAATTTATGTGCATGTTAAAAAAATTTTTCCGGACCAGCATTCTCTGCCGTTTCCAGGTGATCACTGATGTTCATTAGCGTTTACACAACGCACTTCTGGCGATATCACAGCAACCATTGATGACTAACAACGTTTCCTTAAAAGTCATAGAACGTTGACCAGAACGTCCTAGTGTGACAGCCCCATAATTTATCCTAACATTAACTTTCAAGGAGCAAAAAATTGTTTTATTATAATGTGAAGCTTTTTACAGACAAAAGATAATTGGGAAACATTGGTTTTTCATTTACTTTGCTCATTTAATTATGACTATGCAAATATTCTAATATATATATTGAGCATATATCCAAATACATATTAATTGGAGGACCGGCTAGGGTTCCGGTTACTGAACCACTTGACTTCTATTTAAGTCCAGTCACCAGACCTTCAGCCACTGCCTATTATCATAATGTTGTATTATATTCAAAGGTTAAATAATTTGGTCTCAGCTTCAGACTTTCATATTTTCAAAGACAATTACTAATAAGGCTGGGAAAAAACAACAGAATATGGAATTTCTAAAATACCGTTACACTGTAATGCTATTTACCACATGTATCCAAATTTGTTAGTTATTGATTATAAGTTATTATCATACAATACAATACAATACAATACAATACAATACAATACAATACAATAAGATTTATTTTGAGTTGGCAAGACAATTACAATAGAACAACATAAGCTATCAGGAGCTTTTTAACCAACTATAACAACAAGTGTAAACAGTTTAAAAGAAGTGTAAAGAGGCTGTAATAAAAGCAGAGTTAAATATAAAAATGATGTGTCAAAATATAAAGCAGCACATTTAAAAATTTAAAAGTTAGTTTAAAATAGTTAAAGGCTGATGTATCTAAACGTTTAAAGGTAATAAATTTTACATAAATAAGATTACAAAGGATAAAGGGTGTTATATCTAGATGGTTAAGAGTAGTTCATTTATCACAGACATTTAACTATCAATAAATCTTTAAAGTGCCACTACAAGCATCTATGTACATGTAGTCTCAATAATTCGACTGCAAGCACAGACCCATTATCATTAGGACGTTTTCGTTGTCTGTTCTTTACGTCTCAAGCAGTTACGATCAAAACTGTGGTGGAAATCGACCCGATTTAAATTCTTTTTTTTTTCCACTCCCACATGAAAATTTCAACACTGGTATGTCAAATAAAACATAAATAATGATAAAAGTAACAATAAAATAAACGAATAATCCACAAAATAACTTGTTAAACCTACCACAGCATATGCCGTTTACACGGTGAAAATTATCGATAAACGCGAGTCAGATAAACTTTATGCGGTGTAATCGACATGGGTGGAGGTTTAAAACAGTTTTGCATAAAAAACGAAAACATTACTTATAAAGGATTACATATATTGATTCTACTTGAATGTGGCTTCTCAGGTATGTATTTTTTTTTAAAATAAATATGGTTTAAGATGCTTTATGAAGCCGGCAAAAGATTGAAAAGTTGCGATTCATTTTTCGATCGGCGGCATATAGAAATAGAAGGAAAATTTTCCGCATTGATTTGAATAGTAAAGTCTGGGTTGAGCGCGGAGTGACCATCGTATATATAGAAAAGCTCTTATTGCGCACAGATAGTTGGGCTAATGTACATGCAGAGATTGAATAAGAACTAATAAAAATGCATTATTATCAACGTTTTGAAAAAAAACAAAACTTTCAGTTAGCGATGGAACCCTTAAGAATACCAGAAGTCACTTAATAATTTATTGTTTCCATTCTGTGCTGTGACTTGATCTAGGTCTACCCGGATGTCAGACTATTCTCCCCCTTGACGGTCTACCCAAGCCTGGGGCAGTTGAAAATTATCATGTAACAACCCTCAAACTCCCCCAAACGAACCATCGATCTTGCATAGCCTACGATTTGTCTTCTTGGCAATTTTAGATTTTTTTAATTTTGGTGTGAATTTTATTATCATTAAATTTTTTAATATTTTTAAATTTTGAACACTCATGTCGCATTTTGCATAAATGTGATATTTACCTGTTCAGGATCGATATCGAGTGTCATTCATATATTGTATTGGGTTGTTTTCTGAAAAAAGTGAAAACGAAAGTGTTCAGGATGTGATGTCATTTCCCGCGATGCTCATTGGAGCATGAAAATACATTCTCATAAACGGAAACAAATACCTTCAGTTATCTATCATCTTTAAACATCAAACATTGATTTCTACAAACTATACAAAAGGACCCCAAAACTTTCTACCTGACATTGTGGGGAAAATATTTGACATTAATTTAATGTTTTAAATAATAATTTCGTTTACAACAGTCCTTAAATTCTTGATATCAAAACAAGTTTATTCTTTATAAAATGTTATAATTTTACTCGTATTTTGTCACAAACAAATAATATTGGTATTAAAACAACATTTCATACTACAGTTGACAGGATATAACAGGTTTGATATAATTTTGGTCACAGTCTATCAACACTATTTGCTGAAGTGTACTCTGTTTTCGCGACATAACAAATAGATTTTTTTCTGATTTGTTTCTTCTCACAGCTGGATACATCGGTCGATCTTTTTGTAAGCGTTTCGCAAGCTTACAGGTTGGAGTCCAAAAAGAACCATTATATGATAGAAACCCTCCAAGAAGCAAGAAAGCGGACTTTTGGTTTGTGACAAATATTGTCAAATTGATCTGTTTAGCCTGGGTCTTATCAGGTCTAGGAAACAGCTGTTTTTACGGACTATCTGTAAATTTGCAGACTGTCAGTTTATTTATAAATAAATATATCTGTAAATATATGGACAAGGTTGGTTTCTAAATGTGTGAGAAATTTAAATCTTGGTTCTACACCACATTGGGATAAAAATGAATGAAAATCTTAAACTAAATTAGTATTTTAATTTGAAAATTCACATTTTTAAAGAAATCATTATTATGTTCAGATGATTGTGTGGATGTTGTTAGATCATCGATGACCATGTTGCAGAAGAAATAGCAGTGTAAACAAACTTCCGTTATTTTTGTTTAATGTCCTATGCCATGCTCTTTGCTATTAGTCTTAGAATTAACAAAAATGCTTTAGATTGGCGAATTCCTAAAATGTGTGAACTTTTGTATCAACCCTTGTCCATAAATTTACAGACACATGTATATCTAAATAAACTGACATTCTGCCGTTTCCCAGACCTGCTTATAATTAGAGGGTTATGAATCAAGCTTTTCAATGTTATCAATTTATTGATAATGCTGTTTTGGCTCACCAATTTGCCTAAGCATAAATATCATGAGAATGTAATTAAAACACTATACCAACATGGTAAAGTCGTAACATCACGGACGCACTTCTGATGCCAGACCTGCCAACTCTCCCGTATTTTGCGGGATTCTCCTGAATTTAAGTTAGATTTTTGAGCTCCCGGAAACACTATACAATCTCCCGAAATCTGGTTTTCCCCATGCAATTTTAGGTTAAGGCAGCATTTCCATTTGTTTTCTTTGTTGTCTTTGTATATTCAGTCAAGATTCTTCCCAGCGGGAGGGATACGCTTTGATCTCAAAACTGTATATCCGCTACATGCTTTAATTATCCTGTTATGCGCTTATGTCATACCGTGTATTGAAAAACCAAGTTGACACGTGTCTCCTCTCAAAATAACCCTCAGGCTACTTCGCCCATCAAGAAATTACCACTAAAATGCCATTGTTTACACAAATCATTGTCCAGTGGATGAATAAAGAGTGGGTGGGAGGGGGTTAAAGATCGATTTTTGGAGCCTGAAAATTTTACCGCATTTACAGATTATTCTGGTTTTGAATGAGAAATCACACTAATCTAACAAATAATCAGGGCTAAAAAATAATTTAAAATGTGAAACTTTTGAATTATCTTCTCGATTTTATATTTTAACTGTTGACAGATTGTTTTTGTTGTTGCCATCATCGAGGATCGTGATTAACTTAAGAAAATAACATTTATGAATTTAAAGATGGTTTCAACTCTAAGAAAGTGAGCAATTTTTCATAATTTATAAACGTTCCTGTTTTCTGTGGCTTAAATCATTGAAATAAGTTGTCTCTTGTGTAAAAAAAAGTTTCCTTTTCGAATATGAATGCTTCTAGTTAAGAGTACTTTGTTAAAACGAGTGATACCGTCGGGGGTCGATCTGGACGTTTGATGTGCCGCACATGCTGTTGATTAGGCTAATCAGCTGTTTATGACTAACAAGCTTTTGACACTGGGTATCTGTGTATTTGTCACTTGTCCAGATATCGATTAATGACTTGTCCGGGACTAGAGTTCAGACAAGCATTCAATTGCCCGAGTCGGCATTTCGACTAGTCCAGGACATCGGGTACCGTATTTTTCCAGCCCTGGATCATAATGACGACTTGAGGAGTGAAGATAAAATCATCGCTGTTTAACAATTTTCAAATACTGTTTTATATTGTTAAAAACAGATGTATTTTGATGATAACAGGAGACAATTGTTGAAAAATATGAATTTTGTTAGAAATGTAAAAGAATGTGGTACTACTAGCTGCTATGTTTTCTAATCCGGGTGTCAAAATAAAGCACTTTCCACTCAAATAAATAAAAAATAATTACTAACAATATCCAGTTCAATGTTCCGTCTAGGGCCAACCAGTTTTATTTTTATGCCCCCACAAAGTGGGAGGCATAATAGAGTTGCACTTGTCCGTCCGTAGATATGTACATACATACATCCCAAATCTTGTACATGGTGCATAACTCCTCCTACATGTAAGCTACCAGATGGGTTTCTGTCAAACTTGCTAAGATGATCAAGCAGGATGTGTAGATGATTGTGAAGAAAGGTTTTTTTCCTGCGACCATTTTTACCAGAGTTATGGCCCTTTGTTAATACAAATTTTGTTGCAGCAGTGGGGGCATCAGTGTCTGATGACACATTCTAGTTTCAGAATAACTTTTTAACCCAAGGTTTCCTCAATATATACATATTTTAATGTGTGTGCACCCAGTGTAGATCCAGATTAGCCTAATCAGGATCTGCACTGGTCGCATTTTGGTAAGAAATAACCTAACAAATCAAAAAGTGAACAGTTTAGAGCCTGATCAGATGGCATAGATGAGCCGGCTGATCTGGATCTAAAATGTTTGCCCATGCAACAAAGATGTATCTATGGAGGAAAGGGTTAAACCTTCACTATAATGAATTTCATAACACTGCACAAAAATACCATCACACAAGATTTACATTTGTCCTACAGGTAAACACAAGCGGGCATGATTTGCATGCTTTTTGCATGAGTGAGTGCAATCAATGCAAATGTCCGTCGGTCAGCGGGTATTTTTGCTTGTTGACCGACGAAAACTTTTATTATTGTCCGACACAATGTCCGGTACAAATCAACAGCCAGCACTGTTCCATTTTTGGAAAAATTACTTTCAGTTTCATGTCCAGTGCTATTTTAACTGAAATATCATAATTGTTCTGCATGTTTTTATCAGTGTGTCACTATATGTCACGATTACAATGATTCCCAAATTTCAGTTCACCGTAGTAAACAATCATGGCGGTCAATTAAGATGAACCAATAAAAATATTTATTATTTTTGGTCTGCCAATGATTTCATTGAAGAATTACAGAAGCAAATAGATTAAGGTTTCAGTGCATACATGTTGTATGTGATACGATGAAAATGCAACAGGGCTTTTCATCCTTATATAACAGAGGCCTATAAAAGGCCTCTTCCCAATCCAAAAATATAGTATTTTTTCCCAATTGTGACAAAAACTCTTCCCAAAATGCTAGGTAAGATGTCCAAAAATGGTTAAAACTCTTCTGAGGAGTGTTTGAAAATTGAAGTCTGGAAAATAAAGTGCTTAATAAATTAGGTTTAAGTTAAAAATACCTATTACTATTCAATTTCATAAAGTAGAACACATCTTTCAATTAATTTTGTTTTCCCAAAATGAACAATTATCACGCATAAATTTCCCAATTGGAAAGGCCAGGGCCTCTTCCCAATTTTCTGATGAAAAGCCCTGTGCAAAATCATTGAATCATGGCACAAAGAGTTTACGATCTCGGATTTTTTTGTGGTGAAACAAATGACAAGAAATAAGCACTTATAAATTTTTTAAACTCTGCTTTGGTGGTAGCGATAAACCTTTTACCATAATTGAAGGGTAATGAATTAATTTGATTGTGTTAATTGCAACAATTTCACAAAAGTAAATCTGTAGATGATTTTGGTATATTTGAAAGTGTGATGTGCTATATGGCTATAAGAAGTAGTAGGTAAGAAAATTATGTATAAAACATTATTTTTCCAAACATGGCTTTCAGCAAATCTACAATATCTATACATTAAACAACCTTATGGCATTACGCAATATACAATGTACTTGGTTACAGTTGTTATTATTTAGAAAATCTAAATCTTACGAAAATATTATACATAAAAATATCTATTGATTAATGCTAGATATGTATAGATAAATATAGTAAATAAATATATTTATAATGAAACTGCAATTAAAATAAATATTTTAAGTCAATGTCACAAAATACAGTCCTGTGAAGGGAAAAAAGTTTTTGCGTAGACTGGTGAGTGACCACATGGGACAATAGAAGATGAGTTTGGATTTTGATTTATAAGACAAGTGCAATATTTTAAAGTTATTTTGAAAAAATAAAACTGGTTGGCCATAGAGGGAACATTATAACTTTGAAAATACTTGTCCTATTCACTTCATACTTGGAATATATCATCTTCATGAACAACGTCATTGGTTACAACAATAATGATAACTCCTGTTTTGCTATTTTTGAGTTATATCTTTTTCAAATGCAACTTTAACATGAAACTTAGTTTTGCCTATAACTTTAAAAGTACTGGTGAATGTCCATTTCACTTCATACAATGTACTTGGAATATATCATCTTCAACCATAACATCATTGGTTACAACAAAAATGCTAACTCCTGTGTCACACTTTTTTGAGTTATTCCCTTTTCAATTGCAACTTTAACATGAAACTTAATGTTGCCAATATGTTTGAAAGTACTTGTCATATTCATTTAATACTTGGAATCTATCATCTACATTGATCGCGCTAGCATAAAAACCATATAATACGGAGTAAAGGATTAAATTTGTGTTGCTGATAATGTTTTACAACTTTTCAGGTGAGAGTATGTTCAAGGCACTGGATAGAGTGAGATATGAGAGTTTGAGGTTAAACAAAGAGGAGAAGCCGCCACCTGTGTTGTTCCAGGTGAAACCTCTGATAGAGTTATCCTGCGTGGCTCTTAACTGGCACTCTGCTCTTCTTGATGATGGCTTGTCCATGCTGCCCATACATCTGGTTCCCCAGCTACTTAACATCGCCATCAAGAATGACCAGGGTTGGGCAGTGACCTCTATATTAGCTAACTGGCCAATGGAAACTTTGAAGTAAGTACATATTTCTTCTGTGATGTGTATTGATTTTTGCTATGACTTTTGTAAAATTTATTGCAAAGACCATTTATTTTTTTTCTATGCTTTTTATGTTTCTGATCCTGTTGGTCAGGTACATATGTTATGGATTTCAATAGATGCAGATTCTTGCCATTTTTGCCAGCAAATTTGGACTTTTTCAATTTTTACTACCAGCTGATTCTTAGCTTAGGGTCATTTTGATGCAGAAAAAAAAGTTGAAAAACTTTCAAAGATCAAGATTTATTTAGTGTCTGTTGCATTTAAAATAGGAAGTAAATACTTATTTGATCCTTGTAAATAAATTAAAATGAAGTTAATGCAATTTTTCAAGTAGTAAAGTTCAGTAAAAAACAAAAGATATGACTCCCAACAATCTGCCCAATTGACCCCTGGGCCCAAGATTATTAAACTAAAACTGGAGGCCAGTCTCAAATCTCAAGCATCTGATTGGCTAAAATGGTGACCAGTTACCATTTCAGCCAATCAGATGCTTGAGATTTGAGACTGGTCTCATTTTTTTGATCTTGGGCCCTGGTTTTCAAAAGCTATTGAAAAACATAATATGGTAACCGCCATGTCGGTCCATCACAATCCTGGTAGCATATCTTAGCAATTCCTCAAGGGATTTCAATCAAACTTCTACTAGTAACTCAAGTTAATAAGGAAGATTGTCATGTCCAAGATCCATGACCTTACTACAATGATGATTAAAATATGCCAATGGGTTAGATTTTGGAGCATATCTTTGCAACTAAAAAAGGTTCTTCAGCCAAACTGCACCAGAAACACCAAGGCTTCTTATTATAAAGTTTATGACGTATGTGCTGTCTGATCAGGATCTAAACTGTTCACTGTATGATTCATGACCAAAATGCGACCAGTGCAGATTCTGATCAGATGGCATATGCGTAAAAATGCATTTATATGGAGGAAAGGGTTAAGGAATTTCCTTCAAAGTTTCCTAACACATAGTTGTGATATTAAACAGAGTTTTTGTGATAGTTTCCCATTCCACAGAACTGGGACCAGTATCATTAAACTGTGATTGGAGACCAGTCTCAAATCTCATGCATCTGATGTCCGAAATGGAGACCCAATCAGATGCTTGAGATTTGAGACTGGTCTCCAATCACAGTTTTATGATCTTGAGACCTGCAGTGATTTTGAACAGTGTTGTTTTCATTGTTACATATTCTATGCACAGATGTGCCGGCTGATCTGAATCTACACAGGTTGCACATGCGTAAAAATGCATTTATATGGAGGAAAGGGTTAAGGAATTTCCTTACACATGTTAAACAGAGTTGTTGTGATAGTTTCACATTCCACAGAACTGGGACCAGTATCATAAAACTGTGATTGGAGACCAGTCTCAAATCTCAACCATCTGATTGTCCGAAATGGCAACCCAATTAGATGCTTGAGATTTGAGACTGATCTCCATTCACAGTTTTATGATCTTGGGACCTGCAGTGATTTTGAACAGTGTTGTTTTCATAGGTTCATATTCCAAAGAACTGTACTTATTTGATTTAGGTTTGCTGACATACTGACAGAGGACATGGCAGATGTGTTTGAGGAGGAGCTGGGCAGTGTGTCGTACTATGTGTTTGATGGCGTGACTAGTAGAACCAAAAACTGTCGGCTCAAGTGTCTGGACTTCACTGATGTCAGACTAAGTATGTTGGTGTTTGTTGTCCGTCAATGTACTTGTTACAGTAGTTTTTCAAGTCAGGGTCTAGGAGTCATAAATCTAAGACTGCTTATACATAGCCGATTGGTTTATTCTGGGCTTAATCTTTTAACTGACAAATCACAAGCTGGAGATTTGTGGCTGGTCTTCAATGTTACATTTATTATCCTAAGACCATGCAAGCTGAAAGTGTAACGGTACCTTGCAGATCTGGGCCCCAGATCATTAAATTAAAACTGAAGACAGTGCTCACGCTGGCTGTTTTAAAATAATAGCCACAAAATTTTTGAAAATTAAATTAATAGCCAAATTTTTAAGCGTTGTTTCCCCATCCGTGGGAAATAGCATTATAATTATTTGTTTTGTTTTTTAATTAACATGATTTATCTAACATAACATCTACCGGTATGTTATGAAGATTAACTGTTAATCATTACTTAATTAATTTAACATAATCAATGAAAATAATTGGCTTTATGTAAAATTACTAATGATTTTTAATAATAAGGCATTCTTCACTTCACTATTGCAGACAAAATCAATTGGATTCACTGCTATGTAAACATACCAAAAAGGTCTAACCTTCAAAGAAGTCTTAACCAAACAAAATTGTAAAATATTGCATTAAAGTTTTGGGCAAAATAATTTAATTCACATCAATTTTCTGCTTAGAATGAGTTTATATGCTAATGGGTAGTGGCAAAGACGATTCGGGATTAGATTAATGGTATGTCAAAAATAGACGTCGCAAAAATGGTTGACAATCGTAATTACTAATAAACCAGTAGAAAATTGCAATGTGAAATAACTTTTCCAAAGTAAAATATAACCAAAGCAGCTGATTAAACACATTTTTTGAGAAAATAAGAAGTATTTTCTCCGGTAACATGGTTAAAAAATCGGCAATTTGTACTGCAAATTTTCGTCCTATTCATCACTTGAGGTACAGTATCCAGCTAGGTTTTTGCTTTGAGAATGGATTTAGAATTTGGCCAATATTTAATATTAGATTAGAAAAAAAGAACACATCATTTATTCTTATTCTTAAAATATTTGTCTGCTTTGATAAAGGTCAGCGTACACTATTGCGTTCCCTATATGTTCTATATAGAGTCTTGGGAGTCTCCTTGATTTATTTATTCTTAGACAATATCAGGCATGGTCTTCTGATGAAGTTTGAATATAAATCTACATAAAAACATAGATGAAATACCACCATGACCGTAGGTTTCTACCTCAAATTTCACTTTGAAGACTACCACCCTTGCCTATTGACTAAATTTACTTGTGGCTAACCTGTTTATAGGCATTATTTTAAAAGTAATTTTTTTCTTATCCAAAATGTTTTGGATAATGATTTTTGGTTCCAACAGCTGCAGAAATACACAATTTCTATTTTTTAGAAGGAGTTTTATTTTTTCTTTAGCTATATTGGCCAATCAGCTAATGTTTCTATAGAGTCTTACGGGTTTCCCCTAACTGTTTTTTAACCAACCGGGAAGCAGCTTTTATTTAGTGTACACTGATCTTAAGCCTCACATATTATTTTTAGTTATATTCAAACATTGTATAAAAGAAATAAATAATTCCAAAAATTAAAATCCATGTTTTGTTTGTTTTTGTCCAAATCTGAACTCGCAGCCCTTCTTCAAGTGTAAGCAGTTGGTGACAGTTCAGCCACACTAAAAACACTATAAACAGATTATAAACATTCATAACAAAAAAATCAGGAAAAATAGAATATTCCAGTTTATGTTATAAAACTTGACCACTGAAGACTTACACACAGGCATGATATTTTAAACAAGTAATATTTTGGCTTGGCCTTAAATGTTTTCTATATAGAGAGTCATTTTTGTATCCCCACCCCATGTAAAAATACAAAAAAAAGACATTTTCTGGCTATTATTTCAATAAATTTTCACTACCTGCAAGATCAAATTCCTGAATTTTACATTAAAAGCAGCTATAAACATATTTATTAATGGAAACACAGTCTATTTAGTATCATTCTGCACTTAAAATACACAGCCATGACTTTTGTGGAAACCAAGACATAGTGAAAATCTAAAAGAAAATGACATTTTGATGCATTTGGAGTGGAAATCATTCATTTCATGAGACTGTTTTTTGCTAAATTCTTCCAGTTGTCATATAAAATGTGTTTTTATGCATGAAAATAAACAATACACCTTGACTGGACACTGCTATTTACCCAGGGGCTTGTTTTTGCCCTGAAATGCCTCTAGGATGTCACTCCTCATAGGTAATCCTATATCAAAATCCCATGAAATAAAGAATTATCAGATCCAAATGCTTTAAAAATAGTCAATATGCATGAAATGATTAAGTTATTATGTAATTCAATTGCTCTGATTGTATAATAAAGCATATTTCATTAAATGATTTTTCTGTTTCAATTTTCTTTGTTGAAAGGGAGACAACTCATGTTCTCTTAATAAGTCTTATTCACTATAACTTACAATTTTGTAGGTATAAATATAATAAACATATTTCTGCTATAATTATTTTCAAAAAATCTCAAGCTAGTGCTTCAGTTTTGAAAACAAAAGTGTCAAACAGACAATGTTTAAGGCCCCATGTTAAACAATTTCTAGTAAACATATATGCCAGATTTAGTTCTGTCATAGAATCCATGGTTTTCTGGGACCAGACTCCCAAAAGAAAACCAGTTAACCACTTTTACAGAGAAATACTGCTATTCTCTGTTAAAAACAAAATTTAAAACTATTGTATACCTCAATCATAGTAGCAAATCAGTGATCGAAATCCTTTACACAGTCAAAGATCTATTTAACATACCCGGTGGCATTTTATGGTCAAACTTATCGCAACTTCCAGGAACTGACTTAAAATTATTTGTTCGCGAAATAATTTACTGCTTCGCAACTGAAATCCAACTCATACCAGACAAAAGTCATACATAAAATTCATTTTGTCTCATTTTGCCTTAATTCTATTACCAGTTTTAATATACAGCCACTCTACACTGTTCAACATTAGGCATCAAAAACATATCTAACAAATCTGAGACTTACTGAAATATTAAGAAAGACTTCTAAAAGGGGAAAAACACAGTTTTTGTGTCTAAAAGGCATATCTTATTCATTATAAAGTCACTGTTTCCTAACCAGAATTAAATCAAAGCCACACTTTTGATCCAAATATACCTTACAGTGACCACAACCTCTAAGTTTCCTCAAATGCAAGCATTATCCTCAAAATCTAACAACCTTTTTATACCCAAATAAGCAAATGCATAACAAAAAATGCACTCCCATGTATAGTTTTACAACAATCCTACCTTAAAAAGTGACAATTTCTATACTTTTCATGGGAAATATCATAAAGTGCAGGTCTCAACAAAGCTACAACACCATCTCCCAATGTGAATATAGTGAATAAGGCTATTTTCAACACTATCTTAATTCAGAGGCCCCTTTATTAACAACTTACAATCAGACTCCTTCTAACTGCTGCAAATGTATGTAGAAATTCTTTAGATTTGTCAATATTCACAAAATTAACAAGTTGTATAAAAATCAGTTTCAAACAAGGCACTCAATAGATCACATACATCCAGAGTCTTGCTGCCTTTAGGTCAGCGTACACTATTGCGTTTCCCTATATGTTCTATATAGAGTCTTGGGAGTCTCCTTGATTTATTTATTCTTAGACAATATCAGGCATGGCCTTCTGATGAAGTTTGAATATAAATCTACCTAAAAACATAGATGAAATACCACCATGATCGTAGGTTTCTACCTCAAATTTCACTTTGAAGACTACCACCCTTGCCTATTGACTAAATTTACTTGTGGCTAACCTGTTTATAGGCATTATTTTAAAAGTAATTTTTTTCTTATCCAAAATGTTTTGGATAATGATTTTTGGTTCCAACAGCTGCAGAAATACACAATTTCTATTTTTTAGAAGGAGTTTTATTTTTTCTTTAGCTATATTGGCCAATCAGCTAATGTTTCTATAGAGTCTTATGGGTTTCCCCTAACTTTTTTTTAACCAACCGGGAAGCAGCTTTTATTTAGTGTACACTGATCTTAACATATGATAGGGGAATCCATAATAGCTATAAATAGCATCAACCTTAGAATTCCCTTGTCATAACGTAATGGAAATGCCCAAAGTTTACCGATTACAATCATCAATCATTGACCCGTAGGCAAAGACGCCAAGGTGATTATCTTAAGTGACATTTTGTTAGTTCAATTAGTGGATTAATGACCCACAATTATCAGGAATGTGGCGACCGCTCATGGCAAAGCGAATGCAAATAAGCTAACAATTTCTTGCTTTTTTGACAATTATTTAATCGCCAAATTTTACCGCCAGTTCATTGAAATAATCGACAAAAACGTAAAATTATCGCAAATGGCTACAATGTCGACTGACAGCGTGAGCACTGTGAAGATCAGTCTCAAATCTCATGCATCTGTTTGGCTGAAGTGGCGACTGGTCTGAAAATAATCCCCCACAGACATAAATGGATTTATAGTATCTAGAACCCTCCTAAAGGCAGCATTTGATTTCAGAACTGTAGTTATTAATACTTGTAGAAATGAAAATGTGTATTTCTGTATATAGTTGATTTGACAAAAATGCATCCGAAGGGAAATAACATTTTATTAATATACCTTTAAATGCGAAGTGATAAGATGGTGTGCAGACATTTATTTATACTAAAATATTTGCATTTGTCTATAGATGGAACTATAGACCTTTGAGAGAATAAGACATGTTGTTGTTGTTTTCAGACCACATGTTCAGCAAGATGATCATACAGACATGGCCGCTATTATCACTGAAAAAATCTCAGCTGAAACCAAAGAAACTTGCTAAAACCATCGCCCAGGTGGCAGGTACACATTATATATTCTCAAGTTATTTTAAACTTTAAAGAGCTGAATTTATGTCAATGGACAGACCACTCTATAAGTTTTGGTCACAGATGTGACATGCGTTGTGCTTCATGTTTGAAGGGTTAATTACGACATTGCAGAATGTTGTACATATTTTACTTCAACTTTTGGTAAAAATATTTTGTTCAACCCTTTCCTCCATATAAATGCATTTTGGTCAGAAATAATCAAATAAAAAAGCAGACAGTATAGATCCTGATCAGATGGCAAAAATTTGCCAGTCGATCTAGATCTACACTGTTCACCCTTGCAGTAATGGTGTAAATGGTCATATGTGAAGCAGTACATGTATCCGAGTGAGATAACTTTCAGTGGGACAATTTTTACATTATTGTTTTACAGGTGTGGATCAGATCAAGTTGACATTTGAAATTATTCCCAAAATACTGGAAGAGAGGCTGAAACATGATGTCATGTTAACATCTGAAAAGATTGTGCTTCCAAAAGGTATGTTTGGAGTTTTTGATAACACCCAGGGGTGGGGGGGGGGGGACTGGCTGCATTTTAGTCTTAGATAATTCTCATCAGATCACCTCAGGCTTGTTACCTTTTAACCCCCTACCCCACAGGATATTGCTGTTATCCCTCCATTTCTTCCATATATATGCCTTTAACATGAGCAAACAGTTTAGATCTAGATCAGCTGGCACATCTGTGATCTGCACTGTTCAGGCACCAGGAATGTGAAGGCTGAATTGCTGATCTGTATATACACTTGTAACCCATGCCATCTAGGCGTATCTTGTTTGCAGTATGAGGTACCAGAGCAATGTAGACTCTATTTATTGTATGGTGGGTTTGTTTTCAATGAAGAGAATAAACAGTTTGTTTTTGTGTTTGATTTCAGGAGAGAGTATTACCTGTTTTTTGGTTTTTAGGGGAAAGAATATTCAGTTTGTTGTCATTCGTAATATGGGAGAGAATTACCTGTTTGTGCTTGTTTTCAGATGAGAGAATTTAAAGTTTATTGTGTTTGTTTGCAGGGGAGAGAATTATCAGTTTGTTGTTGTTGTTTTCAGGGGAGAGAATGGAAGTGAAGATAGACAGTGCCCACTTCTCCACTAACAACATGTTCTTTATGGACTATATGATAACCAACTGTCTGCGCAATGTAACACCAGTTTACGTCACTGTGGCTAACCTACACATCAAGTAAGTGGTTTAGTGTATGTGTGTGCATTAGTGCATGGGTGCATCTATCCATTAGTCCATGTGTTCATCTGGATTTGTCTCTCAGAGGTCAAGGTCACAGTTTGAGTTCAAAGGTCATGTCAGAACGGGCTCTACTGTTGCCCACAGGCATCTGGTATTTTGATAAGGAACATGGCACGGGATAAGATGTCTTTGGTAGTTGATGTCATTCCTTGAAATTATAAAGCCATAAAGTTGAGCAGATGACATTGCTTCTTATGCGGTTAAAATAATATTCTGTTGTCAAAATGTGTAACAAAATCACCTGTTTGTTATGTGAAAATAATAAATGATTGTGAATTCTATCTAAATTATAGTACATATAGTACCAACTCTGTTAAAACATATCACTAAAGACTGTGTGTTTTCCCATATAATGGAATGAAGTGTTTCATATGTTCAACAAATTCCAAGCGATTTACAAAAGTATGACTGTTATCATCTACAATTTTCCCACAGAAAGTACAGGACTGGCTGATCCTTTACACAGATACAAATGTTATCACATTGGCTAATAGTGTAGATCCAGATCAGCTAGCACATACATGCTATCTGATCTGGATCTACAATGTTTGTTTATTGGTCAGAAATGACCTAATGAATGAAAAAACCATCTGTGTAGATCTTAATCAATACGATATAGACAGCCCATTAATTTACACTGATTCATGTCCACACTGGTTAGAAATAATATATTAGTCATAAGTAGCGATTCACGTTACAAATCTACTTAAATAACCAGTTTGCCTTGAGGTTATATATAATTATACCCCCGCTTTAAAGAAGAGGAGGGTATACTGTTTTACCCTTGTCTGTTCTTCCCTGTGTGCGTGTGTGCGTCCGTAACAAAATTTCCGTCGCATTTTTCTCAGCAATTTAAACATGCAGCAGCCTGATACTTTGCATATTGCTTCATCTTATAGTCCCATGTGGTGTAAAGCGATTTTATGCTCCTTGCTCATCTACTTCCTGTTTGTCACATATTTTTAGATTTTGTTACTATATAGGTGCTTTACATCAACCAAAGGGCATTTTTATTTACTGTCACAGTTTTCTAAGCAACTATAACATTAAGCAGCCTGATATTTTGCATATTGCTTTATCCTATAGTCCCATATGGTGTAAAGCCATTTTCCTTGCCATGCTCCTTGCTTTTCTACATCCTGTTTACCGAATACTTAAATTTTTACACATAATTGACATACTTGCACAATTTCAAAGCAACTGCAACATGTAGCAGCCTGATATTTTGCATAATGCTTTATCCTATAATCCCATTTGGTGTAAAGCGGTTTTATGCTCCTAGCTCTTCTACTTCCTGTTTACCGAATACTTAGATTTTTACACATACCGTTAGGTGACAAACATGCACAATTTCCGTCACAGTTTTCTAAGCAACTATACGCCTTTCCAATAAACAGTTTCGCAGTCCTGTACGAGTTACTTCCCGTGACCAGATATCAACCCAAAACGAGGCTTCACAGGAAAGCTGAACTATCGGACTATGGCTTAAGCACATAAGGCCTAACATAATCCATTAAATTTCAGGTGTGTAATCGTCGCCGCCGGTCGAAAATAAGTTACTGGTCTGTTATTCCAGTCAGACATTTTTATTTTGGCTATTTGTTAGATATTTGCATTTTTAATATTGTAAGAACATGTACCATTCTTGTTGATAGTGGGCAGTATGAAACGCGATTCGGATAAACGTTAGTATTAATGTTACGAATTTCTATACAGCATTTTCATCTTTATGTATTTTATACTTAAAATTATATTTAACTGGTATGAAATTCGCAAATTGCTAAGACTGATAATGTACTATACTCCGGAAATCGTGACATGTCAACATTCGGTTACAGTATCTGTACGTTATACTTGTACTCATCTATTACTTGAATTCATCGTACCGTTAATGTTCAACGAAAAATAATTTTGAATTTTTGAAAACGTCACGTATACTTCACAAGCAAAAATACGGTACGATTGATTTTGTCTTGAAATTAAGAAGGATCAATAAGGTTATCTGATTGTTCGTATCATTCATAGAATAAAATTCAAGGATTCTGATGCTGGCTTCTAATAAAGATGGAGATGCCGGCTTCAAATAATGATGGGAACATTTATATTAACATTAAGTTTGCTAAGGTTTGAAATTCTGTCATTTTGGCGTAAACGCTCAATCGCTTGATTGAATATTTATAAAATGTTCTGCTAAGATGAGTTTCTAATTGATGTCTTATGGTTCTACTTGTCGTATTAAGGATTAATAATTCATATAACTGCTATATCAAATACTTTTGCTACCCGATTCAGTAATTAAGGATTTCGATATACTTATTAATTGGGAGGTGGAGGTACATAAAAAAGTAAACCGATCTCTATTGGTCAGTGATATCTTCTTCTTAGTAATTGACAGGGGACCCCTTGTGCGCGACAATTTGGCATTTTTATGACATGCCGCTTTCAAAATCAATCGCAGCCGGCATGTCAGTAGTTGATAAGACACGCTAAGCCGGAAACGACACTCAATTTATCCGTGGATAGAACACAGGCTGTTAGTTTAAGTCGTTTAAGTAAACCTTGGCGCGAGGAATAATGACTTTACACTTTTAGTCAAATTAGATTTGTTGTTTTATAAACTATTCTTGATAAAAAAATTTCATTACGCTGATGTATTATTACTAATTCAACGATAAACGAGAAAATATATTTTAAAAAAGAAATTTCATGATGAACAAGAAATATCTTTAAAAAAGATAAACGGCGTTGATGGAAAAGATTTATATATACATGTATATAAGAAAGAAAGAAATACAGAGAGGCAAAGCAGAGTTATTTTAATTTATTTGTTATAGCTGTTGACGAACCCTCCCTACCTTCTTAGTATGACTTAGAGATTAAGCGACCGAATCATGACAACTCATAAATTTATTGAAAGTGTCTTTCAAAAAAAATGTTGAAGCTGTTGCAACAATTTCATACAGTGATAACAAGTCTATTAAAGAAGCAAAATATTCAGTTTCAATAAAATACCTCGTGTAGCGTGAGAAATTAAGATGAATAAATGTCCTTGAAATTTAATAAATATAAATAATAACAGCCTGTTACAAGAGCGAAATCTACCAACTTTTACGTATATTAAGTTTAAAAAAGTGTCCGTCCTGAGTATTGAACCCGGGGCCTCCGCTTGAGAGGCGAGAGTGTTAGCCACTACACTACAATGAACCTGTCTTACGAACTTGAAATTAACAATCAGTATCAAAGGAACTAGAAAGGAACCAGTAAGAACTAGAAATATCTACACTTCTCTTTCGTTTTTCACTGTGTATTGTATGCAAGTGACACCCAAGAATATTCCATATAATATTGTATTTAAGCCATTAATATTGACCTAACTGGTTACTAAAATCGTAAATATGTTTTTCCTCCAATACAACACCCACTAACATACAATCTAATTAATCTATTTGATTTTTCCGCTGCATAATAATAAAATCCCACTAGATACCTCTCCAGCCTGCTAGATGCCTCTCTGGTGTAAATAGCTACCAATCGAAATAGTTTATTTCATTTTCCCTCTGCATAATAAGAGAATACGAGTATTATTTACAACATTTCATTGGTCGAAAAACTAGGTCAAAAGTGAGCTTAGACAGCTAACGCCGAAAAACGAAATTGTAGGTACATGTTCCCTATTACATTAATACAGCGAGCAATAATTTTTCCTGTATAGTAGTCACATGACTGAATAAGGGAGGTAACCGAAAAATTCACCGAATTATTGGAAAGGCGTATAACATGCAGCAGCCTGATATTTTGCATATTGCATTATCCTATAGTCCCATATGGTGTAAAGTGATTTTATGCTCCTTGCCCATCTACTTCCTGTTTACCGAGTATTTTTAGATTTTGTTACTATATAGGTGCGCTACACAATCCAAAAGGTATCTTTATCACTATATAGGTGCATTACATAAATCAAAGGGCATCGTTGTTGAAAAATGCAAATTACATTTTGAAAGTCATATTTCTCACAGCTGAGGTATCACTATTATTAGCTCACAGATTTTCTTGTTCTTGCTGTTTTGCAGATCAGAGCTACTGGGAGGAGAGATGATCACAGATTCTCTAGCTCCGTTCCTTGTCCTCAAAGGTCAGGACACAAAGGTAAGATTCACCTTTACAGACTGGCATATATCTCTCGTACACTGCCTTGTTTTGGTATACATTGTTTTGGACTTAACAATTTTTTTACTCATACATTTTCTTGTTAAGCTATACATGGACTTGTGAAGTAGTGTTTGTCATTGACAAGCTGCATAATTTAGATGCCCACATTTGCCAAAAAATATATCATTCATTAATTTAAAGAGCTGGACAAATGTACTTGAATTTTATGTGGTTTTGTTGTAGACACAGAAAGTTATATTTTTTTGATTTAAAGAGATTGCAATCTTTCTTTACCATTTAGTTCTTAGGATAAAGCTGTTATCCATAGGTAAACAATGTAGATCTAGATCAGCCAGCATATCTGTGCTGTCTGATCTGGATCAGCACATCTTGGTCAGAAATAATCCGGTAAATTTAAGTCAATAGTGTAGATCCTGACTTAGGGACAAGTGTACTGGCTGATCTGAATCAACCCTGTACACTGATGCAACAAAAATGTATCTGTGGAGTCAAGGGTTAAGAATTTGGAAGAAAGGGGTAAAAGAAGTGCTGTTGGAGAATCTAAAAATCTAAATTTTAATTTTAAAAATTCCCTAATGTTAGGATGAGGACTGCATGCACTTGCTCTTATGATCTGTGAGGACAGGTTTACAAGTCTCTGTGTACTTGATTGAGACCTCAAGTAATAACCTGGCTTCAAATTTGAATTTATTTGTAAAAACATTCCTTTAGACAAAGACAAAATTGTGCCTAGTGCCAATATGTCTTTGGGAAGTTAAAATCATTCTTTAAAAAATGATGCCAAGAAGTGAAACTGACAAGGTTATTTAATATGCATTTCAGGAGGATAAATATATAATGTAGTCAAAATTTGTAACAAAACTTATAATGTTTAGTAGAAAATAAAAGAAAAATCTTCATTTCATTCTAAAAATAAGCAAAAACTAAAATTGCTAAGCATATCAGCAAAGACACATTTACGCATGGCAATGCTGAAATGATTAAGGCTTAGGTAGAAATAGACTTCTGCATTTTTATCAAAAGTTGTTTGCTTTGTTTTAAAACAGTACACTAAAGAGAATGTTTTGGATAGAAGATGGGAGCACCTCCTTCCCAAATTTCACAATGTTTAGCAGCGTAAAGATAATTCACAGCTTCAGTGCAATCTCCCTTACAGATTTAAATTCTGATTGTAGTCATATATCAGAATATTCTCTACACCTGTTGCTCTCCACAGATGTGAGGGGAGCTATAATGAGTCCATCCTTGAAAGCCTAGCTTTTTATGGTCTCAATAATAATTATTATAATTTAAATAAAATGACTGTTAATCTCTACTGTAGAGTATGTAATGTTACACAGGATCTCTGTTTATAGTTTCTTAAGCCACGGTGACAGACTTTTACATTTTCACCCGCCACTGATGTACATGTATGATACTTATAGTCTTTATAATGTTGCAGTTGTTGGAGGGTCTGTCTCTGCGGCAGCTGGAGGAGGACATATTGTACATTATTGCTCCAGACATCACCCGATTTACACATCTTCGTAGCCTTGACATTCAGGATTGTAACCTCTACCTCCAGGAGGGCATCACACGCAGTCGCACTGTCACCCGCTCAAGGCTTTGCACAACATTTTCAGCATTAGTTCAGTTACGACGCTTAGATATAAGTTTTAACTTTCTCATTGGATGTTTGGGTGAATTGTTGAACTCTCTACAAAGTCCCTTGGAATACCTCAGTGTTAGAGGCTGTGATCTGAATGAAAGTGATTTGACTGCATTAGCGCATTCAAAACACGCGCCGGAGCTGCGGGAACTGAATCTCTCTAAGTTGTGTAGTTATTCCATTTATGAAAGTGACAGAATATCACCGATGTGTATTTTGAGAACAATGAAATATTTTCCCAAATTAACGCTGCTCAACCTTTCACAAAATTCACTACCAGACTCGGGGATCAAAGAATTTGGTGACATTTTAACAGGTCATGTTCGGCACCTGAAGGGCCTTGATGTTGCAGGTAACATCATGCAGTTTGATAGTCAGCTGGACCTCGCGCGGGCTTGTGCTAATATTCCCACCATGCAGTGGCTACGGCTGACTTGTATGAACACTATGTTAGATGACGGACCTAATGATGACAATCCTGTCGGAACCATGTTTGAAAGATTAAAAGAAGTGATGAAGTGTAATGGACGAGATGACATTTGTGTGGAAGTGGTGCGTCTGTCAGTCGCAATACTTGTAGATCTCATTGACTTCTTTGAGTGATTGGTTCCCAGCTCACTTCACATACTAAAACTTGAGAAACAACAAAATCCAAAAATTAATTCACTGCAATACATGTGGGAATGCACCATCAGTTATTTTGTTCATTAGTTTCATTTATTTTCACAGGGACAAATGTTTTTCAAACAATGAAAACAAATATGTTTGCTTGGGCATAAATTGGTGCAATGTATTTTGCTATTAACACATATTATAAGAGGGTGTTATTTCACTGGGATTTAACTTGGCTGTTGACTGCTGAGACGGTGTAATAGATGCACTTGTCATTGTTTACAGGTCTGTTCATTCATAGATCATAACAGTGGCAGAATTTATTAAACCTTTACTAAATGGGATATGGCTGTAATCTCATGGGTGAACAATGTAGAATCAGATCAGCTGGCATATACATGCTGTCCAATCAGGATCTACACTGTTTGCTGATAGATTCATAAATGTTATTTCTGAATGGAGTTGTAACCAGTGTAGATCCTGACCAGATGGCACAGTTCTATAATGGTTGCACTTGCAATAAAAGAAATATACATGGAGTAAATGGTTAACTCAGTGGTAAACAGTGTTGGCTAGGAGGTAACTATGTGGATGAGAGCAGACTGATCTGGGACTCTACTGGTTGCAATCATGACAGAAGTTATGTTTAGCATCTAAAGGTTCATTGAGATTGGGTTAGCAAGGTTCAGTGTTCAACCTCTGTTCAATGGATTGTCCGAAAGTCACTGTTAGAGTGGGAAATCCCAAATAGTGAAAATTGAGGAAGCAAATTATTGGAGCTGATTTTATCAATATAGTAATTTAAGCTGAGCAACATTTGATTATAAATGTTAGAAAATCTGACTGTTGAAACAAGATTCTGGACAAAGCTCATTCTATAGATCTCACTGAATGTAAAAACTTAATCAAAATTGGAAACTGGAATATACGAATTCATGTAGACCATATTCAGTGGCTGATATAAAGGAACAACTGAAATGTAGGGAATTAATATTACTGCAACACAAAGCTGATACAGTACTGAAAATCATGAAATTGACAATAGGATTGGAAGCGGATCTGAAGCGGACCGCAAACCAATCCCGTCGGGAGCGCAATGAAAGCACAATCGAATTGGAAATAGAATGGAATCAAAACGAATCGCTTTGAGCATTTGAATCGCTTGGAGTGAAAAGACCGGAGCGTTTTGACCGGATCGGATTGGATTGCTTCTATTTATAGTTTAACAGTCATATATACATGTAGTAGCCATTCGAATCACTTCAACCGATTATTTTAACCACTTTTAACGAAGCAGTTTTTGACAGTAATTTAATTGCTTGTTCTGCTATCATACACTAATAATAAAAAACTAATTTAACGATAATTTTGTAGATAAAACTGAAGACATATAATAGAAATGATTTGTTTGTCATTCACACACATTATATTATTGAAATTAAGTTCTTAACCTTTGTATAAAGTGCCCTTTAAGTGATAATTAATACGAAAATATGTTATAATTTACCTTACACACAAGGAAGAAATAATGTACATGTACATTCACCCGTGCTACTAGTACATTATGGCGTGAATGTATTATTTTATTTAGTATGAAGATTCACTATTGAAATGTATTTAATACTAATTAACACTTTAGTACGTAAACATTTATTCAGTCCGGTATGAAATACAAAAACATAAACGCTGTCCGAAATTAAAAGAGGAACTATTTTTTACCCTTTTGATGTAGAATCTTAATAAGACGTCATTTAAGATCTAAAATTATCACTTTACTTTCTTAGTAACCATGGTGTTTAAACAATAAAAAAAACAAAACCGTACTGCAAATAAGAATATGTCACAGAAATGTAAATTCAGCGCGAGATGCATTATAAGTAATGACCAATGCAAATAGGGAGCGAAAACATCGGAATCGGAAGAATCCGAATGAGCGTAAAGATTGTTAGGAGGGCATTGTCTGGAGTAATCCAGATCGGAATCGGATAAATTGCTAATTTCATAATTTTCAGTACTGTATGAACTGTAAGAAATCATTCAAGCATAGAACCTTTTTATTCTGATGATTTCTTTAAAGTGAATCCAGTTGAACCAGTTTTTCCACAGAGATTAACTGATAACTCTATATTAACACATTTTATTGAATGTGCAACCAGTGTGTATCCAGATCAGCTGGCACATCTGTGCTCTCCTATCAGGATTTGCACTGTTTAGTTTTTGGTCAGAAATGACCAAATAAATCAAACAAGGAACAGGTGCAGATCCTGTCTTCCTAATAAGATGCACTGATATGCTGACTGATCTATATCTACACTGTTTGCTTATGCGGTAAAGGCATATATAGAGAGAGAAAAGGGTTCAAATACCAAGTAAAACATAAACTGGTCTTTCTGTATGTGTTGAACTTCGTAAATGCATTTATAGGACATCCGTATTAATGGGTTAGGATACTGAAATATTATAGTGCTATACAGTGTAAAGAGAGGAAATACACTTTGTTTTTGTTGTAATGCATATTTTTGTTTTTATAACAATAGGTTTTGTGGTGCACTCCAAAGTATTTTGTGCCAACTCCAGTTCATATGTGGATAAGATATGAGGTTTAAAGTCTTGGGGCAGACATATTGTTTTAGGGGTAACAGCTTTTTTAAGATTTGAAAATACATTACAAAATCTTATCACCTAAAATAAATCTATACGATGTTATTTTTTAATCTTTAATTTTTCACTGGTAGCTGGATTGAAAGTCAAAAATGCAATCAGATTTCGTCATAGTATGTTTGTATACGAAAATATATAGAATTTGATATATATTGTCACTGACAAACTGTTAAAGGATTAAGCTATTCAATGTTGGTTGTCAATAAAAATCAAAGCCAGATGATTTTTTGAATAACAGGAGCCAGAACATGTCTATAAATTTATAAATTTATGAAATCACATCGGAATTGTCAGTTTGTAACAACCATACTTTTCATGACAGTTTTTATGCGGCTACAGTTGAACACTTTGTATGACTATACAGACAAAGGCAGCTTTAATATATCATGATGGAATTTTGCATTTTGGTATGCCCCATTTAAAAATAGTTGTTTGCCATGAAAAAATGTAATTGTTACAAGTATTAATAATATGAAATTTGTGATGTCAAGATTAATTTTTTGAATTCGAACTTGGTTGCCTTATTCAGAGGCAGAAACTTTCTACTAGAATATTTTTTTGTTCGGTTAGATGAAAAAAGGCAATACTAAGGGATCATTTTGTCCTGTCATTCAGTTTCTTTGTCTATCAGAAAATAACTTTACATTTTTTTAATATTTCCACACCAAGCTGTCAATTAATATTGGTAACAACAACAGGGTAATGACTAATGAGGTAGCTAAAATATTTAGGTCAAGGTCACATTTGACAGATTTATGTCCTCTTTTGTACTTAGATTTGTCATGAAAACTCAAATTTATCCTTAATTTTACCATTTCTTTATATTTCATCATCAACTTTGCAATTTGTTTTTCTGACAAAGTATTTGAGGAGGACATAACTGAACAATGTCCAGTTACAACTGCTTATTAGTCATACTGCTAGCATTTCTTTAAATCAAATTTACTGGTAGTGAACTTTCTAATGATTTTTAGCTCGACTATTCGAAGAATAGGGGAGCTTTCCTACTCGCCCCGGTGTCGGCGTCGGTGTCGGCATCGGCGTACGTTAAACAAAAAATGCACTTTGGTCCAAAACTTGAAAACAACTTATGATATCAACTTGGAACTTGGAATATATATTTACTATCAAATTCTACATCATTACCAACAACACCCATAACTCTGCTACAAATATTTTTTCCAGTTATGCCCCTTTTTCACTTAAATTTTGTTTTAAGGAAAATATGCACTTTGGTCCATAACTTATAAACTACTTGAGATATCAACTTGAAACTTGGAATATATATTCACCATCAAATTCTACATCATTATCAACAAGACCCATAACTCTGCTGTCAATATATTTTAAGTTATGCACCTTTTTTCTTATAGTTTGTGTTAAGCAAAATATGCATTTTGCCCATAACTTTAAAACTACTTGAGATATTGCCTTGAAACTTGTAATATATTTTCACCATCAAAATCTACATCATAACCAACAAGACCCATAACCCTGCTTCCAATATTTTTCAACTTATGCCCCTTTTTCACTTAAATTTTGCATTAAGCAAAATATACACTTGGCCCTTAACTTTAAAACTACTTGAGCTATCACCTTGAAACCTGGAAAATGTATTCACCATCAAAATCTAGGTCATTATCAACAACACCCATAACTCTGCTACCAATATTTTTCAAGTTATGCACCTTTTTCACTTATGCAATTGTCCCATAATTTTGAAACAACAGGAGATATTACTTTGAAACTTGGAATATATGTTTGCCATCAGTTTCTAAATCATTATCAACAAGATCCCTAACTCTGTTGGAAATATTTTCTGTAAGTTATGCCCCTTTTGCATTTAGTTTTTACCTCGACTATTCGATATTTCATTGAAACTCTGAATATTTTTTTCACTATCAAAATCTACATCATTACCAACAAGACCCATAACTGTAATACAATTACTCTACAAGTTATGCCCCTTTTTCCACTGTTCCTTTTTTCACTTACATTTTCACTTAAGTGCACTTCATCGGTAACTTTGCAAATACTTAAGCTATCAACATCAAACTTCCATTATATTTTCATTTCAGTTCTTTTTCTGTAACATTACTGAAGTGATTGATATTGAACTAAAAGTAAATGTCTCTAATAAAAAATTACTAACAAGTTTTCTAACAAATCCAGAAATATTTCATAGTTACCAGTATTCCCCTATTCAGTTGAATATTTATGGTACATTAAGGAATTATTTCTGTTATTTGAAATGAATTTCTCCCTTACCATTCACTTGTTAATATTTTTCCTGATTGCACATGAATATATGGCCATAGTTGTTATTGTTTTAATCTTCATATTACATTTGTTTCAAATGATTCGAATAGTCGAGCGCGCTGTCTCCTCTGACAGCTCTTGTTTTATAATGCTGTTAAGATTTCCCCTGTGATGAGACAAACTGATGTCTTCTAATGGCCATGTGCACAACTATTGTAAATCTGACTTAGAGTCTCTGCCATTATTAATTTTCATTGTTTACTGCTACCTATTGAAGAACCCCTTGTCGGAAGCCAGAGATTGTGTTCTGCAAACTGCTATTTATGTTCGTAGCTTCCCTTTTGTAGTAAAGCCATACTCATATCATCATCATTTTGTATGAGACTCACTGCTGGTTCTTAAAAAACATTAATAGTCATCTGACAGATTATGCAGCCTGTTGGCTGAAGCCCAGCTTGCATATAAGCAGGTTAGTTACACATTGTGTTCATGGCAGTTGCAGAGATAATGTGCTAACAAGATGTTATATGTGTATGTAAATATTTTCTAATTCCTGATAAAAAATTGAGAATTTTGATGTTTTGTTGTTGCTCTTCCTTGCAGTTAGAATCCACACCATTTTGCTAACATTGTGAATGTTGTTCACACTGAAATACATTCCATGAATACAGTGCCCAAGATTATAAAATTAAGATTTGAGACCAGTCTCAAATCTCAAGCATCTGATTGGCTGAAATGGCAACCATGCCCCAAGACATTCTGTGACATATTACGACTAAACATATCGCGTGTCAAGACTATGAGTGACATCAGTCACCAGCCCTTCAGCTGTTTAAACAATTGTCCAGGACTGTATTGATAAAGTCTTGATTCAAACAAATGATACATAGTGTTAATGTGCGGAAGATAGAAACCGTGTCAATGAACACATTGTGCCATATAAGTTGTTGGGATAAACCATATTTTTATTCCCCGCTTCACAGCGACAGGAGAATAAGGAATGGTCTTCGTGCGTGCGTGTGTGTGTGTGTGTGTGTGCGCGCGCGCGCGTCCATTTATCTGACTGCCCATGCGTCCGGACTTCGTGTCCGTTTTATAACTTTATTTATGAAACTTTAGATAATTTTTCATCCCATTAAGGCAGTATGCATAGTCTATGTTCCAACCTGGCCCGCTCAAAGTCAATGTCACCAGTGGTGGTCAAAGGTTTGAGCCATGTATTTCATGTCCGCTCCAATACTTTAAACTCCTGATATAAATTTCACGAAACCTGGACCAAATGTTCACCTCATGTAGACAATGTGCAGAAACTATGTTTCAACCTTGCTGGCTCAATGTGAAGGTCACAAGTGGTGGGCAAAGGTTTGAGCAATGTATTTCATGTCCGGTCCATAACTATTAAACCCCTTGGAGGAAATTCATGAAACTGGCCAAATGTTTACCTCATTTAAACCTTGTGCAGAACCTATGGTTTCAATTGTGCTGGCTCAAGGTCAAGGTCACAAGTGGAAGTTAAAGGTTTGAGCAACATTTTCAATGTTCCATTGTGCAGAAAACACAACATTTGATAGTACTTATGTAAAATTAATGTATTATTACCACTGAGGTTGTTTTGCTGTTGTTGTTTTTTTTTTTCAAATTAACAAAGTTTTGATTAAGGACACGATATAATATTAAGGTGGGAGGTTAGGGTGGGAGAGAGCTACTGCACATGGACTTACATGTTTATTTTTCGTTAAAAACAAATAGGATAATAAATAGGATAACCCTTTTCCCACAATGAGGAATTAGTTCTCTTCTTGGCTCGTATGTAAAGGACACAGAAATAAATTTGAAACGTTTCGTCGGTCGGCAGGGAGGTAACTATTGATGAAAACAAGGATCCTCTTGTATCGGGTATGTTCGTATACTAATTTTCAAATAATTACCACGTTAAATGAAATTTTGCATTAATTTGTATACTTTGAACAGTCGCCAAACTTTGAGACAAGCCATTTGCAAATATATCTACTATTGAAAAAATTTGACATATGAAAGGCTATTATGTTTGACATTGTGCACCTTTCTTTTCATACAAAATAGCAATGTTTCGTTATAATATACTGAAAGAAATTAGAAACGCAACTTATTTAAACAATGAATACATTTCAGGTTTAAAGAAGTTGCGTTTCTAATTTCTTCAAGTACATATAATATAGTAAAAGAAATTAAAAACGCAACTTCGTTTATCACGAAACATTTTATGTGTTTAAAGAAGTTGCATTTCTAATTTCTTTTAGTATAGTTTAGAACGACAGTCCATCCGCAAGACAGAATATTTATATAATAATCAGCAATTGTTTGATGGATTTGCGAAAAAGACCGCATGACAACCTACCTGGTAATCGTATCTGTAGCATGATCGAAGGAGACCGAAAAACACGAATGAATGACTGGTTCTTTTTTGTACAGCTAATGTCAAACAACTTACTTTTAAATAATCGAAATAAAATAAATATCTTGCAGCAGAGAAATTCGAATTTGACAAGTGTCTCTTAATTTAAACTGAACCAAGTGCGCGTGCTGTTAATGAGGTGTCTCGGGTACTAGCAATTCAAATGGATTGTTTTAAATTGTTTAACCTATTGGTGTATTTTAAATTTGTTAGAATTTCGCATTTTGTTATTTTCGTTATTTTATGAATTTGGATTTTTGTTAGATTTTAAATATATTTGTTGATCAACTGAATTCGCTATAAATATTGGAACGATTAAAAGAATTCCGCCTACAAATAATCCCGTTACACGGAGTTTTATAAGTATCTGGTTAGAAGTGGCCCCAAGTGTACATCAAGTTTTAAACAAGATTTCGCTGTTATTAATATCATTGATGAACATGTTGTCACCTTACCTACTCAAGTGGCCCGCCTTTTAAATTAAAGTGTTTAACTAATGGATGTTTACGACGCTCGAGTTCACCCATCCATTCAATTGGTCATTGATAGAAAATAATGACATATACTTAGGCATTTAGTTTATGCAAAATAAAACATAATCAAACACGTTCCTCATTATTATATATCCAGGATATGACAATACACATTTAAACGTCAGAATTTGAATTTGCGATCATACAAAAATTGACAATGACTCCCGAAATAGATTCATGTTGTATTTTTATTTAGTAAATGTTTGTAAAAAGACGGATGCGAATTTATCGTTTCTGTAAAGATGGTTACCATATACTCTGAGTGAAAAGACTTATAGTGGAATAATATTTTAATAACATTTATTTACATTATTTAATAATCTGATATGATCTAAAGATGTCGTTGGCTATGATTTTTAGACAGAATTATATCACATTGTTTTAGTATTGGCGTGTGGAAATTATTGCAAGTGATGATATAGAGTGCACTAAGCTACTGTTGTTGCAGGCACGATGGTCGACGCACGAGGTTTGACGATTATTGGTTTGATACTGGTACATTATTTGGAGTTATCCGTCTGTACAGGTAAGTAAACAACGCCAGGGGCAGATCCAAAGTGGGTCAGTGGTTTTGCGCAGACCCCCTTTTTGGGCAGCATTATTTAAATATCCTTGGCCTGAAAGTAGAAAATTATCATACACCTACCTTAAGAATTCCTCAAACTAATTCACTTTATGGAAATCTCGCATGCGACCCTAAACGCAGAGATTTAATTTTGATAGCTGTTGATAGTGTTTACATAAAATTTTCCCAGAAATCCTCGCGCATACATCTTTTTGTTTTTGTAGATACGCAAAAACCGAGTCAGCACCGTTTTGTTTATAACCAGCTTACTTGTACAATGTCTACCGAAAGAACAAAATGTTCCAATATCATGGGATACTGGGTAGGAGCATGGGTCCTCCAGCTAACTATATATAGCAGGCCAGAGTAAAACCAAGCTCTAGGTAAAGTTAAGAGCGAAGTCGGGGCGAATATCTAAACTAGCATTTCTCGTTGCAAAAACAACAGAGGTACATTCCGTTTTATTCTCTTTATTGCCGATGTGCCAGCAAATATGGTCATTAATACTGAAATGATAAAATTGATGATGCTTCATGGACTTTCTGTTTGTTATTCATTATAGTTTGAATACAAAGAAGCAGCAAGTCGTTCTATTCTTTGTAACAAAATAAGATCCAGGCGTCACGTTTTACCTCACTGAAATAAAGGAGTGCTATTTCACTCGTTGTTGTTCCTCACTTTACCGACTGTGATTTGAGATTGAAGTGATTAGTCGTCCCTTGAGGATATCCGTCGGTGGTGTCTAATTTTTTTGTTAATGCCAGTAGAAACGCATTATTGTAATTGTCAGTGTAACTACAATTTCTATATTATAGTAAGCTGTCCTACCGGTGATACTGCGGGCGTGATCAAGAATGGACAAACATGTTCGCAGCTGGTAGCCGCAAGTAATGCTGAATGTTATGATTCTAGCTTCGAGACCACGTGTTGTCAGTCCTGTAACAGCGTAGCTACAAGCGATCAAGGTAAATCAGACCATGTGTTGTCAGTCCTGTAACAGCATAGCTACAAGCGATCAAGGTAAATCAGACCACGTGTTGTCAGTCCTGTAACAGCGTAGATACAAGCGATCAAGGTAAATCAGACCATGTGTTGTCAGTCCTGTAACAGCGTAGCTACAAGCGATCAAGGTAAATCAGACCACGTGTTGTCAGTCCTGTAACAGCGTAGCTACAAGCGATCAATGTAAATAAGACAATGTGTTGTCAGTCCTGTAACAGCGTAGCTACAAGCGATCAAGGTAAATCAGACCACGTGTTGTCAGTCCTGTAACAGCGTAGCTACAAGCGATCAAGGTAAATCAGACCACGTGTTGTCAGTCCTGTAACAGCGTAGCTACAAGCGATCAAGGTAAATCAGACCACGTGTTGTCAGTCCTGTAACAGCGTAGCTACAAGCGATCAAGGTAAATCAGACCACGTGTTGTCAGTCCTGTAACAGCGTAGCTACAAGCGATCAAGGTAAATCAGACCACGTGTTGTCAGTCCTGTAACAGCGTAGCTACAAGCGATCAAGGTAAATCAGACCACGTGTTGTCAGTCCTGTAACAGCGTAGCTACAAGCGATCAAGGTAAATCAGACCACGTGTTGTCAGTCCTGTAACAGCGTAGCTACAAGCGATCAAGGTAAATCAGACCACGTGTTTTCAGTCCTGTAACAGCGTAGCTACAAGCGATCAAGGTAAATCAGACCACGTGTTGTCAGTCCTGTAACAGCGTAGCTACAAGCGATCAAGGTAAATCAGACCACGTGTTGTCAGTCCTGTAACAGCGTAGCTACAAGCGATCAAGGTAAATCAGACCACGTGTTGTCAGTCCTGTAACAGCGTAGCTACAAGCGATCAAGGTAAATCAGACCACGTGTTGTCAGTCCTGTAACAGCGTAGCTACAAGCGATCAAGGTAAATCAGACCACGTGTTGTCAGTCCTGTAACAGCGTCAGTTCTGTAACAGCGTAGCTACAACGATCAAGGTAAATCAGACCACGTGTTGTCAGTCCTGTAACAGCGTAGCTACAAGCGATCAAGGTAAATCAGACCACGTGTTGTCAGTCCTGTAACAGCGTAGCTACAAGCGATCAAGGTAAATCAGACCACGTGTTGTCAGTCCTGTAACAGCGTAGCTACAAGCGATCAAGGTAAATCAGACCACGTGTTGTCAGTCCTGTAACAGCGTAGCTACAAGCGATCAAGGTAAATCAGACCACGTGTTGTCAGTCCTGTAACAGCGTAGCTACAAGCGATCAAGGTAAATCAGACCACGTGTTGTCAGTCCTGTAACAGCGTAGCTACAAGCGATCAAGGTAAATCAGACCACGTGTTGTCAGTCCTGTAACAGCGTAGCTACAAGCGATCAAGGTAAATCAGACCACGTGTTGTCAGTCCTGTAACAGCGTAGCTACAAGCGATCAAGGTAAATCAGACCACGTGTTGTCAGTCCTGTAACAGCGTAGATACAAGCGATCAAGGTAAATCAGACCACGTGTTGTCAGTCCTGTAACAGCGTAGCTACAAGCGATCAAGGTAAATCAGACCACGTGTTGTCAGTCCTGTAACAGCGTAGACTACAAGCGATCAAGGTAAATCAGACCACGTGTTGTCAGTCCTGTAACAGCGTAGCTACAAGCGATCAAGGTAAATCAGACCACGTGTTGTCAGTCCTGTAACAGCGTAGCTCCAAGCGATCAAGGTAAATCAGACCACGTGTTGTCAGTCCTGTAACAGCGTAGCTACAAGCGATCAAGGTAAATCAGACCACGTGTTGTCAGTCCTGTAACAGCGTAGCTACAAGCGATCAAGGTAAATCAGACCACGTGTTGTCAGTCCTGTAACAGCGTAGCTACAAGCGATCAAGGTAAATCAGACCACGTGTTGTCAGTCCTGTAACAGCGTAGCTACAAGCGATCAAGGTAAATCAGACCACGTGTTGTCAGTCCTGTAACAGCGTAGCTACAAGCGATCAAGGTAAATCAGACCACGTGTTGTCAGTCCTGTAACAGCGTAGCTACAAGCGATCAAGGTAAATCAGACCACGTGTTGTCAGTCCTGTAACAGCGTAGCTACAAGCGATCAAGGTAAATCAGACCACGTGTTGTCAGTCCTGTAACAGCGTAGCTACAAGCGATCAAGGTAAATCAGACCACGTGTTGTCAGTCCTGTAACAGCGTAGCTACAAGCGATCAAGGTAAATCAGACCACGTGTTGTCAGTCCTGTAACAGCGTAGCTACAAGCGATCAAGGTAAATCAGACCACGTGTTGTCAGTCCTGTAACAGCGTAGCTACAAGCGATCAAGGTAAATCAGACCACGTGTTGTCAGTCCTGTAACAGCGTAGCTACAAGCGATCAAGGTAAATCAGACCACGTGTTGTCAGTCCTGTAACAGCGTAGATACAAGCGATCAAGGTAAATCAGACCACGTGTTGTCAGTCCTGTAACAGCGTAGCTACAAGCGATCAAGGTAAATCAGACCACGTGTTGTCAGTCCTGTAACAGCGTAGCTACAAGCGATCAAGGTAAATCAGACCACGTGTTGTCAGTCCTGTAACAGCGTAGATACAAGCGATCAAGGTAAATCAGACCTCGTGTTGTCAGTCCTGTAACAGCGTAGCTACAAGCGATCAAGGTAAATCAGACCACGTGTTGTCAGTCCTGGAACAGCGTAGCTACAAGCGATCAAGGTAAATCAGACCACGTGTTGTCAGTCCTGTAACAGCGTAGCTACAAGCGATCAAGGTAAATCAGACCACGTGTTGTCAGTCCTGTAACAGCGTAGCTACAAGTGATCAAGGTAAATAAGACCACGTGTTGTCAGTCCTGTAACAGCGTCAGTTCTGTAACAGCGTAGCTACAAGCGATCAAGGTAAATCAGACCACGTGTTGTCAGTCCTGTAACAGCGTAGCTACAAGCGATCAAGGTAAATAAGACCACGTGTTGTCAGTCCTGTAACAGCGTAGCTACAAGCGATCAAGGTAAATCAGACCACGTGTTGTCAGTCCTGTAACAGCGTAGCTACAAGCGATCAAGGTAAATCAGACCACGTGTTGTCAGTCCTGTAACAGCGTAGATACAAGCGATCAAGGTAAATCAGACCTCGTGTTGTCAGTCCTGTAACAGCGTAGCTCCAAGCGATCAAGGTAAATCAGACCACGTGTTGTCAGTCCTGTAACAGCGTAGCTACAAGCGATCAAGGTAAATCAGACCACGTGTTGTCAGTCCTGTAACAGCGTAGCTACAAGCGATCAAGGTAAATCAGACCACGTGTTGTCAGTCCTGTAACAGCGTAGATACAAGCGATCAAGGTAAATCAGACCTCGTGTTGTCAGTCCTGTAACAGCGTAGCTACAAGCGATCAAGGTAAATCAGACCACGTGTTGTCAGTCCTGTAACAGCGTAGCTACAAGCGATCAAGGTAAATCAGACCACGTGTTGTCAGTCCTGTAACAGCGTAGCTACAAGCGATCAAGGTAAATCAGACCACGTGTTGTCAGTTCTGTAACAGCGTCAGTTCTGTAACAGCGTAGCTCCAAGCGATCAAGGTAAATAAGACAATGTGTTGTCAGTTCTGTAACAGCGTAGCTACAAGTGATCAAGGTTAATAAGACCACATGTTGTCAGTCCTGTAACAGCGTAGCTACAAGCGATCAAGGTAAATCAGACCACGTGTTGTCAATCCTATAAAAGCGTAGCTACAAGCGATCAAGGTGAATAAAACCATGAGTTGTCAATCCTGTAATAGCGTAGCTACATGCGATCTAGGTAAAGCAGACCACGTGTTGTCAGTCCTGTAACAGCGTAGCTACAAGCGCTCAAGGTAAATCAGACCACGTGTTGTCAGTCCTGGAACAGCGTAGCTACAAGCGATCAAGGTCAATTAAACCACGTGTTGTCAGTCCTGTAATATCGTATCTACAAGCGATCGTTCTAAATAAAACCACGAGTTTGCCAGTCCTGTAATAGCGTAGCTACAAGCGATCAAGTAAATAAGACCTCGTGATTTCAATCCTATAACAGCGTAGCTACAAGCGATCAAGGTAAAAAAAGACCACGTGTTGTCAGTCCAGTAACAGCGTAGCTACATGCAATCAAGGTAAATAAGACCACGTGTTATCAGTCCTGTAACAGCGTAGCTTCAAGCGATCAAGGTATAAAAGACCACGTGTTGTTAGTCCTTTAACAGCGTAGCTACAAGCGATCAAGGTAAATAAGACCACGTGTTATCAGTCCTGTAACAGCGTAGCTTCAAGCGATCAAGGTATAAAAGACCACTTGTTGTTAGTCCTTTAACAGCGTAGCTACAAGCGATCAAGGTAAATAAGACCACGTGCTGTCAATCCTTTAACAGCGTAGCTACAAGCGATCAAGGTAAATAAAACCACGAGTTGTCAATCCTGTAACAGCGAAGATAAAAGCGATTAAGCTTAATAATTACGACAACATAGTGTCAGTTCTTTAACAGTGTCTCCGAAAGCAATCAAGTTAAACAAGATCGCACTGTTTGCCGTGTAACAGCTAAGCTACAAGCGATTAAAGTAATTTAGATCACTATAGATCACTAACTAGGTGCTTTTCCTATTTACATTCAGGGTCTTAACAACTCGGTTGGCTTTTGGCACCATATTTTAGCAAGTAAGAGCAGTTCAATTGTTCATAAAGCATATCATACCAGTATTGGATTAACTAGAGGTTTTGGTTCTAACATTAAAACAATGTTAACCAAAATAGGTTTTCAACATATGGCAAAATCAGAGCACTTTCTCCATAAAAAGGTTACGTTCTGCAATTTTTACAAAATTAAAAGAGCGATTCATTACATTTTGGCAAAACCATCTTCATAATGATAACTCAAAACCAAATGGAAACAAACTTAGAACTTACAGAAATATTAAAACAAAATATGAATTAGAAAAATATTTGTTAGTTAATTCTGATAGAAAAGCAATATCCAATTTTGTCAAATTAAGAATAAGTAATAGCAATTTGGTAATTGAAAAAGGACGACACCTAAATATTCCTTTAGAGGAGCGTACCTGTCCTCTTTGTAAATCAGATGTTGAAGATGAGATACACTTTGTTTTGTAATGTAATGAGCTGCAGACGGAAAGGAATAATATGGTTAATCTGTTGAATGACTGTGTACCATCATTTAGTTTGCTTAATGATGGAGAGAAATTGCAATTTATTTTAGGCAATTCATGTACTGACAGTGATATTTTAAAAATATGCATTTACAGCATTCATAATTTATATCAATTAAGACTGTCAAAGTTATCATAGGGTTATGTTTATAGCTTAACAAGCAAGCACTGTTACGGAATGGAAATCCACATACTGGATTAACAATCTCCGCTTGTTGTATATATTTCTCTATTTATTACTTTTGATTATTACTACATTAATATGCATTGTATGTTTGTATTGTCTTTGTACTGTTGTGGTAACAATCCTGTTTGTTTGGATTTAAACCAATAAAATGATTGATTTTTTCTATTGTTAATTCTTTAACAGTGTAGCTAAAGGCAATCAAGGAAAATGAGGCCACATATCGACACCTTAGTGCAATAATGGTTTAAGTACTATTAAAATACGAAGGAGATATAACGTTATTATATAATTCTTCAACTACGTTGCTAAACCCGACCAATGTATTGTCAAATCTATAGTGGCGTAGCTACAAGCTATAGAGGTAAACGAGACCATGTAACCAGAAATCAGTGATTCCGTCCATTAAAGACACTTCCACCAACAGTACCTTTGGAGAATGAGACCATGTACTAGCACTCCTGTATTGGCGTCGTCAACAGACCAACCTTTCGTCCGTACAGAATACTGAACCAATACCTTTGGGTTTTCGATCACCACATTGCACTCTTCGCCTAGCAAAGTATAAAGAAGCAAGAAGAGGGTAATCAGCATTTGTTCTGTGTTCAATTGCTCAGAACCCCCTTTTTGCTTCCTATTGACGATTAGCTCTTTGGAACCAAAAGAACTAAATACATGTACATGCATTTTGTTGTAGGTTGCCTGTATGGTGATAGAGTCACGTGCTTTTCATTCCTCTGTCATACCTACATTAATTTATCCGACTGTTGTCTAACCTGTGCTTCAACAACGTCAACGTCTTCGTCATCATCAACAACAACGTCCTCGTCAACTTCATCATCGACGACAACTTCATCATCGACATCAACATCATCGTCAACGTCAACATCGTCATCGACGTCGGGATCAACATCTACTTCATCAACTACATCATCTCCAGCATTCACGTCACAAAGTACCTCACCATCGACGCAGAGTTCCGAGCAGGGCAGTTCGCCCGATTTAAAGAGTACGTTATTTTTTGCAAGGAACCAGATTAGATATGCATCTTGTAGCTCATACTTCACATGTATTCAGTTTTTGCACGAGCGGTGTCTTATTTAAAATTCTTGTTTAAGTGTACAATGCACACTGTATATCCTGAATCTGTTGTGAATTCTACCTTTGCATACCTTTCCCATTTAAAACGCTACCATCATTTTTGATAACATATTTTACATGGGTTCACTGTTTCACAAACTTATTTTCTTTTTTTTTTTAAATCATCATAAAGTAAGCCACTGCAAGTGTTTCTTGTGCCGTCAAGCACAAAAGTTAATATTCCATGTGGTGCAAGCTGAGTTTTCATCACAAGTAACTCAGTCTTGTACGCATTATTAAGTTCCATCCCCATCCTCATATATCCAGAGCTGTAAAACTGGGCGGAAGGTTATAAAGCGGAGATTGGAAACCAGTCTCAAATCTCAAGCATCTGATTGCCTGAAATGGCGACTGGTCGCCATTTCAGCCAATCAGATGCTTGAGATTTGAGACTGGTTTCCATGCTCAGTTTTATGACATTGGGCACTGATCTACCTAATTTAAATGTTTCAGCGTCAGAGATCGTTGGTGCTGTCGTTGGTGGAATACTAGGTGCCACTTCAATCTCCGCAGCGTCGTTGTTCTTTGTCAACAAGCTCAAAAAGTAATGTATTTTCTTTTATTTTCCTCATTTAACCAGACATTTAAAATTAAATACATATATAAGATATTATCTTTGCGTTTAATGTCGGCTAAGACTCTTTATAGATAATAATCAGAACTGACTAGAGATTAGTATGTCGGATTATCTCTGTGTCAGTCCCTAGTCCAGTGGCACCAGTAGGGCGATCCCACTAGCAGTATCTTTAAAGCTATCCCAGATTAGCTGTGATCTAACGGCATCTGGGTGTTATAATCACTATTATTCCATTCGTAAATCAAAACACGATAAAGTCCAAGAACAAATGCTTCAATTTTACTGTAGTATTTATTGTGGGTCAGGGCACTTGTTTGGTCGTTTTTAGGGCCGAATATGGGCCCCATTCCCCTGTCAAAAAAGTATGTTTTTTTCCCCAATTTCAGACAAATAATTCCCCCCAAAAATCCAGTAAAAAATAAAATTGAAAAAGTTAATAAAAAAGTAACTAAATTGTTTCATTGTAAGTATACAGTCACAAAATACACTTGCTATTATAATCTGAGGTAGAAAACAATGTTACGAGTGTGTGTGACCCTTTAGTCAAAACGTGTATATGACTTAAAATTCCCCTTTTTGTATTAAAATGACGCAAAATTCCCCTTCCTATGGGTATGGGTACCTGTCCCCAAAAGTTGTCTAGTGCCCTGTGGGTGGCAAATCACAAATCAACGTTGCTCCGCATGTCTTGATTGCTTTTCGAGAACGCATTGCAAACCTCTTATTTCGTTAAGAACAATACAAAATAAAAGAAAACACACAAATATTTAGATAAACGTTTTTACATTGATTAACTGTTAAGATTTTAACCAGTCATAGCAACAATTTCTGTGTAGGAGACAGAACCAGGTGGAGGACGTCGTTTACCTGGATAGACAACTGCCAGAGAAAACAGAGAAACCGTCAGCGACCAATTTTAGTAACAGCTCAGAAATTCCTACAAAGTCTGACGACTTCAACACAAATCATATACAAGATCACGTCCAAGGTTTTGTACATGCTGAAACAGAAAAAAGTTCAATGACAAAAGTAAATGGCGTTTCCAATACAAAGTTCGACAACTCTGTATTACAGTCGACTGGAAACGAAAATTCCAGGAAAACAAGCCTTCCACCGTTACCGGATGTTATTCCCGGAACAGCTTCAATATTCGATCGCTTACCGCCTATTGGTGGTTCTGTTAATGAATGGCATCTAGAGACAATAATTACAGATTGATGTTGTTCGTCAACGTTTAAAACTAAAAAAGAGTGCTGATTTTACAAGTTTACGACATGAAAAGATACGATATGGTACGATACGATACAATGCAATGCAATAGCTGGAGTGAGCTAATTAAATAAACTGAAATCGAATTAAATTCAAGTATTGACAATGATTAAATTTGGAATTTTATATTTCAATTACTGTGAATTAGTGCAAGGTTGTGAGCATTTAACAACAATTAAGATGTTTGAGACATATGAAAAAAAAGTTTGCTGATATTCAATTGTTGAAAGAAAGAAAAATAAACGTCCATGTTAAGTTACCCTTCAAGAATGTTAAGGACATGCGATTCTTTTTCATAATTTCAATAGCTTCTTTATGTTCATACTTCATCCTGATATAATCCAAGTTTATCCCCGCCAGGCAGTTCATCTGCAGTTCAAGGCGAAACTTAATTTTAAATCATTTTATATAAAAAAAACTTGATGAAAGCTGTTTTACTAAAAGGGAAGGTTGAATACCGTTCCTCACTTAGAAAACTGGTTGCACCTCTGTTATTCAACTGTAACAGAGTTATGGGCAACGATAGAAATGATGAGTAAACGTTGTCATTAAAAATGAAAAGCTTTGCACAATATCGACAAAATTTAACCATGTCTACAACAACATGAAATTGATAACGTTAAGGTACATGTATTTCCAAAACTCTGTATAATTCCACAGATACATTAAATATAAATCTACTCTTCAACACAGATTTACGGTTCATTATATCCATTTCATTTAAACTGAGGACTGCACCTCTGTTTGGGTTAGACGTATTATAGATGAACAACTTTATTTCGCGAAACAGATTTATCTACTGACTCAAAACTAACAAGATATTTATAACGTGTAGGCTTTTGTGGCCAGTATGCCTCAAACTCGTTAAGATCAATGACTGCTGAAATACACAGCATCTTATGTGTACAAATTCCATAGATTTCTCTCTGGGGTTTTCACGTTTCAGCTTCAATTCATCTTTCATAAATTTTAAAGGTTTACATTATACAGATCTTATATCAATACTTTTACAGCACCGTGACCACCACCCGTGATACCATCTGCAATTAAGACAAACCCGGTATTGTAACCACTGTCTCTCTTAATATTGCCACCCAATATAATAAACCTTAAGACCATATTAGCCCGGTGTAATGATAATCTCTGTAAACCCACGACCGATCCATACAGTTATTCTGCATTTATCGCGTGAATAGTAAACTGGGATAGTCGAGCGTGGGTATCCGACGATGTTCCTTGCACTCTTTTTACATCTCTGCGAAAGGCTCAATGTCAAGATTTTTTACCAAAATCGACAGCCTTATTTTATACAGTTATAATTTTGAATTTCAAAGCTTGTGGTAAAACAAATGACAGAAATCTTTACTAGCTTTCACTCACACAGAAGAAACCCAAGCAATTTTAAGTGTAATTGGTAATAGTTGAATGTAGTCCAAGCCTATAACAGAGGTGAATGTAATGAGCCGATAATGTAAGAGAGTGAGGAAACGTCATTAAATGGGAGGGCTTTGTTTGTCTTTCCAAGGCTAGCCAGGTTTTGATTTCGGGTCATGTAATCCGGCTGCGACGAACACGCCTTTTCCCAATATTGGGACGCCGTTCGACGCATAATTGCGTTAGGCCATTGCGTTATCGGCGCAAGCCGAAAAGTGATTTCGACCTAAACCTGGAATGAATGAAGTGATTTGCCGGGCCCCGTTGAGGAATACGCCGGCGTACCCGGTATATTGCAAATAAAAACGCCATTTTTTCTGTTATTAACTGTAATTGAAATAAAGAACGGAAAAAAATTAAATTGATACCAATTAGTGAAGGACTCAGTTATTTAAATCTACGTTATTTTTACACAGAGTGTGGTGCTGTAATTGGTCAACCAACAAAATTTCATGAAAAATAAAACAAAAAAAAAATGAATCAAAACAATTATAGGTCAACGATAAGTAGACATTTACGTGAATGAAAAGTGATATTAAAATTTCAATCACTAGCAACAGTTTTACAAAGTTTTGATATCTGAATGTTCCATCCATGAGAATTACTAACTGGAAAAATATTTCACTCGCCCATATTTGCACTAGAATCGAAATTCTTAATAAAAACAGATTATCACTTGACTGGCTACTTATTCATAATCAGTTATAACAATATCACACAGGTCAATAATGTATTGTTGACACATTATTTGTTTTGGCATAAATAGTCCACTGAAAAATATTAGTTATATTAGCTTTTATTCATAGATACATGTATTTGCATAGTTATTTTTAAAAACAAACGGTGACTCAATTGTTATTTGACGTTATAACATGCGAAGTGGTCTTATCGTTACTGTAAAAATGTTTATTGTAGCCAGTTTAATTTACTATTTACATTTGGTATACACTCAACCAAAGTTCAAATTCGTCTCTTTTTGTCCGTATTTTTTTATTAGAAAGACATTGAATTTACTCTTTATTTATGATCATATGGCAACAGCAGTCTTCAACTTAAGCTTTAATCTTGTAATAATTGACGTTGGAACAGTTTGGCGAGAGTCATCCTTAATTTTGCTAAAAATGCATTTCTTGCATAAAAAGGTCAATCAAACAGAAATGTGCTCTTAATTCCTTGTTTTGTTTTAACAGGACCGCTCACATTAGTAGGAAAAACATAAACCTGATTAATCAACAGCACATTTGTTTAAATAAACCCCTTTCAAAGTATCAAATTTTAAAATTACCCCCCTTTAATTAAAGACTGTTTTAATTTTGACCCTGCGGTTTAGGTAAATGGTATTGGATTCATTTAAGAAAACAATCAATAAAGATTAAAAAGTCATAAGATAATTGATTTTAAGACAAAACAGTTCTTTCCACAACCTCTGTTGACGCAGGAAAAAATACGAAACTAGCATACATTGTAAACATCACAGGAACCTGAATTTCTTTCAATAATCACCCCTATCTCACATATATGACGTTTGACCTTATATACATATATACATGTAATAAACACTCCTTGTGTTTCTTATATTATGTATATAGGGTCAAACGTCATGTATGTGAGATCGGTGTGATTATTGAAAGAAATTCAGGTTCCTGTGGTAAACATATACATTGACGACCAATTAGATTTTTGGTTGGGCGGCTGACGCCAGTAACCGGTCCTAATTTCACTGTTTCCGACACACACTCTGTACCTAGTCAATGAAATCAATCCAGAACAACAACCTGAAACAGAAATTAGTGTTTACTGTAAACATTTGGCTATAAGCTACTCAGCAACATAAATTCAGACTATGAAGAACTCCTGAAAAAAATCCAAGGAACACTGAAACACAGTCCAAGCATCACTTTTGCACAGTCGGCCGGGGCAAAAATCACGAAACCTAAAATCTTGCATAATATTAATGTCCAACCGACAACTCCCAGAAATGGTTGCTTTCATTCCAGCTGAAACAGCAGATTCAGAAAAGAATATAGCCAATAACTGTCATCCCTACTGATTTTCCGCAAAATAAATCCAAAAACAAGCAACTGAATTTCTGAGGCGGAAACAGATTACTTTACAGGATTTCCCTAGTTTCGAATTAAAGCCCCTGCATCACACTGATATCACCTGGCTGCTTTTGGTCTCTAATAGTTATTAAACAAATGTATTCTCAATACCTTGAAAACACAAAACCTCTATCAATAATTAATTTAGGCTTGATAAATGCCAAAATATCTTCATAATATCCCCTATTTCATAATTTCAAATGGCCAGTTCGGGTAAGTGGCTATCTTACCTGTATTTATTGCATCCTGTATTAGTTAAATTCTTGTATATCAGCGTCAGTTAAAAAGAAATAAAATTACTGAGGCCAGAATTGCAAATTCGTGTAATTTTATTTCAAGGTCTATTTGGTCCATGTGTTATCATTAAGTTCAGAAAGAAATGTGTTAAAAAAAACTATATTTTTTTGCCTTATTTTATCATAAAATCGCGTCGTTATAAAACGCGATATTTCAGACGCTTATAGTAAGACGCTTTCCTTTTTTCTGAAACTCCCCAAAGATTCGCTCTTCTTTGATTATATACACTGTGTTCGTGAGACTTGAACCTTAATCGCCAGATTTAAATATCTTTGTTAACGCCAACCATCTTAACCGCTCGAGCAACGGGAAAATGGAATATTTCGAATGTGATTCTATATATATTTTTCAAATAAATTAAATTCAGTTTTATGCATTCTTTTTTTATTACACTTTTTTCTTTGTGATACAATTTGGATAGACGTCAGTTTTTATTACATCAAGATACGTATTCGAAGATAAGTTAACTTAACCCCCCCACCCCTCTGACGACCAGAACGTAGTCCCCCGTTGAATTGTGTGAAAGATTAGTATTATATTACTTTTTCAAAGAAAATTAAAAAATGGTTGAGTGTGGAGTGATTGCAGAAAATATGATATATGATTAAAGTCAAAACTCTGCAAAGAACCAACACTTTCGTAAAAGAGTTTATTTTCCAACAACATGCATTCAAGAGACATGCAATGATTTGATAAAGTGCAATATCTAACCAACAACTGTTACAGAACAACAATTAAATACAGTTAAAATAACTCTTGTATTTTAGGCAATAATTACAAAGTTAAAGATTGATTACTAAAACTCGTGTTCAGCATTAAGAACTTCGCGATGGTGACATATACAATCAAAGGTTGCATGCAGGACGGCCATAACCCCTTTTTACTGCAACTGTAGTTACGACAGTCTTGCCTGCAAACCTCGAAATGCATCATCTGACTGGATCAAACATTCATATTCCATAATAAAAGGGAACCAGGACCCAAGATCATAAACTAAGATTGGAGACGAGTCCCAGATCTCAAGCATCTGGTCGCCATTTCAGCCAATCTGGTCCAGATTTAGTTTTATTATCTTTGGGAAAGTTCTAATGTTAACAAATAGTTCAAGGGCGAAAAAAAATTACCAATATATTTTATAAAAATACTTCAGGAAGAAAGGCAACTTTAAATTGTTTATATGAATGAAAATGGCTTCCGATATTGTTTACAACAATTATAGAAAAACTCGGATGTAAATGAGAAGATCTCGTTATAACTGAAACCGTCAATGGCGTGGGTTTACAAGTCACGTCTATATTTATTTTACATACTGTTACAATCTTTAACAATAATGTTCTCAAACGAGTATTAAAGAAGCATACTAGGAACAGATTCTGAAACAACGACGAGTGCTTATTTTATGTGGTCTATGGTTGTCAGAATAAGACTTGTTTTAAACGTGTACCAAATAAAACTTTCGGAGAAATTCAGGTTATGATTGGAAGAACACGGATGTAGCATCTATCCCGTTAACAAGGATTTTCTTTGGAATCGAATTTCAGTTATTTTCATCTAAACAAGCCAAAGATATCACCAAAAAGTTATGGTATTACTCAAATGACCGGTATGGAATACACATAGATGGACACCTAAAGCAACATAGAAATAAATAGCATACATGAGAATAAATAAGCCATACCATGCTCACCAAAACAGAGGATAAAACAAAAAAGAGACTCTTATTTCCAATGTCGTCCAATGTTTTGGGACCATGACAAAGCTTTTAAACAATGCAAAAATACTTTCAAAAATATTGTCACAGTTAGATTTCAATTATTTAAACACAGTTTTAACTAGATAACTAGAATTACAGCATTGTTACCCTAATTCAAATTAAAACAGAATAAATATACCAGGAAACAAATTATAAAATTAATAAGCATTATGTATTTTACCTCAAGATAAAATACAATAAAAGACAAACTATAGTTGTATCATAGTCACAAATTTAAACCTATTACTATATAATTTGACAAGATTCACATTCGTAACAATAGAAATATAGAAAAGATAATTTAAAAATGAGTATCACTAACATAAAAGAAAATATGCAGCATTTCTTTTTATCAAGATAAGACTTAAAACCGAATAAAAAATTATTGACAAGTAATCTATCACCATACTGCAAAAACTAACTCACCGGGTTATCCGGTAAGCGAAATTTTCGCTATAAAGAAAAAAGAAGGCACTAACAGGTTTAATGTGCATAACTTGTTTTCTGCTCATCTCAATCCTTATAAGCAAACGGTTTCATAAAATTGAATCTTCGCTTGACATTTATTTATTTATTTCATAAATAAGTATATTGCGATAGTCTGTTTTGAGGTTAAAGTTAACCATCTCAGCCTCCTATATATTCTATTGAAAATCGTGCAAAATCGGCGATCTGTTCGTGTTTAATGTATTAATTACACTATTTCTATTGAAATAAAGCTTGTGTGCAAACGGATCCAAAAAGAAGACAAATTTATCTTTCAAGTTTTTTATTCTTCCTCCTACCATATTATGGATGATTACATAGCTTAATTTTTCTTAAGTGGTAAATCATTAGTACTCGGTATTTAAGAAGCACTGTCCGAACATGCATGTGCCCTAATTAAACAGCGTATTTCTTACTAATGGTTTCATTCTCCGACTTGGGTAATTATCAAGATCATTAGTTATTATCATTATTTATCAACATACCCTTCAAAAATAAATTTAAACATTCTGAGAATGCATGTATATCTGAATATACTGCTATCTTGCTTCGTAAATTACAAATTCAAGATCCGTACAAAATAAAACAACAAGGAAACAACAAATACGACATATATAAAGTTAAAATGCGCATGACAGGAAACAGCCACATGCAATCAACACGATCACCTCACACAGCCAAACAGAAAAGAGAAAAAAAAATTATAATATGATCAATTTCAAAAAATAAAACAACACAAACAATAATCGAAAAATATGATCGGAAGTTGAATGAGCAATGCCACTTGCGAGTTAAACCTTGTTCTTTGGTGCACTGACTTCGCCTTGTAGGAATGCTCATAACAAGAATTTAGAAGTTGTCTTAATGAACTTAAACCGTTATATGCATGTTTTGTGCATAGCGATTTGAGAAAAGTATCTATGGAACTGTCTTGTGTGGAAAAAAATGTTAATTCAGTCTGAAAAAGGTAAGTATGCATATCAGGAATGGCCACATCCAGTAGACACAACCTCGCGAAACAACCAAAAATTAGAGAGAAGAGGAGAGCATGTATATACAATGATAAGTTTCAAAATTCCACAAACAAGTAACAAGCGCGAGAACTAGAGGGGTTACCGCCTTGGAACAGTCTGTGCCAAAACAATTTGTCACTGGGGGTTTAATCAAGGTTCTAGGGTCCACCAACCTCACACTTGCTCAATAGGTTATCATATAAACAAAAAAGTACGAGTTGTCTTGGTGATATAACCCCAACCAACCAATCAGCTCGACAATGTTGCATGCAAAACCACATTTTCATAAGTTGAATGTTATAAGCTAAGTTACATTCCAAAACTTTAAAAAACAAAACAAAACATATTTAATTGTTAATACAATTCTTTAAAACAATTAAATGGCCCAGTAATTAAATATTAAAACTTTGGAAATGTAACACAAAGTGTAGTTTCTACTTAAAATGTCATACCAGATTGATACAGTTATTTTGGTAGATTGCCAGGCTCTAGTGCTGTACCGTGGTAACAGCAATAAAATGTTGCTGTTAACCACAATCATTTCTTTATAACTGTTGTATGGTCGAAGATCCGATTCAAAGATACATCAATGGACAATGTCTTGTCCATATAAGTTTTTGGCAAAAATTGAATTTTTCACAATTACCAACATACCATATTTAACGTCGTCACATTCTAATTCTAAATAAACCCTAAAAAATGCAGCTGTTAAAACGTTTGTCTATATTGGTTAAAGTATCACTAATCAGGTGCGTGAAAACAAATAAAACTAATTAATGGCATACAGCAAAAGATATGTACAAAATTGTTCTTGGTCGTTAGCAAACGTTGAGTAACTAGTATAACTTATCAAGTGCATATATTACCATCATTTTGTCATCATGCGAGTACATTGGCACTATACCCGACTTCCATGACTTGAAACGAAGATCACGAAGAGTAAAAAGTACCAAGGTCTAGGTATTGAACGAAGATTCCATTTCAATACACAAAAAGTCAAATTGCTTAATTCTTGCGGTGTCGTTTTCCTCGCTTTTTGGTACGCGTTTTGTAGAATTCCATGGGTTTGACTGTACTCGGCATCTCAACTACTTCTTCAAAGTCGTAAGGCTCATCATCCGAAGTGTCACCCTGCATCGCTAGAGTACTTGATGAAGCCGGAACTTGCTTGGCTGCTGATTCTTCCGCCTGTAACGTTTATTTCAAAATAACTTAGTCGGTAAATTATTAGTTATAAGGATTTGATAAGAATGATAATATTTTGTCACACTGATTTTAACTCTTTGATCTGGGTGTTTTTGTACGTTTTTTTTTTCTGGCGTAAATGACGCCTTATACGTATGACCTAACAAACTGATTTCCAAATAGTCATTTCTCATAGTATCAAAATATTAAAATCACCTCATTACACTGCAATTTAAAACACTGCTGTGAGTATGAAGGCCCCATCAGACAAGACTGCAATAGTTATCGGCCTTAACTTCTGCGTGTATATGAAGTCGGCTTAAAATTACTTGAGAGGTTTTAAAATGCGAATTGAAGCTAATCATATTAGTGTAAACTTTAAGAAAATGAAAATAATTAATGCCACACCTCTTTCAGTTGAATCTGGACCTGCTCTACACAAGGCCTTGCGGCATTATAATCTGTTTCAATTTCTTTTAGCTGTTGAATTATCTTTCCACATTCTGTTGACCATTGTCTATGGCCAATTAACATATGGAGATTTTTCTCTAAAGAACGGCACTCACTGACCAGTCTTAAAATGGACATCTCTTCCAATTTATAATTTTCCTTAACAAATTTTTCATCCGACAGACATGCCTTCTGTATGAAATTGTTGATTTCATATAGTTTCGGCCTTATTTTGTCTTTGTATCGATTTTTGAATCTCTCAAATTCTTTGCTTTGCTGGATGTGTGAATCATGAAGCTCATGTTTAGTTTGAATTTCTCGGAGTAAAAGAGTGCAACGGTCTGTTGAGTCAAATTGATTTTCTGGTGCGCTGTCCCAAGTGCTTTGGTTTATCTCTAAATTGTCCTGTCTTTCAAAACTACTATAACCCCACTTTCCACTCATATTTTGTAAATTTAAAACCGACTTTTCACCAATTAAAGTATTATGCTGATATTTCAAAACATCTTCTAGTTTATTTTCAAAATTTAATCCACAAATTCCACACATCTTCTCATCAACTTTAATTGCTTCAAGCATTGCATCGATGCCAGTGTTTACTTGTTCAGCTAAGCCTTCATCTATTTTCTTTCTGCTAAGCTGTCTCTGTCTGAACCACCGTTGTATTGTTTTAGCGGCTTGGTTTTCATTTTCTACTTTTATTTGCAGTTCCTTATCTCTCATTCCTTTTTCAATCTCTTCTGGAGAGACGTCGTCTTCTTCGTGTTGTTCAACAACAGAAGTTTGTTCTAAAACGGTAGTCATATGCATCGTCATTGCTTGCAGAGTCGTCTCATTCAAAAATGATGTAGAAAAGGGACTTGGATTTTCTTCTTCAAGCTCAATTGGTTTAGCATCCACGTTTCTTTTATCATTTCTCCACATACAAACCAGTAGTTGTTCATCCATATTACGATTCTTCAGCAAAGCTATTAATGTTCTGGCTACGTCTTCTATCCCCTTGCATTTTTTAATCTCTTGAAGAGTGTGCTCTAACCTCTTTGGTGCCTTTGAAGGCAGTATGAGATGACACAAGGATGTCATCAGGCTTTTTTCACATTCCACTGACACTGCTTTGTCTATGTTGCACACTAAGAACATATTCATAATAAGAAGTCTTTCCAACAGTGCGTAATTGCAGCATGTGTCATCTCTGCAGCTGTCTATTATCTTATCAATAATCTTGATTCCCTGTGCATGACCAGATATCACAAAGAAAAATCCTTTCAAACGTTCTGCGACAAGCTCTTCTTTATTTAATTGCTGTTGAAATGAAGGCTCCGGCTCCCACCACGCAACTGAATCAAACACAGTCTGAGACTGACCTGGAAAAGTAGCCTGAATGAACCGAATGAGTCCCATGTAGTGACTAGGTAGGAAGAATGTGAAATCTTGGAAAGTTTTCGTCTTAAGTTTGGCTAAAAGTAAGACGGCAATGCATGAATAGAACTCCAGCCATGTCAGATAGTGTTTTAAGTTTGGATAGATATTGGATGTCCTCTTGCTAAGCTGAATCTGGAACTTGCTAAACTGTATCACTGCTTCGAAGGGATCCGGATATGTTTTTGATATAAGTGAATAGGCATCCAAAAATCTATGAGCCACACATGTAACGCTGATCTTGCCTCTGTTATTATAATTCACCATGAGGGTGTAATCATGTTCATATTTCTTGATTGCATCTCCTTTCTTCATAACCTCATTGTCAAGCTGTGTCTCAAGTATCAACATCTGCTCAGTAGGCGATTTCTCAAACTTTCTGTTCCCACTATAAAAACCAAACAAATTGTATGCAAATTCCATCAAAAGGTAATATTCAGTTTCACGTACTGCCGGACACTCCAGTTTCTTATTACCAGCTGTCAATTGGCGCCATTTCTCTTGTAAGTATTTCTTGAAATGCAAGAGTAATTTGTCGTTGCTTCTCAAAAATTGCACCATCTTTCTACTGTCATCGTTGATGAAGACTGGGTGTCCAGCAAGCGGCATTAGATCATCCCAGAGGTTCACACAAGATTGATACTTGTAGCTAAGATCGTTGGTCTCATTCAAAAGATAGGCTTTTAAAATCTCTCTTACTTTTTTATTTGATTTACGTTTCAGAATGGATGCCCCATCGAGCACATTTGATTCAAATTCTATCATCATCAAATCTGTTTGAATAAGCTGTATAAAATCATTTTTCGTCTGGACTTCATGACGCATACAGCATGGTGCATCCAAGTTATCGCCAACTGGACAGTCGAAACCGGCTTGAAAAACATCGCATACTCGTACTGAATTACGCTTTGATTTAAGTGCATCTCCTATTTTTTTCAGCCATTGCTGACACCTCTTAAGTAAAAATACCACAATACTCTCATGGGCGTTTGACTTTTCTACATAAAGTGTTTCTGATTTGCTTCTGAGCAACCACTTAATCATTTCCATACAAAGTGGATGTTCTTTTGGATGCACTTCAAGCTTGTCTTGACTGTAAGGCGCTAATCCATATAGCTGATAATATTTCAATACTCTACCCATGTTTTTCTGTGTGTTAGGTTCTAAAAGTGCATTGCAAACTCCAAAAAGATGCTCAATTCCACGCACTGTTGTCTGAAGAATCGTTTCGTTTTCAATGTTTAATTTTGTATTTTGTATCAACCACTCACAACACTCAATCAGGCCTGCCTCATTTGGGAATGGTTTCGTACTAAGAAAAGCTTTCCAAGCCATCTTTATGCTGTCAAGATTCCCAGACAATTCTGCTTGAAGAATCAATACCTGACCAGTTTGATCATGGTCATTACACGACTTCAGCATTCCAGAAGTCTCTTTTAAACGTTCTTCTAATAACTTGTTATAATGTTCTCTATTATCATCTGCCATCATAGCTCTACAGGACACCAACAAACAATGTGCAATAACTTCTTCATTCTGACTTTTTCTTGCCATGTTAATTGCCTCATCAAATCTTCCATACATCAACAACAGATGTGCTGCTTTCTCTAATTGACCTACATGAAAAAACTTAAGTTAAGCATAAAGATCGCGGCGGATTGAAAATGTTGGCATACATGAAAATATAAGACACATCAAAATCGTCCCCGCTTTTCGTAATAACCATTAGTTATTTCATAAGTAAGGGCTACCGAAATAATAATCTACAGCGCTCTTCATGCTTTATGATTAACCCGTCTTCAGTTGACCGTTATGATTACCATTCTGTTAGCTCGGCGGCGTTAGCAGGGGTTAAAGAGTATATGAAAGTTTATATGGACATATTGTTAAAAGAACCTAGAAGCTCGATCTGTTTTTTTTATTCATGTCATCTCGTTCTTTCTGATTTGATTCCAGAAGATCTGGTCTCAGTAAGGTCATTCAGTACCCACCATTTTAATGCTAATGCTATTAGTTATGTTTTGTATGTCTATATGCTGCTACATGCAACATTTTCGAGTCATAGCAGGTTTGGAGCTAATTCACCAAGACAAAGTTTGTTCAAATATGAACCTGTTCTGACAAGTATGAGGTTGGTGGACTCTAGAATCTGGTTTGAATTCCCAGTGGCAAAAGTTTTGCCACCGACCATTCCAAAGCAGTTAACTCTCAGGTTCTGTATTTCTTTCATTATTTGTGGTGATTAATTTGAAACTGAGTATTTTATCAATCGATGCTCTCTTTTCCTCTCTAGTTTTTGGCTGCGAGGGGAAGATGTGTTTATGTTGTAATACTGTTGTGTTAATTTCTGATATGCATATGCCACTTCTAAATTTCTTTCTTTTGTCGTAAGCGTCTTTCTAAAATTTTATATTTACGTAAAGCATGTACGGTTAGTTTACTTAAAAAGTGTTAAGTTAAATTGTTAAATGAGTTAAGACGCTAGAACTGTTAAGGAATAATCACTCAATCTTTTCAAAACTTTAGCATGTCGACGTAAATAAGAAATACAAAGGCCTTAATCAAAAGTTGGAAATCAGAACTAAATTACCGTCTTGCTCTAGGACTCTTGCAGCATGTCCTATGTATTTGTACTTCTTCAAAAATGCAACTTTATCATCTATTTTCTCAAACCTGTCTACTGCTTCCAACATTCGATTTTCATTCTTTAATTTGTGGAATACTTCAGCTGCGCTAGAATATGAATATATAAAAAAGAACAATCTAAATGTATATTGTAAACAGATGATCCGTATACAACACCAATAAATGAAAACAGTTTCTTTCAATGTTTTAAACCATGTGAAGTTGTGGTGAATTGCGTTGTAAATTTTAAATAAGATTTGCAGTTTAATCATTTCATGCTAAAATATCCTTATCTACAAAACACTGTATAGTTCTTAATTTTAAGGTATTTTTTCATTAATTCTGTTACGTCATATAATAAAGATAAATATGTCATCAGGAAAAGTCACTCACAAATGTCTAAAACTTTTGGGTCAACACATAATAGGTCAAATTTTAAGAGATAAATGGCATTGCACTTCGTTAAGGTGGTATCATTTGTCACAATATACTTTTACAGTTGGGGGGAGTGTGGTTTCCTGTTTTAATAAAATTTCATGTTATTTAATAATTAAAATATTCTTATTACTTCAGATATCATTTATAGGGCATATAAATGTTACAGGTCAATCAGGAATTATAAAAAAATAAAAATATGAAACAATTTCTCTCACTGAGTGAAGCCTTATTGCCGGGAGTCCAAACATCCAAATTATCCACTATAGTATTAAACTACAGTCACAGGAAGGTTGTCTATATCAAGGTTAACAATGTCTTAGAATTTAGTTCAATAAACTTTACTAAAACAATAGCAAAACATGTTTATCCACGTGACTACTAAAGGAAAATTTGTCATTCATGTTTGCATTTTTTATAACCATTGTTCTAGTAAATTTTATTGAACTAAATTCTAAGACATTGTTAACCTTGATATAGACAACCTTCCTGTGACTGTAGTTTAATACTATGGTGGATAATTTGGAAGTTTGGACTCCCGGCAATAAGGCTACACTCAGTGAGAGAAATTGTTTCATATTTCTAATGTTTTTTTATAATTCCTGATTGACCTGTAACATTTATATGCCCTATAAATGATATCTGAAGTAATCAGAATATTTTTAATTATTAAATAACATGAAATTTTATGAAAACAGGAAACCACACACCCCCAACTTTAAAAGTATATTGTGACAAATGATACCACCTTAAATATAACGTACTAAAGCAAACTGACACTTCTAACATTTCGTAATTTATGCTATTTTATTGCAAATGGGCATTTCGAACACATGTCTGTCGTATGCAGGTACATTTTGACATAGAGTCTAATATTTGTTGTAGCTTAATGTTGTAGTGTGATACCACAGGCAAAATATATTGAAACTCGATGTATAAAAAACCTGGGACTGCCTGAGTGTCAACTTCTTTTTGCATTCGACATTGATGACCTTTGCTGGCGATAACTAGGAATATTATACCTGTGGCTTAGATTTTCTTCAGTGTAAGAACTTCTTGGTTCGTTTGCCAACAGCTGCTGGAGAATTGGACTTTCTTTATTCTTATGTTCCTGTACAGAACAAACATGTAAAATCATACACAACGTCCAATAATGATTGTTTATACTTTATGATAACGAACTGTATATGCACTTGAAAACAGGTGTACTGCAGAAATAATACATAAGCAAACAAAGTAACAGCGACCAGATGGTTGCTGCAATGTAGGCTGTGTCAATATGTATTGATTCCAAGGTTAACAAGAAACATATTAAGGAAATCATTGATGTTATTAATTAATGTACCTTATGTGATTATTTTATAATTATTGTTAAAAACGTCTTATTTACAAAGGAAAGCTTACAACTGTATAAAAGTTAAATATCGTTCTGTAAAACATTAGAATTAGAAAATACCTTATTGACTGATTTCTAAAACTATGTATCTGGATAATGCTTTACGTCTAAAATCATTTTCATACATAATTAGAATGTGCGACTTACATGGCGAAGGTTAGAAATAATCTTACATTTATCAAAATGTGATATCTTCTCAGAGTCTCAATTGCAAAATCAAATCGTTCATTCTCGCAAAGGACTTCTATAGCCTTATCGAAGTTTCCTAGCTGTTCGTAGCATCGACTACTTGCTTCCGACTGCTTCAATCGGCGGTATATTTCTGCTGCTCTTTCATACTGAAAACATATAGTAATTTGATATTCTTTTTGAAAATTTAGAACAATCTTATATCTTTTTCAACTTTGAAATGTTGACACAATTATTTTTCTGTATCAATTTAAGTAAACCCTTATTAAAGTATGAGGTCAGCTTAACTAAATAAATTTTATCAAAAATCAAAACAAAATGGCAGACGACAACAAAATGTATGAGGCCAGAGGGGGGAATTCAGGCGCGTACTTTCATATCTACCGCCGATCCGTAAATAAGGACATATATCAACGGCAAATTATCCGATGAAATTCAAAGACATTATTATTACATTAATGAAAAATATTGATTTGATTTTGAAAACTGAAACAATAACAGTTTACTGCTAATTAACCTATTGTATGCTTTACAAGTCAAACAGCCACTAAAAACAAATGTTTTGAAGTCATTGATATAAATTTAAAAATAGAATTGTACAAATAAGCAACATTTAATATCAAGTTTAATAAGTTGAAACGGGCATGTCTCCAAAATAGTCAGTCCGGAGTTATTATTCTTGTTGTCAGCATTGTTAATGCACGCTACACTTCTCATTTAAAGTTCGTTTTGTATTGGCAAACATACCTGTCCTAATTGTTCATAGATTTTAGCGGCCAGCTCCCTCTCTTTGGCATTCTGCAGACACAGTGCAGCTTTAGCAGGTCTGTTGCACTCAAGGTAAAGCTCTGCAGCATGAATAAACTCTTCTCTCATCAAACGAGGCTCGTCCTTCAGCCTGGAGGCCTGATAGAAAGGTAAAACACTATATTATCTTTTGAAATAGATATTGTTTTGAAGAACACCAAGTTTCACATGGAGAAAAACACGATTTTTGGGTAGGTAATGCTCAAACTTTAAAACATTTTTTTAATTGAGTTATTTTAAAATAAAAATTACTAATTAGACCATTTCATTATAGACACTTGTCTGAATAAACTGTTCATAAATTGAAAAAAAACACCTTTAGAGCATGATTATGAGCCGTGGCGATTTTTGCACGTTCCTGATCCCCGCCAATGCCAAAGCACTTTGCCGCTGCACCGTACAACGAGTATTTCATGAATTCCTCTCCTCGACGAAGCCAGTCAGCAGAACTAGACTTCTCCGCAAACACTGTCTCTGATAAATCTGGGAGAAACAAATGGGTAAAAGAAATTGTCCTAGTCTGCTCAGCATTTGTCCTACCATATACGAGTGCAGGAATAATTAACTTAAACACTTCTGTCACAAGATTGCAAACGTTTAATAAATATTTACACTGAAAATGAAAAAGTTAAAAAATCTTAAACAGAGTGCTAACTTTATGTGATTAAATCACTCGTTTAACGCTAATGGACTGATTGCATTTAATGTATCAAAGTGACTACTTGAAAAGGTATTATAATAACAAAACTATTCATTAATAGAAAAGTGAAAAAAAATCAGGAATTGCCACATCAGAATATACAGCCTCCCCGCACAGCCAAGGAGAGAGAGAGAGAGAGAGAGAGAGAGAGAGAGAGAGAGAGAGAGAGAGAGAGAGCATGCTTAATGCAATTACCAGTTTCAAAACGGACACCGCAAACATTTAACAAAAATTGAAAACATAAGGGATTACCGCCTTGAAACGGTCAGAGGCAAAACATTTTTCCACCGGGGTTTTAAATCAGGTTATAGGGTGCATCAAACTCACGCTTGCCCAAACAGGTTCTCGTATAAGCACAGGTTGTATTTGAAAAAATAACTCCAACTCACCCATCAGCTCGACCATGTTGCATGCAAAAGCACACAAATAAATAAATCACAAGAATCTAATATTATTGTAAAGCAAAAAGGCGGGTTCTTAAAAGTTGATTTCAAATAAAGTCTTAACTTGGCTACTACAAGAATTGCTTGGCAAAGATGGAAGATATTGTGTACTTACTGGTTTCATTGAACTCCTCTAAATGCACACACTTCACAAGTTTCCGAGCCTTGAAGTATTCAAACATAGGTGCTCTTTTGTCTATGTCTTCATCGAACACCCAGACATTGACACGGGCTCGTGTCAGTGCCGTGTACAGGTGCTTCAGCTCCGAGTTCAACACCTTGTGCTTCTTGGCATCAAAGTTCAAAGGGCGTGGTCTTTCTTCAGCAGCTAACACAGCTGTAAAATAACAAGGTATGATGCCTCCCAATATTTTATTTATCATCAGCAGTCCATTTTCAATAGCTTGTATGATGTTAAACTATTATCTTAGCAAATATTTTCCAGTTGCAGTGCTTCGAAGAAGAATTACCTATTGGAAATATAATTGTTAATTATTGGTACTATAAGTGGCTTGCATAACGCAGAAATGAACATTAATAACATACATTCCAACATAAGACGAATACTGCAACACGTACAGAGTCAGTAAATACAGTATATTTCTATGCGTCAATGCGTCTTAAAAGACTTAATTTGTCTAAACTGCATCAGTTGTCAATTCTACATACCAAATTCTATCTCTACCAAGTTTTCCACGTTCTGACTTCCGTCCTTCTGCTGGGCTGCTAGGCGTTCTAGAAATTCTGTCACTACACGCCACTCTTTCGTCGCCTGTAATTAATCAGTAACTATAAATATCTCGATTTTAGTAGACTTGCATTCATAGCGATAATAATAATTCATGAAATTGCAATTCTTGCTGCATAATATTGTAGTACACAACGGCTACTTCTTTATTTGTGTTGTATTTTAATATGCATATGTACGTTTGTGACAAAACCAAAACAGCAAGGCAAACCAACACCCCAACGCCAACAGACCATTAGCCTGTTAAGTCATGGTTGACGAAATCACGAACAGGAAAGTGATTGTTTTATACTAACGACACTTTTCGATTCGGGCATAAATACTAGATAGCCTCTTGAGAAATTCATTATTATGTATTAAATAATTTTTGTAATAAATACCTGGGAATCCTTAAAGAAGTTGTACAGAAGTACATCATCAAACTCGAGGCCCTTGGCTTCATAAATGGTTAACACAAGACCCAGTCTCAACTCCTCAGGTATAGAATCCCTGGCAGCATCATTCACAACTGCAAATTAAACATTCATTACTAAAAAAGAAGATAACACCGCTTAACCAATAACATATATTATTACTCAAAAGAAGATATCACCGCTTAAACAACGCATTTACAGAAACGTCGGACTGGTACAAACTTAATAATTTCATTGAACTCAAGCAAAAACATTTTAGTGCAATCTAAAATAACATATTTAACTGTATTATTTATCACTGCAAAAACAGGCTTAAAATTACATGTTTCAATCAATAGTTTCCTTAAAGAATCTTTGTCTGCAACTACTTAAACATCCTTTATTGAATTTTCATAAAGACAGTTTGACAAATAAACAAAACGCACCTTACACAAAATATGACTTTAAAATAAAACATGACTGACCGAATGGCGAAATAAGTTCTATCAACGCTGACCAAAAAAAGCAACACATGCACCACATTGCTTAGCCTGCTGCATATTATTTGGACATATTTCTTACCTAGAATGGCCTGATGAGCCCCAAATTCAATGTGTGATGTTTTCCTCTTGTTTCCTTTTAGAAGAACAGCTAAGTCGCTGAAGCTACATGACTCTAGCAGGACAGGTTGTGGACCAAGGAATAGTCCCTGGTCTGGCCGAAGCCGGTCAAATGACTCGGGGAAAAATTCTACTAGAAGTTCAAGCACACTGTTGGCAAGAGAGAGAATGCCAGCATGAGAGCGATAGTTGTGAGTCAGTTGGTATACCTAAAATTAAATGCGTATATCAGTAGAAGCAACACACCCTCCCAATGAAGCGAAATAGCAAAGAGAAAGATAGAGCATATGGTTATAATCAGCAATATAAAAAAATAAGACATTGGGGCCAGTAAACATCAAAAAGAAGATGGGCGGTTACAGCCGTGGATTGGCAAACACACGGTGGGGATTTAACCCAATTTGAGATTGCTACATCAATTTCTGAATAACAAACATTTACAAGTAATTTTGGCGACTTAATTCCCATCCACGCGTCGAAACGACGAAGCTAATTGCTATCTTGCGAAACGATAAATTCGCGCCGGATCCCGAATGTGTTTGTTTGTTATTATGTTCTTAGATATTTCCAGATAAAATCAACACAATGCAAAATGATTCTCTAGGAATATCCAGTAATGCAAACCGGTCGTTTTTCTCGAGTGAATACTGTAAAGCGCTTGATTTTAAAATCTTAAAATGAATTTTGTTACCGATGCAAAACATGTATAACCTTCTTAAAAAATTCACAAGGTTGTCAAACAAAAGTCATTTTACTTCTAAATCATATGAATACGCTTATGGAAATGTAGGATTTAAACTGTAAAGAAAAATAAAGCTTGAAAATCCCTAAAATTCTATTTGCAATTAAACACAAAAACGAAGCATCGCAAAACAAAAACAGATCAAATGCCCACATGATCAAACTAATACTGACAATATCCAATGTTCTTAAAAAGAACTTTTAATGTAAAGAGAGAAATCAACAATTTTTTGTCATCCATTTTCGAGTCCATGAAATTAAAGGCCAAAACACACTTTTACAAATATCTCTCACTGTATACATGTGTTAGACAAGATAATCATTAATATTGTTGTTAGTAACTCATTACTCAGGAAGGCATTTAAATAGATGTTTAGTGTTGCTTTATTTGTGTGTTTGGCTGCAGAATTTAGGGTGTTTTTAGGTCAAACTAATTTTCTTTACTGTTCTAACTTTTCTTAACTTAAAAATAATAATCAAACAAAATAAGATTTATTTATGCAAAGGTTGACGGGACTGCATTGTTTTACAATGACAACTGCCTTACCATACATTGTGACAGTCTAAAACCATTATCAAGAAGAGGCAGCAACGGCGTACCATATATTTGCATTCATTTATGTAAAACGGGTAGGCAAGTACTTCAACGTCTTTGTTTTATAAACCATACACCTGATTTTGTAGCTCGATATCATATTACCTAAATTTCATTTTGCCCAGTGTGGGAGAAATACCGCTAAAGCACTGTTAACAAATTTCATTAGAAATCGCAATTGATTTTGGATTTGTTTACCATACAAAACGCCACCTGTCGGTCAGACTTTTTATATAGCGATGTCTCTAGAGTGTTCGTCAGAGCAGTGTGACACTGATCAATGACAGAACGTCTAGATGATCTAGACTACTGGAACTTCGGATAAAAATTACGATAAAAACTGGTACTTCTGTCTTTGCCGACTTTCTTTAGGACGGATTTACTTATAGATGTTAGCCCTAAAAATGAGTTAACGCACTCCGTCATTCAATTGTTAATAATGCGTAATACAAACACAATATACTATACATGCTTAGAAACCAGATTGATGTACCCGAAATGTAATTTTATCCTCGCTGCACTGAGAAAAGATTTTAGGTTTAAACTGTTTTCCTTTAACTTCTTTAAAGTTTGAAATCAGAGTCGATAAAAAGAAAATGTACGATGGTGTATAAGGCGGAGTTCATGCGGCAACTGAGGTTTCTCCGGTATATACAGAAACACTCGAAATTTCGAAATCGTCGGACCCGATAAAAAGTTTAAATTTTCGACAAGTCAAATGGCTAAAAACTGTGTTGAATTACAACAAGGACAAATACCTACCTGCTTTGGTACTTCCACAGACGAGGTTTTCCCCATGGAATGCATGGACTTCTTGGCATGAAAGAATAAAGACCGTAGGTCACTGAACCGGAACGATATACCTCTCATTATACCCTGTGCAGTGTCACCTAACAATGAAACAATGAGTTTTCAGTTAAACGGAACGTCTTTCCGTTATACTGCTCCGTGAAGTACCACATAAACAATGAAATAAGGTTTTTATCATTAAACCAAACAAAAACACTAATAACACTGTCGTGAAACAGCTGCCTTGTACTCAATTGTTACGTGCAGTTCTCAAGATGGCAACCAAACAAGCAAGGAAAAAAGCATGTGTTCTATTGTTTATGTGTATAAATTGTGTTCAGTAAAGACAGGTACACTTGGATCATATGACGAAAAGGATTGTCGATTCAGTGATTGAATATTAACTGTAAAAACAAACTGAAAGATTGACAGAATAACTGATAGAAATAAATGTCATTATGGGCTTTAAAAACAAATTGAAGTGAGAACGGTGACTGTACACCATGTGTTTGCAATAACAAAAGTCTATGTTGTTTTTGGATCACCCCTCGTATCATTTGGGTTCTGACAGAGGAGTACAATGTCATATTGTTAGAAAAGATGATGTTACCTGTGAGGAACATGTCATTTGGGTTCTGACAGAGACGAATCAGGAGACAGAGCTCTGCCTGTGTGAAATCTTGTGTCTCGTCAACAAATATCTGATGGATTACCCAGGTCCTTGATTCAAGATTACGCAAGCGGACAAATGCATCATGAACTAGATCTGTCTCATCAAAAAGTGCGTTTTGTTTCTTGAAGTGCTCGTAGCGTAGGAAGAACTCATATATGGTGTCCCTCTCCCCGGAGAAGTTTGGTGCTCGCTTTCTGCCCAGGTTGAAGTACTCTTCTTTGTTCAGGTGACCAGCTGGCTTTGAAAGAGCCTCAAATGATCCCTTCAAAAGGTAAAAATACAATACAGCTCATAATGTCAACAGGCAGAAACTTCTATATTCTGCTAAATCAATGACTTGTCTAAGGTTTGAGGTTTTATCTCATTTTACAAAGTTTTGTGAGATTAAAATGGAATTTGTTGTTTACACTGTGCTTGGTCACTTTTAACAAATGCATGCATACTCTATATCATCCAAAATTCTTATACCTACTAAATTTTTGTGTAAGATATTTTCATAACATAAGAAATCTAATTATTATCTTTATTGAAAATATTGTACACCGTGACCAATAAAAACGTCTGACGATACTTACTGCTGGAATAATTTGCATTGAGAGACTTCATACGGCCTCAACACAGCATAAATGTCATATGCTGTAAACTTTATGGTTTTGACACTTTTGAAATAAATTTATAGATTTTATACAATAAGTTATATCCTTTGGTTATTGTCAAAGTACGATTTGCCATGAAGGACATGAAGAGCATTACCTTGATAAAGGACATGATTTCCATCCAGACCAGAGAGGGATGGTATTCAGCCATCTTCTTCTTGATTCTCGGCCAGATTTCCTCGACAAACACTCCATACGTTATTTCTCTCCGCGGGTCGACCTAACAACATAAACAAATTGTGAATTAGGGTCCTATTCATTCTTGTATGCAAGCATGAATTTGTTATTGTAGAGCGTTAACACGTTCTAACAAAATGTACAGTCTAGAGAATTTCCAACAGATACTAAAATCTTTGAAGTCTTAAAAATTAGAAAAATGCCCGTTAACTACCCTTAGTTTCTTTCCTGAAGTTGTCTGCCCTTGTCCTTCCATCTCATCTTCTTCATCATCCTCTACATACTGCTCAATATCATCCTCGGCATCCGAGTCCTCGTCCAATAATGGTAGAAAACTCAGCGGTCCATCCAGATCTGTCCAACCTGCTATGTCGACCTAGTTAAATAGAACAGAAAAGATTCTGAATATTTGGAATTAAACTACATGATTTATACAAACCATTTCTATAGCAGTTTAAAATATGGTCCAGACAGTTTTGAGAAGGACGATTCTCTGTGTTTGCTTTTATGTACATTTCGTTGTGGTAGGGAATGGATATTTTCTTATCTATTAATTAAAATGCTATCCTTTAATATTTTTATTTGTTTCTCAATTACTTTTTGATTTCTTTAAATCATAACCATATCTCAACTGCAAGCATAAATTTCCGAGGTAGTAATCCATATATATTCTAAGAGTTAATTACGACAGCTTATAGATCTTTTTATAAATGTTGACTGTCGATCAAACCGTTTCTCAGTTATTGATCGGAAACCTCATAAATAGAAGAACAGTCAAACAAAAGGTAACCTGTGCCGTGACAAAATGCAACCGGATTTTGACACAGATATTCAACAAGTATCGTTTTATTTGTTGTACCTTTTAATCGGATGAAAGCATAATTTACTGATTGCCATGTCAGTCGCTGCAGTTTTCTCATAAAACAGGTGAAGTATGGATCAGGATACGCCATATTCAGAACGCAAAGCCATCACCCACCCGCCCCCCCAAAAAAAATAAATAAATAATTACTACTTAATTATGACGTCTCTTTCATAATCGGGATGAAACATTTTTTTACTTCTAGGGGTTAAAATCAGGTTTTAATGTGCTTTAATATCTTATTTTCTCCAACATGTTCTCATAGGAACCAACAAGTACAAGTGTAACACAACAAAGTCAATATTGTTAGTGAGTAACAGGTAAATGTTAAGTTCATCTAGGTATATAGGTTAATATGTATAGTATGATAGTAATTCCTGGTGTTGTTCGGATGATTCCGTCGAATAATTTATGAATTACTCATCTTTAGTACATTTGAGCACGTTCTAGTATACGATTCGTTGTTCTGGAGCGCTTTGGACTTATTTGGGTATGAGTTAGAAGTAACGTTGGAGATTTGTAAAAATATACCTTGATCTTTGTTCCGAGCGTTCCGATTAGTCCAAAGGTCTAAAGCTTAGAATAATCTATCGCGCACGGCAGCGGTGTAGTCAGTTGAGTCTTGAATCAGTCGCAGTCTAGATCGGTCGCATTGAACAACTCTTATTCTAGGACGTGCGAAGGTGATTTTGTTATTATATCAATATTGAAAATTATTGTGGACATATAAAATAAATAACTTACTTTCGAAATTAAACAATGTGAAAACCAATTAATTTTCGTCATTTATCAACTTTATATGTTTCCAGTATGTAAAGATCCCGGATATTAATTGAGTTAAATATTAACAATTTATCAACTGCAAACATGCTGGTTACACAAGTTTTCTTGGTGAAAAAACTCGAACCTACTCATCGAATCAAAATCTTGCATGCAAAAACACCTTGCTTGTTCAAGAGTTCCCTATAACTTCGTTAACACTAAAATAATGTATTCATTTATTAAGAATTTAGAGTTTGTTTAAATTGTTTTTACGAATACCATGAAGTTTTGTTGTTATGCGTTCATTGAATTCTAAAGTATTGTTTCAAGCGCTAAAAAGCGAATAAGCTGTATATATGAATCCCTCAGGCGTTGTACGTGGGCATTTTATATAAAATGGAAAAATTAAAGTCATAATTAAGTAGTAATTAATCCATTTTCAATAAATATATTTACATCAAAAGGGCGAAATATGCATATCAGGAATCGCCACATTCAGAAAAAAACAGTCTCCCCACACAGTCAAGAAAAAGAGTGAGGGAGAGAGCTTGGTTAATAAAATGATCAGTTTCAATAAATTAATCAAGAAATGTTGCTTGCTTTTTCTGAAGTTTTTGCTTCATTAAACTTTTGTTTATTGGGATATTTTTACAAGAGATGGGAAATCCGTATTTAACACATCACCATGTGCTTCGAGCTATTGTAGAGATCATACAATAATGTCACATTGACGCTCGATAGAAAGAGATAACATAACGTCTCTTTCATAGCATTAAAACAGCAGCAACAAGCGGTGCATATTTGGTACTCATAGGGATGCCTTTTATTTGCTTATGAGTAGAGGTACCAAATCTAACAAAAATATTCAGTCAGAACGTATAGACACTATCAGGTGTTGGCGAGTCCAAAAAGTATAATTATCATAAGAACGGTCTGAAAAATGCCTGTCTATATTCATTATAAGACCCGTGAGCATGTCTCTTGTTTACTTTATGAGGAGTGAATTATTAAATGTTGATAAAATAAGTTGAAGCAATTACAAACACCTGAAAATTATTTAAAGTAAAGAAGTGAAATATGCATATCAGGAATCGCCACACTCACATCACACAGCCTCCCCACGAAGCGAAAAAGAAGAGCGGAAGAGAGAGATTGTTTGTTAAGAGTATGGCAATTCAATTAAGACGCCACAAACAATTAAGCTTCTTCTAAACGCCATCTAAGTTTGTAATCGAACAAACATAGACTATTGCCGGTGCTTTTAAAACATTGTTGCAATATTTAATAATAGATTTACATAACTGAAGTTCAGACCCACTTGTTAACATTAAAACTGCTTGTAAAAAAAAGATCTCATTTACGAGTAAACAGAATGCCGTTGATCTGAAACCAAGGTTACTTGTATTAAATGTTTTTGTCTTTTAGACATGGCCAGTCAAGTTGGCGGTGATGCACACGAGGGCTGTTTTGGCGTCCAGAGGTAAATATATTCTTCACCGTATTTTCCAAGGCTAAAACAGTGTATATTGTCTGTAACAGTTGTCCGTTATAATTGTGTTTTAATTAAAACCATCACCTTCAATGACCCATCGTCCTTTCTTTCAAAAAAGTATGGAGGTCCGAGGGAAGCGTCTAACATGAGCAGTAACTGACGGGAAGTGAGGAACAGTGGGTAGTGGTAATCTCTCACGTCCTGCAGACGACTCGGCAACATCTCTTCCTCGTGCTGCACGTGTTCTCGCATGATGTCATGTGCGCGACTCAGCTCTCGGAAATTCTTCTGTACTTCACTGGTCAGCACAGCATTCTACGAAAACACAAATAATTATTAAGTTTAGTATTCAGTATTGCGCACTTCCATTGTAGCCCATTAACAGATTTAATCAAACTGAGCCTGCCATATTTTCATATGTGTCATGTTCGTTGGCTTTCATTTTTACCTTTTCATCTTATTCGTGTTTCGATCTTTCTGACATTTGGCCTATGCTTGGTCATGGATAACTTAGTTATTTAGTTTTTGTATTCTTTTGTGCTTTTGTATGTAACGTTTTCGCCAAGGTTATAGAGTTATCGTCAATTTAACCAGTGAGTGTTTACGCGATACGTATAATATTGTTGCACTCTAGAACCTGGCGGTAAATGCTTCTCCACAAACCTTCCTAGATAGTTACCCCTCGGATATATTGTAACTTTGGAAATTTATTATATTATTAACGCATTCTATCCTCTGCTTTCTTTTAAAACGTATGATTGGGTTGTGTTTCTGCGCGTGACTTTTCATTGTATGCATATTTTACATTTTTATAAGCAAGACAACAAACGGCTGCCAGTGATTGTGCAATTCAACAGAACCGTGTGTTCAAATGTGCTTTTTTCTACATTGGCATTAGAAAATTCAAATTCTAAATTCGAGTTCTAATCGTGATTAATGAATGATTTGTGGAGTCTATTTTTTAATTTACACCGTTAAATTTTCGATCATACATAATCTTATAAATCTAAAAGCTAAATCTTGTATATATTTGATATACCCCGGTTGCTTATAGGATATCCGTTGTATCCGCGGAGTAATATACATGTAAGAAGTGCGAAATTATTAAACAACTTTATTAGTAGTCTACCTTTGTGATAAACAGTTGATGTAGATGATCATACATATCACCAAGTCCAGCTGCCATCTCCATTTCTCCAGATCCACAACATGCAGGAGCACTGTCACTCGTACTTTCCACGTCCCCTTCATCATTTTCATCATTCTCTCCATGACTTTCTTCTTCGGAAACTTTTTAATTAACAAAAATATCAAAATAATCAGCATTTGCAAGCAGGCTAATTAAGTGCATAAAATAAGTATTTCTTTAATATCATGTCAAGTCATGAATCATGCGGCCATAGTAAGCATTAAAAAGCTTTGTTATTTTGTGTGTACTACTGGTGTTAAGCACTACTTGTAACTGGTTTCAGAAACACTGTTATTACACATAATGTTATTCAATATTAATCTAAGTTCACTGACAGCATAAAGAATTAAACAAAAAGCTAAGTATAATGTCATGGCATATTTTTCTGTTACCATTTCTCAATGTTTACTATTTTTCATTGTTGATCCATTTAAAATATCATGATTATCAACATATATATTAATAAACCAATTTAGATCAGTTTCAAATTATATATAATCACCGTCCGTGGGCACAATTCTAACATATGTTAATGGTATACCATTTGTTATCATGAAGTTTAAATCTGGTTGAAACAAACAACAAAGGAATCATTTTTCTTAATCAAGTACGGATGACAGTGGTTCAAAGTTCACCATTATTCGTTGCCATATCTTTAAGGCGGAATGTTCAATGAGTGTTTTTAAGGTTTAACTAACGTATTTTGGAAATCAATCATTTTTAGCTCATTTTTAAAATTCAAGCACTTTTCCAGATTTTAAGGAATAAATGAAAACTTTTAATAGTGTTGTTTAGCTATTTATTTACTGAGAATAAATTAACCTTGTTCGTCATCTGAGATGATGTCTTCTACCTCTTGGTGAACAAACTCTGCACATCTCGGCAGCAGTGGGGCGTCGGCTTCCTTCGCCTTCAACCAGTAGGCGTGGAACTGACTCCAGAGTCGGTAAAGGCAGCAAGTTGTCTTACCTACAAGCGAGTGAGTGGTAAATGCTCTGTTTCCTTATTGTCGGCGCTTAATAACTACCCGTAGTATCAAAACAGGTAACGATCCAAAGATCCGAATGATAAAATACCTTATACAATTACATACAAAAAGTGAAATGTGCATATCAGTTACGGCCACATCCAGTAGACACAGCCTCCCCACTCAGCCACAAAGTAGAGAGGAGAAGAGAGTATGATCAAACCATGACCAATTTCAAAATTGATGGATGGTAAACTATTTAAATAGCCAATTTTAATTTCCGGTATTTGTGATCATACTAATGTTTCTTGAAATTTAAATTTCTTTATTTTAAATAGAAAAATTTCATGCCGAAGTGGAAAACTAACAACCCTTATTTTGTTTCATTATATAGTTGTAGTTTCTAATAATGAATGATATTTATCTAAATATATGTATTTCAATCAATAGTGCAACTTCTCGAAAAAATAAATACTATGAAATAGAATTCACATACCAGTTCCACTTCTCCCCAGCAACAGTATTGGAGCCTTAGACTTAATGTTGATGATGGCATGTTCTAGATCAGTGACCCGGAAGGGGAAGTCAACTTTGGTATCAATGCTCTGTAACACGTAGCTCACGAGTGTCGAGGAAAATGTGTAAAATTTAAGAATATGGTACTCCGTGTCGTTAAAACTAGCAGGAGGGTAAAACCGTTGCATCTCCTACAAGAATTGTTTCAGTAATTACATTTCAAACCAAATATTTCTCCGAACAATTCATTCAAAATGCATCATGCATTGTCTCCAAACAATTGTGGTGTTGATTAAGAACCTTTCTAAACTTCTAGATTGACATATTTGATTAAAAAGCGATAACTATGTTAGTCTAACAAAATGATTATGTTGGTCTGTCCGGCATATTTTCCACAGCAGTCAGCATTACAGAAACCAAGGGGAAACTTGGTATAGAACACGAGTAATAATGTTATTACATTAACTTCTCATGTTAAAAATCTACCTCGCTGTCTGAGAGTTACCCCATCCACCTGATGATGTTGTTCCAGCTCGCTGTCCGGTATATCCTCCTCAGCATACAACATGGGTACCTTTTACATGTACCGAGGGACTACTGAAGGTTACAAACAGTTACCCCACCCACCTGATGATGTTGTTCTAGTTCGCTGTCGGGTATATCCTCCTCAGCATACAACATGGGTACCTTTTACATGTACCGAGGGACTACTGAAGGTTACAAACAGTTACCCCACCCACCTGATGATGTTGTTCCAGTTCACTGTCTGGTATTTCCTCCTCAGCATACAACATGGGTACCTTTTACATGTACCGAGGGACTACTGAAGGTTACAAACAGTTACCCCACCCACCTGATGATGTTGTTCTAGTTCACTGTCTGGTATATCCTCCTCAGCAAACAACATGGGTACCTTTTACATGTACCGAGGGACTACTGAAGGTTAGAAACAGTGACCCCACCCACCTGATGATGTTGTTCTAGTTCGCTGTCCGGTATATCCTCCAGAGCATACAACATGGGTACCTTTTACATGTACCGAGGAACTACTGAAGGTTACAAACAGTTACCCCACCCACCTGATGATGTTGTTCCAGTTCAATGTCTGGTATATCCTCCTCAGCATACAACATGGGTACCTTTTACATGTACCGAGGAACTACTGAAGGTTACAAACAGTTACCCCACCCACCTGATGATGTTGTTCCAGTTCACTGTCCGGTATATCCTCCTCAGGATACAGCATGGGTACCTTTTACATGTACCGAGGGACTACTGAAGGTTAGATACAGTTTCCCCACCCACCTGATGATGTTGTTCCAGTTCACTGTCTGGTATATCCTCCTCAGCATACAGTATGGGGTACCTTTTAAATGTACCAATGGGAACTGAAGGATAGAAATAGCACGAACAGAGTTACCCCACCCACCTGATGATGTTGTTGTAGCTCACTGTCCGGTATATCCTCCTCCGCGTACAGCATGGGGTATCTTTTACACGTACCGATGGGCACTTGTGGGTTATCCTTCATCCCTCGTAACTTCTTTTTGATGATGCAAGTTTCTCCCCTCTGGTGTGACTTCTTAATCCTCTGTACACATCTACAACAAGTCAAGTTCTTTAACATTTCTTTCTTTCGAATATACAAGCATCAAAATACATAGCTACCTATCTGAACACGTTTCGATAGACTTTTCAGTCGTGAGTTGTGGCCTATATATGTTTTGACAGACATGTTGTTTGTTTCGCTAAAAGTATGTTTATCGCCCTGAAGGTCTTTTAACAGTGGAGAGTTTTTAATGGTTTCAACTAGCTGTAAACAATTATCTGACTGCAGCAGCCTAATAAGAGTGGTATGTAGTCAAATTACTTTCTTGATACGTAATATCAAGCCTAAACGTATACAGGTGACATACCCAATTACAAATCTAACATTTTGACAAACTGCGATGATTTAAATTGCAATATTTTACGAATGACCGATTGAAAGTTTCAGTTTTATTAATGGTGTCTGGTCTTATTAAAGTCATTGAGTGCCCATTTTCTTCAGCTGACAATGCAATTTGTTTCTTATGCTATATATGTCTCTGTACTTTTGAAAGTAACATTTTCGAGCTGATGTGTTGGTTGGAGTTATTTTATCATGACAACTTGTGTTTTTTCCAATATAAGAACCGGCAGATGCAAGTGTGAGGTTGGTGCATCCTATAACCTAGTTTATACAAACGGTTTTGCCAATGACCGTTCTATGGCCTCACTCTATTTTAAAACATTTTTATACCAACACTTTAAGCATTCAGGACACCGTTTACAAAATATTTCCGTTCAACCAGTAGAAAAACTTACATTTGACAGCACTGCTTCAAGAGCATTTAAAATCAGGGCCAGGCTCGTTTCGGAGCAGAAATAGATAAAAAAAATTACAAACTCCTTACCCACTTCATTTAAATGATAATATTTATCAAGAAGGCAACATTTCTAAAAATCCTGATTATGACGTCTTTGAATTACTTGAAATACGTAAAAGAAAATCGAGGTCGCACGGAAGCAGAACTAATGGAAACATAAAACGAAAATCACGTATTCGTTGTTCTATTTATGACCTACATATTATTTTAAAACAATCTGGCAGACACGCTATGCTATCTAGGTTGGCTTCTCTTTCTATATCAAGTCTGCAGAAACTGGATGAGGAAGCCGACGACATCGTCATTAGAACCCATCCATTTTATGAGGTTACTAGTCTTATTCAGTGTTATACTCGGCATGTTCTCAGGCCGCATATTGACTTGGAATCTGACCATCGAAGACATTTCCTTAAAATTTCTTTTTTAAATAAAGGAATAGATTTTATTGACCTTCCTAGTATATTTAAAGATAAAACAGTTCGATCGGCTGTTCCTATTTATTTTAAGAATACTGAATCGCCTATGGTTTGTTATAAATACAACAAACCAACTAGAAATACAATTTTTAATTACAGTAAAATTACATCGGATTTACAGATCATTGAAAATACACCAAAATCTTGAGAGTGTTTAACTTCTAAATATTGCTATAAGCCTGCCGGTCATATTGTTACCGGTGATCTTAATTTAATCAAAGACTCTAGAATTCGTAATTTAATCTCTAAAGGTCCCAAATATAGAATATCATCCAAAATTGACTTTAATGCATGCCGTGCAGAAATTGCTGAGTCTTTGAAATTATTTTGCAATAAATGGTGCAAAAGAGAACATGCAGAGCCTAATGCACTTTCTAACTGGAAAAAGCACATATTCAAAATAATTGACACCCGTATATCATTTTATGAAAGAAACATTGCTTTATTACCACCTCGACTTCGTTTTAACTTTCGTCATTTGAAAAAAGGAATTCAAGACTTTCATAACAGAGTTGTTTTAACACCATAAGGCTTCTAATAATGTAATTATAGTGTGACGAACACACTATATTAATATTCAAACTGAAGAACTGAACAGCACTAATGCTTATATAATGACTTCTTCATCTGAGAGTGATATTGTTACTGCACACACTCTACAAATTACAAAATTTAGAATCAGTATTGAGCCGAAACAAGACAAAGTATCTACTATGTATTGGTTACCTAAAATGCATAAAACACCGTACAAAGCAAGATTTATTGCTAACTCTAGTTCTTGCACTACTACTAAATTATCCGTGCTCTTAACATCTTGTCTTACAGCTATAAAAGAACATGTAATTAGGTATTGTGATAAGGTTTTTGAAACTTCTGGCAAAAATTTATTTTGGTCGATTAAAAATTCAAATGACGTTTTGAAAAAGCTTAAATCAAATAATTTTCGGGCGTTCTGTTTGTCTACTTATGATTTCTCAACATTATACACTTCGCTCCCTCATAATTTAATAAGAGACAAACTAACCAGTCTCATTGAAAAAACGTTTGCTAGAGAAAATAAAACCTTCATCGCTTGTAATGAACATAGGGCATTTTTACAGATGGTTCTTATGATAATTATACCTTATGGACTTGTCAAGACCTTATAGAGTCGCTAACTTTCTTACTGGATAATATTTATGTTAGATTCGGTACCTCTATTTATAAACAAGTAATAGGCATCCCAATGGGTACTAATTGTGCACCCCTTGTTGCTGATCTGTTTTTATACTGTTATGAAAGAGACTTTATGTTATCTCTTTCTAGTGAACATCAAGATGATATAATTACAGCTTTTAACAACACCTCGAGGTACCTTGATGATTTATTAAATATAGACAATAACCATTTTAAATTTACTGGTTAATAAGATTTATCCTAAAGAACTACAACTTAACAAAGCGAACACTTCAGAAAAGCAAGCAAACTTTCTCGATCTAAATATGTCCATTGAAAATGGTTATGTCACTACTAAAATTTATGATAAAAGAGATGATTTTAATTTTAATATAGTAAATTTACCGTTTTTAGACGGCGATGTTCCCCGTGCACCATCTTATGGGGTTTATATCTCACAGCTTGTTCGCTTTTCAAGAGCTTGCAACAATGTTAATGATTTCAATGAACGTAATCTTTGCATTACAGAAAAACTTTTAAAACAAGGTTATCGGTATCACAAATTAAGGAAAACCTTTTGCAAGTTTTATCGCCGATACCCAGATTTAATTCATAAATACAAATGCAGTTTAAAATCACTTTTGCAACAAGGTATTTCACAGCCAGTTTTTTTATGGAGATTTAATTTATAAACTTAAAAAGATAAAAGGCAGTGTTAATTTCTCCCGGTTATTCGTAAAAACCATCTGTAAATTTAAAAAGAAAGGTTACCAACATGATATTTTACAGCGCTCTGCAGGCCTGGTGATTCACCCTTCTACAGTTGATCATTATGCTTACCTCTTTGGTTGCACGACGGTGGCAGGGGTTTAAGAGTTTATGAAGGTTAATGGGGAAATCTTTTCTTAAAAGAACCTAGAAGCTCGATTTGTTTATTTTATCCCTGTCATCGTGTTCTTGCTGATTTTACGCCAGGTGTTCTGGTCTCGGTAAGATCATTGATTACCCCATTCGGCTTTGCAATGCTCTTAGATTCTTATGTTTTATATGTTTGTGTGCTTTTGCATGCAACATTGTTAAGCAGATAAGTGGGTTGGAGTCTTTTCACCAAGACAACTTGTACTTGTTTTGTGATATGAGAACCTGTTGGGGCAAGTGTGAGGTTGGTGCACCCTAGAACCTGGTTTAAACCCCCAGTGGCAATTTGATTTGCCACTGACCGTTCCAAGGCGGTAACCCCTCGGGTTCTCATTTTTGTTTATTGTTAGTGGTGTCTTTTTTGAAACTGATTATTTTATTAACCCCCTCTCTTTTTCTTGACTGTGTGGGGAGGCTGTTTTTTTCTCATTTTAAGTTATTGTTAGTGGTTTTTTTTAAATCGATCATTTTATAAGCCCATGCTTTTTCTGGTTTTGGAGCCATCTGGATATGATCATTCCCGATATGCAATTTCACATTTTTTCCTATTTCCTCGAAAAATGTAATGTTTAACACAATTACATGTTAACACGATTTTAGATTATAGCAAGGGGTCACAAAAAGGAATTGACGTATTCCGTACTCCTAAACATAAGGTACAGTCCCTGTAAACATGTTAAAGAATCACGAACCAAGAAAACAGACTCCAATTTGCATGCAAACAAGTAATAAAAAGAACAGGATAAAGATACATTTTAGATGTTTACGATGTGATTTTTTAACCTGTTGATCTTGTCGTGGTCAAGTACAATCTCCCATACACGAATAATCTCTGAGTAGATTCTTCCACCTCTGACAGGCTGGTTGAATTCCTCTTGCGTTGGCTGCAGACGGCGCTCTGCTGTCTCACTACATCGGGGCGAGAATGCTACAGCCAGTTCCCAAATTATTCTTCTTCCTATAATAAAAGGTTTTAGACATTATTTTCGTAAGAAAATTATTCAGTAATGAGCAAGAATAAAATTTAATTTCCAATGACATTTCTGTTGAATGATATTGCAGACAATACAAATATTTAAAGTAACTCAGGTATTCAATGCAACCCTTTGGAAACTTATCATGCTAAGAATAACACTGAAGACTAAAACGTCTCCGCTTACATTTATATAGTCAGTACTGTTATCATGTTTTTAACGCCGCTTTAAAGTTTTTATCCAAAATTTCTACAAATTCCCTACATCATTACTTAATTATTTGAGCTGTAAGCTGTTTTCTATTTTCGAAATAGTGATTTGACCTGGACTGGCAACTAATACAATCGAAAGCTAAGTTACATACAAAAACAATCAGCCAAATACCTCCATTTTAACACAAATTATATTAGGAAAACATTAATTTGTCATGAGTAAGAGTGACTGTGACCTTGATCAGACTGGCAACAATTTTTATTCCAAGCTAAGAGTTCATGCAATCTTGCTATATCCAAAGTTTCAGCAAGATTGGTTTATCCAAACTGAAGTTGACCATTAACTATTTTGTTTTGTGACAGTGACTTTGACCTTGATCTGACTGACCTAAAATCCAATCCCATGCTAGGTTTATATGCAAGTTTGCTTTATCAAAAAAATCTCAGCAAGATTTGTTTATCCAAACAGATGTTATTTACCCAAAAACGTTCTTTATATTGAATCTATATTTAGGAACTGTGACCATGACCCTTAACACACTCACCTTTTCTGCAATCTCAAGCTAATTATGGACACAAATTATCTTTAAACAACTTTTCTGCCATAAAAACTCCAATTTAACACAAATAAAACGGATACTTGTTTTCCATTTTAATGATAGTGACCGTGACCCACACTTACAAGCTTAGATTGTACACAAGCTTGCTATATCAAAAGTTTCAACAAGATTGGTTTATCTTAACTGAAGTAGTTGACCAGAAATCATATTCTATTATTAGTTACAGTGACTGCGACATTGATCTAACTGGCCCCTTATCCACCAAAATGCTATGCTTGCACATCAACTACCTTCAAACCAAAATTCAGCAAACTTCCTCCAATTTTACACAATTTTTAAAATAAACTGTACAGTGACATTGATCCAATGAGCCATAAATACAATCCCAACCTAGGTCTTTATGCAAGCTTTATGCAAGCTTTCTACACATAAAGTTTTAATAGGATTGGTTAATTCAAACTTAAGTTATTGACCAGAATTTTTTTTTCTATATTTTGTAGCAGTGACTTTGACCCGACCGGCCTCAAATGCAAACCCAAGCTAAGTCTCAATGAAGGTTTGCTATATACAAAGTTTAATCAAGATTTGTTTATCCAAACTGATGGTATTGACAAGAAACCCTCAGTTTGACGCCAGCAGCCGTCCGCCAGCTATTTACCAATCGTTTCGTGAAAACCTAGTTAAAAGTACAAACAGGCGGCTTATATTTCTGGTCAGTGCCCTAAGATCATACAAGGTAAACTATGAGGTGAGACTATTCACAAATATCTAGCAACTAACTAGTGAAATTCAGAGTTGCGTGACCGGTCTCTAAATTTTGCTTAAAGATCAAATATTCTTACCTTTGCTTAACTTGGCTTGGAACAGGTTTAGAGAGGGTGGTAGATTTTTCATTTTTTTACATAAGCTGGGCTGCCACTCTCCGCTGGCCAGCAGTTGGATCTTTTTGACTATCCGGCGCTTCAGCTCAGGTATCACGTGCTTGTCTTGCAATGTTTTCCAGACCCCAGCTGTACACTCCACTTCCCACTCCAGGTTATCAAACACCTACAAGTCAACGTTTTTGAGGTTAATTATCATTTTAAATGCTTACAATATATAAAAACTATATTGAAATTGTTTAGAAAATATAAATAATGACGGTACAAGTCAGTCAAATTAGGCAAAAAACGCCTCCAGTACACACCCCATGAACATGATTTACAAGATAGATACAACACATACTGACCTGTATATCTATTTCATGATCATCTTTTTGCTCATCCTCGTCGTCTTCCTCATCAGTTTCAACTATATATTCCTCTTCATTAACCTTTACATTGATCAATTCATCATCATTGTCAATAGGCTCTTTATTCACTTTTAAAGCATCTTCAACAGCATCGTTGTCCAATCGAACTAAAGTTTTGATGTGTTCAATATCTTCTTCCTTACTCTCCTCAATCTCTTTTTCCTTTTCTATTAATTCATCACATATAGGTTCACCAGAATTAATCTTTTGGTGTTTAATATCTCTTTGATCATTTAAATGATTGCTCTCCTCATGTCTTGAATGTTCATCAAAATAATATGTAGTGTTTACACTAGAGTTCATTTCACTGAACGCGTTCGCATATTCCTCAGTACTGTTTTTAATTTCTGAATAGTCTTTTTCAGACATTTTATTCATATGTGCTAATTCACCAATTTCTTCTACATTTTTACTTTCTTGCGAAGTCATCATAATCTGAGTGTCTTTTGTTCTACTTGGGCTGTCTAAATAAGAGAGGTCGCTGGAACTAATTTCAAAATTCGATGCATCAAAACCGGTTTCAGTTCTCTGACTGTCATCATCCATGTTATCTACTCCACTAAGCTTGTATTTCTCATCAGTTTCTATAACAATATCACCGCTTTTAGATTGGTTCACTTTGAAGATGGAATGATTACTCTCTGGTATAAGCCTTATAAGATCCTCAATGTGCATTTTCCTTGTGTCCCTGACTGAAACAGCTTTCGCTACTTCAGTCACAACCTGGTGACATGTTTCACTGTCTTCGGGTCGCTGCATCTGGTGAAGATCTTCATCTAATGATACTGTGCTGTCATCCTTCCTCGGAACTTTTGGTCCATAGAGTTGTTCTCTTGACGGCGCTACAGACATTGCCAATCGCAAATGTGGTAGGCGTCTATCATTTGTCTTTGTGATGTAATCAGTTGGCAGTTTGCCTTCTTTGTTGTAGTATTTAGCGGACAGGTTTTTGCCACAGAGCATTTCTGTCAGTTTAAGGATGTAAGAGCTGAACTTCGCTTTTGCAATAAGGTGGAAAAGACAATCACCATTCTTGTCAAGCTTCTCTGGGTGCAGATGCGGACAGGATTCAGGGTCACTCTCAAATTGGTTCAGCAGGAACTCCAACAACACAAGAACTGTATCAGACATAGGGTTTTCAAATAAGCCAATAGAATATCTCTTGTAACGACAGTTGTTTTTATGGCTTGTCTCAAAATGTAGCGTTATAAAAGAAGTTTGTGAAAATAACGTGTTTCAGTAAATTCAAGGTATGATATATAAAAAAGCAAGTGAAATATGCATAGCAGGAATTGCTACACCCCAAAAACAGCTTCCCCACGCAACAAAAAAGTAGAGAGGACAAGAAAGCATGCTTTTATATTTAAAATGTTAAATATGCATATCAGGAATCGCCAAACTCAGAAAACACAGCCTCTTCACGCATTGCATAAGTAGAGAGGAGAAACATGTGTTTATAAGAATATCAATTTAAAATAAGACACCGCAAACAAATAATATTTAATATACAAATTTCACCTTTTAAGGGTATACAAGTGTCAATATTTTTGAAGATCTGTTGTTGTTGCTATAAGTCAAATTATTATTAGGGCCAGAAATAAAAATATACTGAACCTCGTCAGAAAAGCAACACTTGAAACATGAAAAGATTTTGTTGAAAATAAAATTTAAACATATTTGCAATAAATGTATAGCATATTATTGGGTTGCCTATAATTTGCGGGGTATTTTGACGTGGATTAACTAATGGTCAGTAGTCAGATTCATGAACATGCGCCAGCGAGACGCAAGAGCAAATCAATTAGCCTCTTGCTGTACATTTGATCTAATATTTATGCATGCGGAAAATTACAAAATGTTGTGTTTTGTACTGCTCCAAGCATTGGAACGCCCAAGCGCAAGGTTTTCAGACGATTCCTTTGCAATGTATCCTCTTTTTCACGTACGATGTACGATACGGTTTAAATGACAGCGACCAGGCATACAACAATATACGACACGTCGTTAAGACGTCCATAGACAGAGATTTAAACCTGCAACCTATTCTCACAAAAGGCAATAAGAACTTATGGGTAGTTTAATTTGACCCTTGAGTACCCGCCGTGTTGCTTTGCAATTCTATTAGCTTCTTGTGTTTGTGTGCTTATGCATGCAACGTCGTTGAGCTGATGGGTGGGTTGGAGTTATTTCACCAAGACAGCATGTACATGTTTGTTTATATGAGAACGTGTTGGGGCCTGTGTGAGGTTGGTGCACCATAGAACCTGGTTTAAACCCCTAGTGGCAATTTTTGCCACTGAACTTTCCAAGGCGATAATCCAAAGGGTTCTTTCTTTCGTTAACTATTTGTGGTGTCTTATTTGAAATTGATATTCTTATAACAATGTGCCTTCTTTTCCTCACTTCTTTTTCACTGCGTGGGGAGGTTTTCTGCAGATGTTAAACTGATACCACTAAAATTAAAGAAATTAATTCATAATACTTCGGTGATGCGTTTTCAAAGCGTTTTACGTAGAAAACATAATTTGTGAAAACATTAACTGACTCGAAAAATGATGCATTTTAAGACTTTTGGTCGACATTATCCGTACGACATATCAACACAAAACCACGTGATTCCCCGCAGTGATATTATAAGTTAAGTGTGGAGATAATGGGATTATTGTAATTGGCGATGAAAAATAATGACAAGACAGCCTAAAATACATTAACACCAGCACAGTTCTGGGATTTCATTACCCTCGTATATTAGACTCCATAATATACGGTCCCTCTCTTTAAAGAAAATCGAAATGGCAAATATGTTTTCCCACCTACCATTGCAGAGTGACAACCTTAATTAAAGCTCCTTTTGTTGCTTTGAGTGTTTGTTCTCTCTCTCTCGCTCTCTCTCTCTCTTTTTTCTCTCATTCTCTTCGTCATTGTAATTAGAAACTGAATATCGTACATTTTTCATTCTCTAGGACAATGACCATGGCAGCATGTATAGGCGTGTCGCCATCATACATGGACAGCTTTCTGGTTTCAGCCCCTCGCTTGACCAGTTCTGTCAATACCTTGAAATGCTTTTCACTGATTGCACTCTTCACAACCGTCTCTCCATCTGCAAATATGTTTGTTTATTCACATAAATATAACAAACAGTTACGCCAAAATTTTATTACTTAAATTTGATTTTGATTAGTACATTACAGCTGATCCTACGAAAATGATAACTCGATCCGAAGAAACTGATTAAAGGTAAAACATTACAGATCTCTTAAATGACTAAGCGCTGTAAGAATTCGACGCCCAATATAGGCGCATATATAATTTGAAACCCCATCGTGTTCTTACAACCCACACTTGTCAGAACCTTAATAAAACCCATACTTGTCAGAAACTAATAAAAGATATATAGGATGTAGAAATTATTTTTCACTATGCAAAATAGCTTTGTATCTAGTTAGGCGGCTTAACATTTAATTATTAACTAATTTATAAATACAATCATTTATGATAACGTAACTGTAATCTGTCCAGCTCCTTATTATTCAAAAATATCGTTTTATCATGAACAATCGTTTTATGGTCACCAAGACATTGACCTTTTTCTGGTTTGTCTTTACTATTATAGGTTCTCTATGACAATTTACAATCGCAGTATTAAGTTTGGTGACTAAATCAAAGAGTAGTTGAATAGAAATACTCATTTGAAGGCCAACGTGACGAAGACTTTGTTATTGTTTGACTCCTTGATTAAAAGAAGACATATAATGATCCAAAGCTACTTGTATATTATGGGTCTTAAATTTACTTAGATATTGACAGAAACTATATTCCTATTATGATCATTGCTAACTTGACGAAAACGAATGTAAAGTATAGTTTTGTAGTAGAATCCATCGACTTTTCACAACACTATATATGAGCATGGCTGTCTAGGAAATGAGATAAAACTAACTGTCGCTTCTTAAGGCAGCCGAGTTATTCAGCTCATGAAATAACTTACTGTCTGTTCCAAGGGAAGCCCCGCTGTTGAGAAGATTTATGATAATCTTAAGTTTGACTTCCTCATCAGCTTTAAGTGAACTATCTCTTACAACAGGAACAATAGACATATTCGAGGCAAAATCTGTAACATAAATAAATCAACAACTGATACAACATGTACTTTCAACAGTGTGTTTAGTATACAAATAAGTTAATATGCTCTATTTTCTATAAACACATAAGGCCGACATGCCATTTCATAACAGTACATGTATTATTAGTATGCGTTCACCTGTAAGTCTAATAGTGGTTAAGATATTTGCTTACAGACTTCTGAAGTAAACTTCTTACCGTGGATGACTTCTTCATTTAGGATGCAATAAACAATAGCCAAACAGCAATTTTTCTTTTGCTTTTGTCCTACATAACCAACATGACTGCCGCCCTTTTGTTTCTTACAATCAGGAGTATCCAGGATTTGCGCTTTTACCTTTTAACTTGTCAGAACCATGCTCTAGTCTGAACATTCTAACCAGCATGTCTAATTGTCTCCACTTTTTACTGGTTGCCAAACCTTCAATTATCATAATATATGTTCCCATTCTGATAGACGCCAGGCACGGCGGAATCACTGCAAAATAAACAACGTTTACATGTATTTTGGGGAAAAATGCCCCTGCTTTGATTTGGGGACGTTGAACCAGTTCCACTTCTAAACTACTCAAAAGTTTTTAGTGTATACTTAATAATTGTTGATTTTCCGAACTATTTGATTGAATCTTTTAAAATATTGTAAATAACAATGAAGGAGTATCCTTTTAACCCACACAAACAAATTTGAATCTGCTTAGCGCAATTAAAAAATAAAACAAGTTTAGCTCACTGGTACACAGAAAGCAATTCTCAAATAAATAATCATTGCATCCGCTATCAGTTGTCATCATTTTCTTATCTTTGTATCATCAATATTTGATGTAAACTTAAATGACATGTTTTGGTTTGTCATTCAGTTGCAATAAAATAACTTTCTGTAGCTTCATAATAGTCTGCAGGGAACGATGAGACAACACACTCTTCTCTTTTTATCCATAACGTGTTAACGTGGATGTCAAGGAGAAAATTCTATTTTCCTCACATTGGTTTGTGCAAAAGGTTTTTGAGTGGTTTAGCGATTTGGAACGATGCAATTCTACATGTATATGATAGACGTGTAACAACCTTTCCAAAAGACAAGAATGTATTATTTCGATAAAATAGGCCTGTTATTCGGACACGTGTTTAATATTTCTGTCGAAATAAACGTGATTTTCAAATAACTCGATTTTAAAATATAATTGTTTTCTTTTAGTTTAATTTTTATAGTTTTAATAAGTTGGCAAAGACGTAAGTGAGTTACCTCAACGTTCAATGTAAGCAACGTTATCAATCTAGAAAAAATATCATTTGAGTTTTTTCTTATAAGGATAAAATATGCAAAAATGAGACATTTCTGTTGCATTTACGAATACCATTCGGATGTTTTTATAATAAATTTAAAGTTTTGCCAGTTAAAAGCATTTTGACGAAACTGTCGTGGTCTTCAGTCGTCAAACGTTCCATAGTTTTAAAATGTTGGTGTGTTTTCTTACATTGTCCGGTGTCGGTGAACATGTTGAAAACAAAATTGGTTGTAAAAAGTCAATTTCGATTGCCGCACGGGGATTACACATAAATAGCGTATGCCGACATAGATCTGACGTTATACGTAAAACAAATGCATAAATTTCATTATTTATTATTATTATTGTTTGATCTTATTTAACATTATATCAAACTTTCTTTTAATTATGATAATTTTACTTTAAGATATTGCATTTTGGGAAAATGACTAAATGGTAATGATATTGAAATGTGATAATCATTGTTATTGAAACAAAAATAAGGATGCAAAAAGATGAAAAAGGAAGTTTGAAAAAAATCAGAAAACAAAACGACACGTAGGCTCGATATGATTTAGTTTGTTCACTCGCAACAATGATTATGCATTATGCTGCCCATATAGCCAAGACCTGGAATATGCAAAATTAAATATTTGCATAATTTAAAAACACAATTCGATTGATTACGATGGTATTCACGTGGCGGGAATCTTGGAACCTTAAGCATGTTCTTAAATCGTCGTTTCCGAAACATCAAGGCAAACAAAACAGTACTGTTACATAAAAATGGATGAAAATGTAACGTTGAAAATAACTTGAAAGTCATCGAACATGAAATTTATACTTAAAGAAATTAGAAACGCAAAATCTTTAAACACGAAATATATTTCGTGTTTTAAAGATGTTGCGTTTCTTTCAACACGAAATATATTTCGTGTTTTTAAAGATGTTGCGTTTCTTATTTCTTTACGGATACATGTATAAATTTGAATTAGCCGTTTATTAAAAATAATGAGATTTTACCTGGATTTTTGGTCTCGGCTACCTTTTTCACTATTGCTGCCACTGCTTTTTCACAGATTTGCTCGTGATGTGATCCTTTATGTGGCAACTTGAGCAGCTCTACCATCTTATCATAGCCATCCTGAGTTTTATTGTTTCTAAAACGACTTAATCCTTGGGAGTACAGACAATCACACATGTCACATGACTTCTTGGGTTTCGTTACGAAAGTAGATTCGTTTGGTTTACTGACCTTCGATCTGCTTGCTATCTGACTGAATTTTTTGATTGTGTACTGAGGAGATGGTAACTTGGAAATCTTTTCTGTAATAATCAGACCAGCCTTTGAACTGTTTTTATAAATATTGGTGGATATTTAATGAACTGAAAGTTTGCAGGTTGTTAGATGCATACCCCACGAAAACGAATATTAAAAACATTTTGGTGCTTTAAACCCGTTAATAATTATACGATTTTTATCGCATGTGCGACCAATATAAGCCGGCTCACCTGTGCAGTCTGAACTGGACATGCACCGATCTTTTCTTGGTCAAAAATAGTCTAATGAATATAAAAGCGAACATTCGTGCCGTCGAATCACTGTTCGCTTATGCCATAATTGATCTATATGGTAAAAAATGTATGGGCCTTTTGAGGGGACATCTTTTGCACGAAATATAAATCTTTACATAATCTTAATATTTCGTTACAGATATACCAAATCTCTACAGCTAACATAATTATAAAACACATGTCATGAATACGATCGTTTATATATATATATCAACGGTTTACTCAGTACAATTTCAATTGTTACGGGCAATTTCCCAGAGGTGAAAGGTGAAACGATTTATAAACTGTCCAATCCTCGTAGACAACTGTTTCTTTGAAACTGCTTCAAAATTACGACGTCTCGAAGTAAAAACTATCTCTCTCCACTATTTTAGCCGATCCAGACTCAATTGAAAAACAGTTAAATTCAGTCGGTGAAACAAAACAATACGTTTTATTTTAAATAGTAAAATGTTTGGAGAAAAGCTTATAAAATTTGATCAGTGGATAAACAATTGAAATAACGCAATCGACTGTGAACATACCACTATGATGCATAGCCATCATCAGCACTCCTCGACTTTGAGTCTCTTTACTATCTTTCAAATTGTCTATTGCAAGACTATTGCTGGCATTTTTAAGGTTCGGGTCTACATTACACTTCAATAATAAGACGATTACATCACGCCTGTAGTTAGAATATATCAATAAACAATTACTGTTCTAGAATAAACAATAATGACATAGCGGATGCATAAAAGTGAAAACCGGTAGTTGATTCAAAATGGTGAATGAAATTTTGATGACAAAGCCACATAAGGGGAAAAACTCTGAAACTAACAAAATTTAAGACTTAAGATAATGTTTTGCTGTAGGATGATATAGTTTTTAATAAACTCTTTATCAATACAGAAGGTACTAAGAACATGATGACATAAAGGTTCAAAGAGTCTTACATTAAGAGTAACGACAAGTAAATTACATATAACAGCAATAAATACTTGCGTAAGGTATGAATACATTATACAATAATTATTGTTCGTTCAAATGAATTAAAATTACATAAAGGGACAAGTAGCATCATGCAAGATACAGAAACAGTAAATACCATCCCCAAAATCAAAGACATGGTTTGAAATTATCATATAAGCATATAACCATAAAGTGGTAATCGCAACTCATAACTACACTGAAGTCAAGTACGGGGAGACTTCTACAGCCTGTTGTAGTTTGCTTTATGGAAAATTTGTACGAACTACGAAGTAGAATCAGAGTGTTTCTACCACTTTCTTGATCTACACCGATACAGAAAAAATAAAAAAGACATATGGTCATTTGCCATTCCCCATATCGGATATGACATATCGGTCATACTAGCATATCTGCGTCTACTAGTGAAGCAACAACAATCCAACACTTAGCTACAAATATTTCATGTTGTTTTTACCGGTTTTCACATTCTTGCTATACAAAAATAATTAAGATTTACCCCAGATAAAAGTGCCAGTTTAAAGGTCGATGTAGTCATATGGTGTTTGTTTTTCACCAATTAAAGAAGCGCGAGCACTGAACACAGCAATCAGTGTTAAAGCTTACGAGCTTAGAGTCTGAACTTGACAATGAGTAAATGATCAAATGTAGTTAACCATGTGCTTACTTAAACTGCAGATGTTTCTTTCTGCTTTCGTTCTTACCTCTTTGTCTTGTCATCACAAGGTTCTTTTGTAGCAGCATGTAGGACAGAGTTGTTATGAATGTCTAAAATGTGTTGGTCTGTATCACCTTGACGGCAGTATTTATGTAGAACGTACTGAAGCAGGCTTATGTCCCCTTATAAACAATAAAAGGTCTCACATGGTCATATACTAAAGAAATTAGAAAGGCAACTTCCTTCAACAAGAAATATTTTTCGTGATTAAAAAAGTTGTGTTTCTTATTTCGTTAACTATAAATAATATACTTTACGAAATAAAAAAACGCAACTTCTTTCAACAAGAATTATATTTCATCTTTAAAGAAGTTACGTTTCTAATTTCTTTTAGGATATTTTATCAGGAATATATAAATTTCTATTATAAAAAATGTTGCTATAGTGATGATAAGTATTGTTTTTATGTTGTTTATATTTAAGACTTCTTCTCGTGAGTGGCTTGTTTATATTGATTTTATTACATTTGTATTTAAAATAATGATTCTTCCTGATGGTAAAGCTTCATATTTTAAAGATGCAAACAATCTTCTTGGGTGAAGTAATTTTGAAAGAGTTTTTCTTACAATTTTGAGGTGTTTTTTTTTAAATAGGTATCTGACCATATCATTACAAACACTATTCTGAAGTATGTGAATAGCACAAAGCTTAGAGATAAACACAATATTTTTAAGTTCAAAGCATTTGCATCAATTTACAATACTGACGATCCAGCTGGCTTTAGGAAATTAAAGAAAAATTAAAGAAAAACATTCTCGTCATTCAAGTGCAAATCATTTTGCTTTATCTTTCAAAATTCCGAAATTATCATTCGCTGTCAGCCGGTAAATTTGAAGAAAAAACAATGCTCAAGATATAGAGGATATTTGTTTTTACCAGTGTAAGATAGAAATATATTTCACCGACAGTGAAAATAAAAATGGTATTCCACTGTTTGAAAACATTGAAATACCACGTTTATTCACCGGGAAAATTCTATAATTTACCGAAAAGCATAAAATAAATATGATATAATGCTTAAATAATAGAGCACATACTTACACGACAAGGAAATACCGTTAAATAACATTAGAACTATGGAACTGTTGTTTACATCGTCCAGATAGGCAGATACAGAAAAATTTTCTCAAATATTGTAGGTCTTCTTTCAAAATAATGTGAGGATTTTAATAATACAACAAGTGTTTTGTCCTTGAAACCTAAAGTGCATATGTAAGAAGACTCTCTCGAATTTCTTAAAACTCACAAATCGTCAAAAAATATTATAGACTTTTTGTATCTTTGGCACTGGAATGGGCTTTTAGTTTTACTGCATTCCGATATAGTCGTTTTTCTTTTGTTTTAGTATATGCTTGGTAACAAGAGAATTAAACTGATCTTAGTTTGCAAATGTTCTATTTGGATGTATCATTAAAATCCGATTTTGATAACTTTTGTAAGTGACAAGTAACCGATAGATTATTATGATAATAATCTAACTTTAGAGAAATAATTTGGAGTGGATAAAGGAAATTTTAATCGAACTTGTTTAAAAAATATTCTTTATTCTTTGAAAGCTTTCCTATCTTAGGAGGTCTCAGATTATACCATTTAAATTTAATACACAAAACAGAGAATTAGAATCTAATGGACATTGATAATATTTAAATTAAATTCAAGTTAAAACAATATACATACCCACTACCAGTGATATCCTCACTACAGCATGCAGGTAGGTGTCACCATGTTCCAGGGATATTGTCTTTCTGTTACATCCACATTCAAGAAAATATATCATCATGGTTACACCCCACCCATGTTCCTGTAACAAAACAAATATACCAACCTACATCTCTTCTATGACAACTATAGCGTATATTAACACAAAGGAAAGGAAACCAACGTTACGCCTTCTACAGTCCTCTTACAACAAATCAGTTATAATAACAAACTGGTAATAACAAACATCCGGCTGAAATTCTGGAAAACTACAGATGCGGGTGAATCCGGTAAACTTCTTGTCACCAATAGTAGAGGAACACTGTAAGCTAATTGCGATTCTAAAAATAACGTATATAAGCGATTCTACAAGCGTAAGGGTTCTTGTAATTCAGGAAAACTAAATGTGATTGGAGTTTAAACAGGTAAATATAATGTTACGTGCGAACTCAAAAAAAATTAAGCCTTCAAATATCTTGGAAATCGTTCAATCCTGTAAAAGTTTCTCGGTTCTTCTGTAAAACAACCCATAGGAAGCATTATCTTCATATGCCAACAGTGACTGTACAGATACAGGCAAAACGTACTTCATGAAAATAACAGAGACCAACTCCCCGTGTTGTTTGCAGCCTTACGTGTATAACTATGAAAGTTAATACTCTACTATTACAAAATACTGTCTCCTACACAATTACCTTTGTAACAAGAGGTAAGAGAGAACTTCCTTATTACATTACTTATTTAATACATTAATTGAAAAGTAAATAGTCTCACAGAGTTACTACATCTTGGAATGGCCTGTGTCAAATTCCATTTGCCGGTTCTGCGTTAAACAAAGTTCTAGCGAGCCTCATAATTAACCCCCAAAATCTCCAAAATATTCATCTAAGATTATTCGGTGATTATTTTATTCAACATAATCTAATAATAAATCGACATACTGCATGAAAACCCAATCACATACAATGTAGAAAATCGTTGTTAATAACATTGCCAAGCAAAATAGTTGTCGGTGACCATTTCGACAACAGGGCCCGAGATCATAAAACTAAGTTTTGAGATCAGTCTCAAATCTCAAGGATCTGATTGGCTGAGTGGCGACTGGTCGCCATTTCAGCCAATCAGATGGTTGAGATTTGAGACTGATCTCCAGATTTAGTTTTATGATCTTGGGCCCAGAGTATCTTGAAAAAAATACCAAGATCATCATGACAGAATCAACATACTAATAGGTGAACTCTTTAATTTGCAAAGCACTACAACATAATAAAAAGAGCGGTCTTCTGACTACCTTAAGCGTGTTTAGGTCGCTGAATGGTTTCAAGGTCCATGTCAGATCCTGTATCTTTGAATCACTATAACTAAATTGATAGTAGGCAACTACTGCTTTGTTCCAGTAGTTGTTGCTTGCCAGATCATAGCAAGCACGAGCCCATAAATGTCCGTCATCATTTGGTAGATCCTCTATAATTCTAGTCACATTCCCTACAAAAAGTGAACGCATTAAGTACTCAACTATGCAAACAAACGGTTCTCAAGGCAAATACGTAGAATTTGCCTCGGTGTCAACATTGCATGTGTTCAAATAAAACACGTCAAGTAATTTTAATAAAGTGTCATGCAAAATGGTAAAATGACACTTTCGAGACCAAAAACAAAATAAAATACAGTTACCCAGTATCATAAAGAGTAAAATGCACATAATCGGAAAATCAACATAACAAAGATCTCAATAAAGCAAAAACAGAACTTGTCTAATAAACAGAATAATGTGTATTATATGGCCAACTTCATAAGAGGATGCATCACAATCAATAGAAAAAAGCGAAACCGCGTGGTTACCACCTTTGAATGGTAAAAGAAACATTATAGCTGAAAGTTTAAAGGGTTCTAGGACACGGCAACCTTCCGTTTACAAAATTTGTTTTTTAAGATTGTTTTACCTAGTTATAGAATGAGGTTACCAAGATCTTGCGTCAGCGAGTTCTTTTGCCAAACAACCAAACAAAATAAAGTATGGAGGATAATCCGGTTTTAGGACCCAAAATTTCTTTCCATATTACTATAGAATGATATGAACTTGCTGGTAAGCGAACCCAAACGGCGACAGCGCCTAGCCATAAAATGCAACCTATTTAGCTAACTGGGACAACCACCAAAAGGTTGATCGGATAACCCTGATAAATTTAATAATCATTAGGGGAAACTAAAGACAGAAGACAGGGAGTACTAATCACATCTATCGTCACGTAAGTGCAATAACGGTATAAAAACATTGAAATATGAAGGAGATATACCATTATTGCACTCAGTCTATATGTAGTTGTACTGACGTGGCAAAAATGGCTAATTTTAACGATTCCATGTACTTACATTCAGATTTGGGCATCTCGGAGCAAACAGACGCCAGTTCTACAAGAAGATTTACTTTCACTTTGTCCTCAACATTTGTGCTTATGCTGTTGTAAGCATTTATAAATGCTGCCTTTGCTTCCTCCATCCTTTGAAGACCTCGCATTGCTTTTCCAGCCCATAAATGAGCCTGCAAGTAAAAAGTTGCTTAGTTTTATAACCTGCTTTTATGTAACTAAGAGCGGAGTTCAATTAAATGATTAAAATGAAACTCTTAAACAACATCGATAGATCAAAATCAGATATGTTAAAATTGTTACATATTTTGGTGTTCTCTGCTATATATTTAGCTTCCTGGGCTCACCACAAGTTCATGTGATAATACAATCCATTTCAGAAAATGATCTCTGTATGGTAGATTGTATACACCAGCTTGGCACTAAAATTGGAGTTTCAGTACTGAAAATAACGAAAATGTCAATTTTCCCTTTTCCACTCCGTTCTGTTTCTAACGCTGCAATTCTTGCGCTCCCAGCGGACCTTGAATTTCTCGCGCTTATTCCGTTTCTAGAGGTTCTTTCGTTTCTAACGCTTTAAGCGTTCAATTTCGTTCTGCTGCGATTTTAATTTAAAGTGTTTGCAATTTACGCTATCTTTAATAATAATTCGGGATCACCTTATAAAAATGGATTATGTCGCTAAGTCATAATAAAAAAATAAAAGAAAATAACCTGTTTGGGATAAATGCAGTCCACATCTTACCTTGTACCATTTACAGTCAAATGTTACACTCTGCATAGCGTCGTCAAGCGCGAGTTGATGCTGATGTAGCGTGAGGTATGCCTCTGCTCGGTTACCATATAAAACTGCTAGCTCATGCTCCGTCAATTCGGCGCGCACCTTACAATAAAAATGCAATTATTTTACAAGACATACATTTACAATTTTAAAAAGTGAAATATGCATATCAGGAATGTTCACATCCAGCATACACAGCCTCCCCACACAGCCAAAAGGCAGAAAGGAAAGGATAGCATGGTATTACAATAATCAGTTTCAAAATGGACGCCACAAACAATTAAGGAAAGTGAGAACCCGAGGGGTTATCGGGTTGGAACGGTCAGTGGTAAAACAATTTGCCACTGGGGGTTTTAACCAGGTTCTAGGGTGCACAAACCTCACACTTGCCCCAACAGATTCTCGTATCACAAGACAAGTACAAGTTGTCAGGGTGAAATAACTCTAACCCACCCATCGGCGGAACAATCTTGCATGCAAAAGTACTCAAACATATTGAAAAAATAAGAAGCTAATAGCATTACAAAACCAAAGGATGAGTACTCAATGATCTTACCTAGACCAGAGCTTCTGGAGTAAAAACAGCAAGATCACGATGACAGGGGAAAAGAAACATTTTAAACATTTTTGTTATAACTAAAGCTTGTACACTTAAGCTGGACATTTACAATATATTTCTATGGAAGTTAAGTTGGACATTTACAAAAAAGCAACATATGAATATCAGGAATCGCCACACTAAAAAAACACAGCCTCCCCGCGCAGCGAAAAAGAAGAGAGGAAGAGAGAGAGAGCGCATGTTTTATATATGTATGTCAATTCAAATAGGACGCCACAAACAATTAATAAACAAGAGAACCTTTGGGGATACCGCCTTGGAACGGTCAGTGGCTATGGATAAAAATTACACAGAGATCTAAGGATGTTAAGTGAAGTTGAATAAATAAAGTTCACTATAAAGCTGACCAGGCTATTTGTTAAATTCGTTAGGAAAATAAATTATATCATTAATGATATCTTATAGGCCTAAATAAAAAAAAGGATTTGACAGAAATTTTTCTCAAGATAATAGCAGTTATAATTGTTTTTCATTATTAGTTTTCAATGGCCATTCCTGATATGCATATTTCACTTTTTTTAATTAAAACAGAATATTGAAAGCTCTTTGTCAATTATTTCTTGGCTGTTTGCAACGATTATACTAAACATAACATTTAACTGCAGGGGACTTGGTTAATATGCTGACTTACAGTCTTTGACTCGCTGGACCTGAATATGTCGATGGCTTGGCTGTACATGTCTACAGCGTCGGTGACTGCTCCATTCATTACCCAAACGTCGCCCAATTCCTTAAATCTGTTGATGTCATCAACGGAATGACCTAACACGATAACCACTTGCAACATTATACACTGCAATTTGCATCAAACTGAATGCCTAATTACTATACAGACAGAAATGGGAAGGCCACTGAAGAAAACATAGAAACCCTACAAAGCCCATCTGCAGAGTAAATAAGAAAGCATAATTATGTACATTATATGAACAACTTAGAAAATAAGACACTCAAACAATAAATGAAACAAAACAATGAAAAATTATTGCACTTGAAATGTCTGTTGCAAAACATGTTTCCACTGAGAGTTTGACTGCTATGTATAACCATCTGTTACAATCCAAAATTAACCAATATAAGATAGTTATTTATTTCAAACAGTGAACTCTTTTTTCGTTCATTGTTTGAAATGTCTTTTTTGAATTTTACATACTTATAAACACGTAATCTCTTTTCCTGTCTTCTTTTTCAATGCGTGGGGAGGCTGTGTTTTGAGAGTGTTGCGATTCCTGATATATATGCCTATTTCACCTTTATTTTATAAGACCCTTATTAAGAGTGTTTTAATCTAATATTTTTCATACTGTTGTGGCCCATAAAATTCACGTTAGGTGTTTATGACTATTAACAACAGACCAAGTGAACTATCCGATGATATAAAATATCAGATTACCAAAATATCTCATAACTGTTATACTTACTAGATAAAATTATATTCTAAAATACAGTTGAAAATGAACTAAAAGGTGCAAGGGGAGACAAAAAACTACATGTAAACACTAACTTGTTTTAAAATAGTTTCCAAGTAAGTGAAAGGAATGAGTACTCACTTGTTAAATGTTTGAAGACCATATCAAACACACGTCTTGGGTAACTTCTGTCCAGATAATCTATAGGAAGTTTTCCTTTTGCATCCTTCACATTCACACTGATATAAACAAAAAGAAATTGGAATACTATTAAAATGCCTAGTTTCACAATTTTGTTGCAGATTGTCCTAATGTATAACTTCTTAAATATCTATTCCAAAATATACCGATTGAAAGTTTTCAAATAAAACATTAAGTGTCTACTTTTGTAGATCACTTTACCATTAGTGTTATTAATTTATTCCAATATTAAATTGTCATAAAGAGTTTTTACAATGACGCAATTTAAAAAAGAAACATTTTCGGCTTAAGCTTTTCAATCTGGCTGTTGAAAAAAGTTTAGACACCAGTCAAATGTATACTTAGCGCTGTTTAAAAATTAATTGTTATCCAAAGAAGAATTCGGCGTTGGTTTGATGTTAAAGACTGCTAGAGAGAGAGAGAGAGAGAGAGAGAGAGAAAGAGAGAGAGAGAGAGAGAGACAGAGAGAGAGAGAGAGAGAGAGAGAGAGAGAGAGAGAGAGAGAGAGAGAGAGATGCCAATCTAAGACTCACCTCATGCCTGTTTTCAGCAACAGGTTCATAACTGTAATAAGAATCTCGGTCTCTGGTGGTGGACGGAATTTCGTGATAAAGTGGAACACGGAGTCACCGGCAGGATTCACGGCCATCTGTTCAAGAAACTCTTTTCCTAACGCTGCTAATTCTTCTACCAACGATTCCCTACCTGAATTGCATAAAAAATTTTGAATACTTAAACAATTGACTTTTGATGTCTTTAAAATTATTTTTAAAGAAGAAACTTTGGAATGCATTATTCACATTGTATTCCGAAGACTTAATCCTTAAGAGAATTACTAGTAGCTTAAATTTTTGACATTTTTTATATGTTCAATAATAACAGCGAAATACACATTTGAATAAATGATTTTCCAACGTTTGAACATAGTGAATTAGTTGGAAAAGGATTTGCCCTGATTGGTCAGTCTCTACTTGTTTTGTAGTCACGTGACCAGTGGTCACTTCTGTAGGCCCGTGTTAGGTATTGTCATTCATGGACACTTCTAGCGTATAGTTTTAAGTTTACTTTAGATTTTTGGAAATTAATTTCCATTAGAACCAGATCAGAAATATAACAGTAATATGATAAATTATTAAAAATGTGTATTTGCTTATTTATTGAAGTAAAGTAGGGACGGTGAGGTCAGGGGAACTTTACATTTTGTTTTCCGAAAACAAAACAGATATGCCTGTGCCTCATTGTGTTCGAGTTTTTCTAAATACCGAAAATGTCTCTCGTACGCAGTATTAAAAAATTTAATAAATCCGATCCAGATTCGATTAGCTATATCACTCAAGTTACAACAGTGATGGTTCACACTATACAATACATGCCGGGAACTATGCAGAATATAATTTTGACAAGAGATCTAAATATTAATCATGTGTATCACGGAATACGCGAAAGGTAAAATGGAATATGGAGACAAGGTAAGTGTACAATATCGTTAACTGATTGTGAAACTGAATCCTTCAAAAAGCAAACGTGCCAAAATATTGGAAATAATAAGTTTGTTATTGAAAACTTCCCTTACGGAATAAATTGTAATTACTGTTGAATTTTAGATCTTACCCCGCCTTCAATGAAGCGCGGCGATTGAAAAGCGATATAATTTGCATTTTAAAGCCCCAATAAACTTGCCAAACAGCATATTTTTTATCAACCTAAACATTTTAGATTTCACCTGTATGCATAATAAACACAAAAATTGAACCTTATAATAAGAAAAGGGTATTATCTTATTGATTTACAGCATGTTTTGGGCGTTTTTCGGATCGTTTATTGTGTTTACAAAACAAACAGCGAATCTTTCCGAGCTGATTCTCGGCAACGCTCGGCAGGCGAAGGTCGCTCATTATACAGAATGACGTCACCGCGTTCTTACGGCCCACTTACGGAAAAAACCGATAACTTTTCGCCGAGTGATTGTAAACATTAGTTAGTAATTTTGTGGGCTACAAAAATATTGTTCGGACCGGGTCTCAATGATTGGGGATTATTTGAGGACATAAATATTTGGTCATTTATATTTTCTTTTGAAAAGGGTCAACGTGGTTAATTAATTTTCACAATGAAAAAAAAACGTTTTGGCAAGTTTAATGGGGCTTTAAGATTGAATGATTAAATAAATGATTTCGACGTTAGTTATTTGAAAGTTTACAGAAAAGAATTAAGTACAGCTGGCAGACGAACCAGCAAACCCCAATGGTGGAACTTCTGCATACAAATTCACCGAGCATTTTGATGTTAATCTAAAATGAAACGAACAATTTATTAATGAGATATGTTTCTATCTTCTCCTTGTCGAAGTTTTGTATGAGCTTCTCGCTAAATCTGTTAAATCTATCATTAATTATCAACTCACCCATCAGAAATGCGAATCTGACTGCTGCATGTAAGGGGCAATCAGTATCATCCACAGCCAAACACTTCAGTGTCTTGTCATGTCCATGGATGTAAACTGCGAACAACACTGCATCTAACCAGGGACCATCAAGTTTGGGATCGCAGTCTCTCTCACGGATATACTGGAAAATCGTGTTGGTCTGTACTTCAATGGTATCACATGATCCCGCCACTCCAGTACATAGAGTCGCAATACTCATTTCTAAACAAGAAATTCATATAGCTTTGTTCTGTATTATTTAATCATTTTTAGAACAACTTTTCAAAAATGTAAAGAAACCGAGTCTTTTTAATAGTTTTCGTTCGTTAACAGTAACTATTGCAATCAATTAAACTGAACGATGTTTTCATTTGTATGTGCGTGCGTGTCTTGATGTTAACTTTACTAAGTGTTACTCGTGTCGTAAAAATGACATGAACATATTTGTTTTTCTATTGAAATAATTTATTCAACTAAAAGGCCTTTCGAGAAATTTCAACACAAATTATCGAAGGCTTTGAACATGTTTATGTCTAGTGGTTAATTTATAAATGACGACTTGAAAATGTGCGCTTTAAACATTATGTGTTTGGTTGGTTTGTTCAACCTTTAACCTGGCGTAACACCCTTTGACATTTTTTGACAATTTGACTTTGGTTACAACACTTTTCATTTTATTTCTGTGATGTGAATACGTGTCATAAGCCATATTATAGACATTTGCTTTTTCTTCTTCCTTCTGTGCTGGCTTTGTTGTCAGTACTCATTTTCTGGATGTGGTACACGCAAATACTTACTGTCTACTTTGCTTCCCACCCTTAGTCCGTCTAGGTTAGGACCTAGGATGAGGTATGCCATACATTTCCACTCTACATTCCTGCTAAGTTTGCTAAGCACTGATGGCCAGATATGACTATCTATAAACATTAACTGTTTGTAACAAGTCATCAAATGCTCACCTGCAAAACAAAAAAGAAAATTTTTTAGTTGAAAATTTGATAATTGTGAATTTTAATGACAATATGACAACTTTGAACTTTTAAATTTAAGCCAATTACAAAAGAAGTGGTAGAAATAAACCATGTTAGGTCACTGTTATAAATGCGCTTTAAGTCTTTTAAAATGAATTCAAATAATGTTATATTGTGTTCTAGGGTAAAATGAAGTTTATGATTAAAGCTCTTTAAAAGTTCTGGGCTTAAATACATGTCTCAAATGATAAATGTGCTTCGTGAGTAATTGTTGCCAAAACAAGAAAAACAATAACTTTAAATAACGACCAGAGGTTTAGTTAAAAAACATCTTACTGGTTACATGCGTAAGTTGTGTCACAGCTTCAGTGAGGAAATTAAACTTGACTTTTCTTGAAGCTTTTGATTGAATGTAACCGTCCATATATGCTCCGAATGCTTCATAGACAGACCCGATTGTGAGAAGAGTCTTTGCTTTCCACCAGTGACCCTGCATATAAAAATAAGGTTTAGACCAAATTATTTTGCATTGTTAATTAATTAAAATGTACGCATCTCGAAATAAGAAACACATATGATAATAACAAATCAGGATAGAAAAGCAAACAAATAACACGAACTCCTAGAATGGTCACTAGTTTGACATTGTCTTTAGTCACTGGACTGTTACAGGGTAAATGCCAGTTCTTTTGGGGGAAATTTTTTTAATCAATCGTCTAAGAACATATTTCTTTTGGGAATTAAACTGCCATATTTTATCGAACAGTACACATGAACTATGATTATCATGCATGTAAGAACACGTGATCATGAATTCGTTTCAAGGAGCAAAGTAAAAAAAATAATATCACAACTCTTCACTTTCAGAAAAATAGCTTGGTTGATGAAACTGTATTTATACAATACCTTGTGCCAGGCAGAGTCACAGGAAACAGCCGCACGTGCATTATCTAGTGCATCCTGATAGTTCTGCAGCGTATAGAACACGTTCGCTCGATTACTGTACAAGACCGCTTTCTCCTTGTAGAGCTGAGATGATATCTTTGAAATCGCCAAGGCCTCGTCATATTTCCGCAGAGCTTCCGAATGTTTTCCCGCCTTTAGCGCTGTGTTTCCCAGAGATTTCAGAGCGTCTAAATCCTTGCGCAGTTCATCAACTGTGGTAATTAAACAAATCGCAATAAGACATTACACGAAAAGTGAGAGAAAAAGAGAGATCTAGAGACCGACATAGTTTATATAACATTGAATTTGAACTTGAATTATACTTTTTGTGGATATGAGTGGTATGCTATGGCTTTGAGGTTACCTATTCTTTTATTATATCACTAAAACAACTGTTAAGTGCAAAACATCTCCCCGTATTGTATTTTAATGTAGCTTTCAGTATTAGTAACATTTTGTTTTAATTATGAATGTTCTGTGATTTAAATGACGACAATTACTGGACAAATTAATTTTATTCTTATAAATGTCATTATGTTTGATAATCACTGACTTCTTACAGAACCCTCTATCATAGTTGTGACGAACACTAATTTTTTGCATGATTAAAGAAATGCAAATTTGTTTAAAACAATAACTTTGATTTTTCGATTTCTAATTTAAAAAAAATATAGATAGGAGAGTGGATACTATTCATTTTTGCTGAGTATATTTAAAAGTTTCTGCGAAAATATTCATGTTTTTGTAGAATGGCAACAAACCAGATTTAGATGCAGTTTGAAGTTTTTGGTACAAGCTGTCATCCTTGTGAGTGTAGTCTATCGGCTTTTTGTTGAATCCGTCCATTAGTGCAACCGTACACGTGTACTCTAGGAGGAGATCAAGGACTCTAAGCTTGATATTAATGAGTTCAGTCCAAGAGCGCACCACTATGTGCAGAGCAGTCGAACCGTCCCCGTCAACAGAATTAATCTTGTCAGGTGCGTGTCTGTACACTTCCAGTATACAACGCAGCAAATTTATCGAACCTAAATTATATTATTATTAAAAATGTACAGTCTGTACCATTGTAAACCTTTTAAACAAAACAATACAACATATTTATTGACTTAAAATACAACCGTGAGCAATAAACATAAAAATCTTGTTACAGCTCTCCGTAACGCGGAAAGATCCCGCTGACACCCGTATACAGGATACAACATGGGTGATGTTTTCATACTCAAATTAATAAACAATTCATCTAAATAGTTATAAAACAGGCTTTTGATAAGTTTTATTTCGAAGAGGATGACGAGTATAGACTTATATTAGTATTACATGAATACGAATGTGCATTCTATTTATTATATTACCTAAATCAATCTAGCAAATTTCATTTCTTGTTCTTTTTCCGCGTACTAAAATGCGAAATTTAACTGTTTCTCTTTTGTTTTCTGAATATCGATAATAGTTAAATAATGTCTGCGTTTGGGCCATTTTAATTTTGATTTTTATTGAATTGAAAATGGCTAATGTTTGATTGCTGGATCATTGGAAATGACTTCTTCTAAACATCAAACGCTGCATATAAAGAGATTAAAATAATTTTACATATTATACGTTGAGTCAGGAAACCATTCCAGACTGAGATTTGTCTAATGAGAGTTCCCTATTCTCCAGGAGTTGGTATATAAAGCCTTGACAGTGGTGGACTGCCATTTATGAAATAATGTTTAAAACCATATTTGCTTGTTAAGCAAATATTTTAGTCATGTTTTAGGAATATCATTAAATTACAAAACTGTACATAGGACAGCTGGCGAAATAAATATAGGTAAGCTATTTTAATAAATCTTTTGTTCTGATTTTAGATATTTGATGACAAGTAATTCTGATATATCAAACATACATTTTCTGCTATTGACCTTTTCAATGCGTAATTAGGACACCACAGACAATATACGAAAAGGAGAAGATGTGGGGTTATTTTTGTATTGTTTGTGGTGACTTATTTGAAACTGATCATTAAAAAAGCCCAGGTAACTTTTTCCTCTCAGCTTTTGGCGAGGATGTGGCTATCCCTGTTGTGCAGTTGTTACCAAAATGTTCATCTTCATATTGGGGTGAACACAATATTTAACCGTTAGCGACAGGATGATTTTTGTTATTACTTTGTTCATTTCAATACTTAACCAAATATTTGTTGCATAAGCTAACAGCCCTAGTCTCTCTCAAGATGCTTGTGAGGGCATACATATTCAAGATATAAATAGAACAAATAACAGTGATCGCCTGTTGTAAAAATAGACTACTTTAATTAAATTTGTGAAGAGAACAATTTGTGTTGCAATACTTGTAGGCTGAACTTCGTTAGCAGTTGGTGATTAAAACAGTTGTAATAAAACTAAACTTTTGATATAAATTCGAAGTTACCTATGCGCAATGAGAGTCTGACCACTTGATGAAGAGATGGACAACCAAATCTCTTCCCAATCTCCTCAATATCGGATCCAAACTCGATCAATTTGACAGTCAACTTCTCGCCCCACTTGATAAGCGCGTCATCCGACAGGAAGAATAGCAAACTGCCTACATTGACAGAAGACCAGACACTATTCTGGTGTTCTAGGGCACACGAAACACCCCTATTAATGTAAAAGGATTACATTTGTACGTTTAACCACCATCAAATCAAAAGTGTAACAGGCCATTGAACATATAAAATTGCAACGGTTATCACCAGCAATCAGGTGTTAATTGCCATGAATATGGCATTTGCTCAGCAGGTAATTTGTTTAGGACTTTTCAGATATCAGAATATAAAAGTTCCAGTATGGGTTTTAAGTTTTGCAAGTTAAAGCAGTGATTTTATAAGCATTTGGATCAAGTCATTTAACTATTTTTTTTAAATTTTTTGCAGTCTTAAAGTATTTCTCAGGCAGCTGTGATTGTATAGAACACTGCAAATGTTGAATGTTATGATGTAAGTGAGATAATAAATAATTGTAGACAATTTTGTCATTTCACCATTGTCTTACACACACATATGCATATATGAAGCCGAAATGATTTAATTTATTCTTTTAGTTATAAAATATATTTTTATTAACAAAAATATGAAAAGGGAACTTTGAAAGCCACAGAACACGACAAATATGAATATACGGCAGGCTCGGTTTGATTGAGCCTGTTCATGGGCAGTAATGGGATTGCATATTACTGCCCACGCCGCCTAGCCCCATAATTAAGACAAACACATAGATATATGACACGTTTGACCATTTACTTCATGGATACACATATAATCACACAGCCGACCAGTATGTACCCAGATCACAGATATAACAGAAGATCTATACTGTTCGCTTCTTGGTAAGAAACAGTAAAATTAATCTAAATCCTGATCAGACTGAACGGATCTGCGAGCTTATCAGAATCTATACTGGTCGCTCATGTCATAAAAGCTATGTATGTAGAGTAACAGGTTTACGTTTTACGTTTTTCTTTGCAATCCTACTGGTCACGTGGGAAGGTAAAATGACCGGTTTAAAAATATGTGTCTACTCCGAAAAAAGAAGTGTTAATCAAATTCGGATTCAGTCTGATATTCTTATTTTTAATTAAATTATTGCAAATTGAAATTATAGGTAATGATTCAGCCATTAAGTTACCAGTTTTTTTAATGTAAAGTTAGTAGATAATACGGAGAACAGATGTATTTTCCTGTATGCAGCATTCTGGAAGAAAGACACTGATGAAAAATGTTTGGGTTTTTTAACCCGGGGAGAAATCTGAACCAACGTTTTAAAGACCATGTGAGATACAAAGGTCTGTTATTGATTTGTGTAAATGTTTGTCTCAAAGAGAAAGAAGTATGCGAAGATATATAAGGTGACCGATTAGAAGGTTACAAGTGGATTTGTTTTTTGTTTTCTTTACATGTGAGAGAATCTCAAAAGTTTGAGTCCATCTATGATAAGCACTCGCCTGAGCTCTTTAAAACATACACGCTAACGTTTGTTTACCGCCACTGACCGTCTCAAAACGGGTTCCGCATCAAGAAGATTTTTTTCTTTTTTTCCATTATTATCAAGTGAATTTAAGATTATAATGAATATATTTGTAAATCTATTTTGAAGTTCTTTGCTTTCTTAGTAGCATGATCTGGACGTTTGTATATGTTAAGTTGTTTTTAAGTTTTCTTTGCAAGCTACGGTAAAACTAGAAGCAAGTCATGAAGATTTATTAATATAAAGTCTTACTCATTATATCCATTAAAGAACATCGCGAGACTCTGCCAGTTGTTCTGTGAAGCAAGCTTCTGGATGACTTTGTTCCAGATTTCTGATTCCTCCTCACCATCCGGAATCTCCAGCTGGTCCGTCAACAACTTCCCCATGGCATCTGGAATAAAGTTTTAACCATTTTCACAAATCAAACTGTTAACTGCAAACTAAAACTTTACGGTCTTTATTATTAAACACAGACTGACCAGTTCCGGACTTAAAAATTTAGTGATAGGTGGAAAAAAAAAGATTTTATACGAGAAAATACGTTTATAAAGCTCTGTAACTGTCATTTTTGTAATAGCATGCGTCTACGTAAAAAAATAGATCATTATAATGGTTGATAACGGTTACTAAATTAAATAATTGGGATCACATTTGAATTTGGGATGTTGTTCGTGTGTAATATATTGTAACTGTGGAGGACAGATAAAAATACAAAGGCTTTATGATCATAAAGACAATCAAACTTTGTGATGTGCTCGTTTACTTTCTTTTATTTCTGCTATCGTTGCTTCTATATTTGCCACTGATCGTTCCAAGACAATAGCATTTACTTTTCAATGAACGTAATATTTGCATCAAACAATAAAAATTAAAGAAAACATTTTGCAAGTTTTATCGCCGATACTTAGTTTAATTCGAAACTGCACGTGCAATTTAAAATCACTACTGCAACAAGGAATTTGTCAACAAGTCTTTTGCGGAGATTTGATTTATAAAGGCAATGTTTATTTGTCCACGTTATTCGCAACAACAAAACTATCTGTAAATTCAAAAAAGAAAGTGACCAACATGATATTCTACAACGCTCTATCGTTATGCTAACCTCTTTGTTTGCAAGACGATGACAGGGGGTTCTTTATGTTTATGAAGGCTTACAGGGAAATCTTGTAAAAGAATCTGATAACTCGATCTGATTGTATCCTTTTCATCGTGTTCTTGCTGATTTGACTTCAGGGGATCAAGTCTCCGTAAGGCCATCGAGTTCTCATCTTTTTACTCGACAATGCAAGTAACTTTTTATGCTTAAAATGTGTGTACGTATTTGCATGCATTACTGTCGAGTTAATGGTTGGGTTGAAGCTTTCTGAACAAGACAACTTGTACTGCTTTTTCATATGAGAACTGGTATGGGCAAGCGTGAGGTTGGCGAACTTGGAACATGATTTAAACCTCCGGTGGAATATATTTTTGCCACTGACGGTAACCCCTCGGATTCTCTCTTTTCGTTTATTGTTTGTTGTGTCTTACATATATTTGAAATTGATCTTCTCATAAATGCTTACTCTCTTTTCATCTACACTTTGTGGCTGCGATGGGAGGCTGTGTGTACTAGGTGGCAAATCCATATATGCATATTTCACATTTTTATGTATGGTTTATATATTAATTGTTAGAATAAGTAATATTATAATACGTGTTCCTTTGCTGCTTTGAGAGACTATGTTTTCCGAAAGTGACTTGGAACGGCTAGGGCAAATCAAACTTGCCTCTGGTGATTTAAACTTTGTTCTAGGGTGCACCGACGTCGTACTTGCCCCGGAATATTCTCACGAACACACTTGAAAGTTTTTCTTGGTGACTTTACTTCAACATACTAGAAGAAAGACATTTACCAGTAATAAGTGTTCTTGGCACAAGAGTGCAGATTTCTGTCAGGAAATTGACAATATCGTGACTATTTTCTTCACCACGAATCGCCATTTTGAGACCCTCTACTAGGTATGGAAGAGCTCTTTGTCCATTGTTATGACCACCATTGACTGCTTGACTTGCCATCCAGTAACCCTGAATATCCAAAGTCATGTCAAGAAGCTTTGGGAACACAACTCTGACGTAACGGATTACCTACAGAGCTAACCCACATTATTTTTAATTGCTTTTAACAAGACTGGCCTTTCGGTAACCACAAAACACATCAATCAATCAATCAATCAATCAATCAATCAATCAATCAATCAATCAATCAATCAATCAATCAATCAATCAGTCAAGCAAGCAAGCTATGCTATATAAAATACCAACAAAACATTCTAAATACTTGATAGTATACTTCTACATGTCGAATAAGAAATAGCAAGTTGTTGCGAAATTTTTATTTGTATGACTTACACAATATCTGACTAATATTTGTCCTTTAGGATTCTTTTAAATTTATTGAAATACTTAAGACTTAAATAATAGGTTTTACTTCTTAGCACGGATATGTATTACTGTGCGACAGGAAAAGTGTAATATGTTCGTTTAACGTATTGAGCCTTTCGCCATTCATTTGCCACAGACAAAAAAGTTTGATGAAACTGCATTGTGCCGTTTGAGAGATTTTTATATTTGTCTTTTTTGTCTATGGCAAAGCAATGGCGAAAGGCGCAATACCTTGACAACTTTAAACCTGTGTGTTACTTCTCAGTTACTGTGTTCTTAAATAAACATTTCATTTAAAATGACAGTAGAATTATAAGCAAACTATGAAGTTCAATGTGTTTTCAAATATAAAAATACAGAAATTCAAACACAGATAACAAGCGTATTAACTGACAGCATATATCAACAAACTAAAAAAATGTCCAGATTGAGAAATGAAAGAATCACTTTTTAGATTATTCGGATACCCACGTGTCTTAAAAACCTTGATTGTTTAGATATTTAAGTGTCTTAAAAACTTTTATTGTTCCGATATCCACGAGTCTAAAAAGCTTTGTTAAGATATTCACGTGTCTTAAAACCTTCGATTGTTCGGATATTCATGTATCTAAAACTTGGATTGTGTCGATATTCACGTGTCTTAAAACCTTTAATTGTTCAGATATTAATGTATCTAAAAACTTTAATTGTTTTGATATGCGTGTGTCTAAAAACTTGGATTGTTCAGATATTCATGTGTCTAAAAACTTTAATTGTTCAGATATTTATGTGTCTAAAAACTGTAATTGTTCAGATATTCATGTGTCTAAAAACTTTAATTGTTCGGATATTCATGTGTCTAAAAACTTTGATTGTTCAGATATTCACGTCTCTAAAACGATCACTCTGAACAATCCTTACAGACCTTGGTGAATGTAGGACAAGACTCAATCGCGTAAAGGGCATCTCTCTCCGCCTCTTTAAACTGCTTCATTTTGAGAAACACGAGCGACCGGTTGCACAACAGTTTGTGATGTTCCTCTGCGATATTTGGCAGTTTTGGTAATAGCTCGAAGCCTCTGAGAGCTCTGTTGTATATTGGCAGGGCTTCTGTGAAGTTGTTATTGTTAAGAGCATGTTCGCCATCTTTCTTTAAAATTTGAATGAATGCATAAACTTGTTCAGCTGAAATGACAAAAGTTTTTGTTTAATAAATGTACTCACAAATTAAAATACTATTATAGCTGCGTTATTCTAGCCAATGATTACATCATCAGCGGCACCTTCTTGCAAATCTAACATTTTTTGTTATAAACACAGCTTCTGAAGAGTTTCGCTTTAGCAATTCTATATTAATGTTGAAACATCATGTACTTTTAAAAAAAATTGCGTTAATATCTTATCGAAGTTTATAGAAACAAAATAAAGTTATGGTGTTGCGCTATTTTGTATGACAATACTTTTAATATTATGGCCTGCTTTTAATACATACGATCAGGGGGATATTGGATGCCCAATTCCTTACATCGGTGGTACTTGTGCCACTCTTGGGCATTATATGGTTGGCATGGCCGTCTATGCCCATCTCCTCCAGGACTGTGTGACATTGTCTACAGATTCACTTTCCTCCGAGACATACTAGTAGATTCACTGAAAAACAAACAGTTTTCTTCATTTATTACAAAATAGGTTATATGCATTCCCAAGAAATTAAAATATATTGCGGCAACACATGCTTACTTCATACACAGATTGGTGGGGATATGTCAAAACCAGCCTCAAGCTATTGTCCTTACGAAACAACGTATGTAGAACAAATATAAAGGACCCGTCAACATTCATTAATACACGGTTTGGGACCGTACTCCAGATATAAAAGCGTTGTATGTCGTAACACCACTGGGAAAAGTAACCAGAGGTTAGACTACTCAGCTCATAGGACACTTATCAGACCTATTTTGATTTTGTGTTTCCCGTAATTAAGACAAGTTATTATAAATGTACAAGAACCAACAAAAAGTTCAAGAAATGATGTTCGATTTGTAAAAATGCACCGTTGCTCACAGGAAAAATTGTTACCTAAGAACAAAAAATCTAGTTTCTTTGTAAGTCTCTTCCCAAAATGAACATTCCGAATCGGCAGTTTTCTTAACTTTTCCCCATGTACTCGCATGCAAAGTTTTAGCAAGATAAACAGACAATTGAGTATGAATTCTACAGCGACAAAAATGCACGCGCCCAGTTAAATGGGTATAGTATTTTAGTGTTCTGGATATACCGAGAACGTTGAAAGTACTGTACTTAGTATTATTCTACATCTAATAAATTCATCCAATTAGCGTCCTTTAATTGTACCACGTGACCGTCCAATATTTTCCCGTATTGGATCCAAAAATGTCCGTATTTTTTTCATATTGGATGATTAAGTGCAAATGCACTTTACCATTGTTTTACAACGGTAAAAGCCGTTGACCGTAAAAATGATCCGAATGAAAAAAACACGTGGTCGTGTAGGCGCTTGTCTTTAAATACACACTGAGACGAGTAAAGCGTCTGGTGACAGTGACTCATTGTTGTCGTCTGGTTCAATCAGACAATGTCATCATGTTATTGGACCGTACAATATGGCATATATATGGAATAGTCTTTAAACGCTTGTAAAGTCATGCTTCATTTATTAGATGTAGAATAAAAAGGTTATTAGACGTTTTACTGTACAATACGGGATATATTTGGACTCGTACACAGCTTGAAAAGTCATATTGGACTCGCCTAACGGCTCGTCCAATATGACTTTTCAAGCTGTGTACTCGTCCAAATATATTCCCGTATTGTACAGTAAATCGTCTAATAACCTATAATTATAATGCACATGATTTTAGTACGTGATGATATTATCATTTTACAAAGTAAGAACAAAAGTAGATGTGTACAATTATTTCGGTTTGCTCTGACAGTTGAATTTAATAGTTTTTCTCACACTTGATTTTACAAAAACTTATTTTAACTTGAATACAAAATATTCTACTTTTTAATTTAAAATGTGTCGAACCTGCTATAATATTTTTTAACCAAGCACTGACTAATTTCATATATTTTGATTTCCCTTTTTAGACAGACCAAGCCATCTAACCACCATGCGGAAGATATGCTTTTTCTACATCCAAAGAAAAGGTTTACCATACAATAGCCGAATTCAGTGCTTGTCGATATATGCAGTGTGCAAACATGGATTTGACTCACTCTACAACCGTATTTTGTTAAGGTTTGTACGGTTAACAATATACGACTCCGTTTTGTATTTAACCAATTTGTCTGTAATTGCAATTAACATACAATGTCGATCTTGTGATAGGTACATCAACCGTACAACATCACTATAACAGATGAAACATGGAACTGTATCAACGCACACGAGCTGAATGGTACCCTAGTTGAACGATTGAGAAGTGTTATCTACAAAACGAATGTACCTCGAACAAATGTATTAACAGACTTCACCATTTCTGTTATATTTCGATAAGTTTTTAAAGAAATAACGTTAAGCATCTGTGGTTATTTCAATGCAAGTAATGAATATGTCATTTGATCTAGTTTTGTGCTTACTAAAGGCTGTTACTTTTTGAAATTTGTTAATTTAATAAAAATAACGAGTATTTCGTTGACTTTTGCAAACAGACATATACAAATAGAAAAATAGAATTCATTTAAATATATAAATTCAAATAATTAGTCTGTTTGTTTAGTAAATGCTTTTTATAAACCTAAGCGATGTATAATTGCAATCAGTGATCGCGATGGTTAGTTCGAAACAATATGGTAACTGTCCGAAATGAATCATCATTGAAAACGGTACTTCTATATATGTCACTAGTACGTATATCTAAAGTAATGGAAAAGCTATTTACTGCCCACAATGTATACTATTATTTGTGATTGCAGATGTGCATGTTACATGTAATACTGTACGTATTGCATTCGTTATCTATACTCACATTTCTGTTGTTATTCCTATTTACATGTTAAGATATATATCACTACTCAAAACTTTTGTAGTCCGGATGTTTTCCCGCTAAGATAATTTTATGATCATGTTTCAGGACGATAATTCAACACGGATGTTAAATTCATCGCCTTTAACAAATAAACAACACACACTACTTAATGTATCATAAACTGTTTGAAAATGTTAACCTAAACAATAAAAACAAGAGCTATCACTGAAGGTGATTAATACCCCCGCAATACAGCTTTGTCAGAGTATACAGAAATAATGTTCGCATCTTTTTAAAATGCGACACAAATTGTGCATGTTTGTCATCTATATATAAAAATCTATGTATTCGGTGAACAGGAAGTTAGGTGAGCAAGGAGCATTAAATCGCTTTACACCATATGGGAATATATGATAAAGCATTAAGCAAAATATCAGGCTGCTGCATGTTTCAGTTGCTAAGAAAACTACAACAGAAATTGTGCATGTCAACTATGTGCACAAATCTAAGTATTCTGTAAACAGGAAGTAGATGAGCAAGGAGCATAAAATCGCTTTACACCATATGGAACTATAGGATAAAGCATTATGCAGAATATCAGGCTGCTGCATGTTATAGTTGCTTAGAAAACTGCGACGGAAATTGTGCAAGTATGTCAACTATGTGCACAAATGTAAGTATTCGGCAAACAGGAAGTAGATGAGCAAGGAGCATAAAATCGCTTTACACCATATGGGACTATAGGATAAAGCATTTTGCAAAATATCAGGCTGCTGCATGTTATAGTTACTTAGAAAACTGCGACGGAAATTGTGAATGTATGTCAACTATGTGCACAAATCTAAGTATTGGGTAAACAGGAAGTAGATGAGCAAGGAGCATAAAATCGTTTTACACCATATGGGACTATAGGATAAAGCATTATGCAAAATATCAGGCTGCTGCATGTTATAGTTACTTAGAAAACTGCGACGGAAATTGTGCATGTATGTCAACTATGTGCACAAATCTAAGTATTCGGTAAATAGGAAGTAGATGAGCAAGGAGCATAAAATCGCTTTACACCATATGGGACTATAGGATAAAGCATTATGCAAAATATCAGGCTGCTGCATGTTATAGTTGCTAAGAAAACTGCGACGGAAATTATGCATGTATGTCAACTATGTGTAAAAATCTAAGTATTTGGTGAACAGGAAGTAGGTGAGCAAGGAGCATAAAATCGCTTTACACCATATGGGACTATAGGATAAAGCATTATGCATAATATCAGGCTGCTGAATGTTATAGTCGCTTAGAAAACTGTGACGGAAAATTAACATGCCTTTTGGTTGATGTAATGCACCTTTATAGTAACAAACCCTAAAATATTCGGCAAACAGGAAGTAGATGAGCAAGGAGCATGAAATTGCTTTACACCATATGGGACTATAGGATAAAGCAATATGCATAATATCAGGCTGCTGCATGTTATAGTTGCTTAGAAAAATGCGACGGAAAATTAACATGCCTTTTGGTCGATGTAATGCACCTTTTTAGTAACAAAATCTAAAAGTATGCGGCAAACAGGAAGTAGATGAGCAAGGAGCATGAAATTGCTTTACACCATATGGGACTATATGATAAAGCAATATGCAAAATATCAGGCTGCTTCATGTTATAGTTGCTGAGAAAACCGCGACGGAAATTTTGTTACGGACGGACGGACGCACGGACGGACGGACGGACAAGGGTAAAACAGTATAACCCCCTCTTCTTCGAAGCGGGGGTATAATTACAAACTACAAAATTGGCTCTTTTCAAATTTTAAATAGTATATAACTCAAAAGTTATCAACTTTGAGCTGTCCAATTTATTATTGTTAGTTATAAATAACGATATCTTTATATTTAAATTTATATTTATTTAGTTTCAGTTCAAAGTTTGACATTATCTTGAAATGTTTACCTTTGGCGTTTCAAGAAGCTTTTTAATTTGCTATTCAAAATTAGAGCACAACATCTATTCTATACGGCGCAAATCTAGCTTAAGGTAAGACCTGTGTAATGAATACCTATATCCAGAAGAGTATCCAAGGGAGGTAACTATAGTAGTAAATTAGTTTAGATTTCTCTCATGCAAGAGGACCAGGGTTCAAATCCCACTGGAAGCTAATTTTTTTGGAAGCCTAGAGCTTAAATAATTGGCATATTTCTTTTTTTCCTGTGTAATTCTGTCATTGAATATAAAATTCTCATGATTTAAACTAAAATAAGCAAAATAATCAAGATTAAAAGGGGTTTTCGCTATCAGAATAGTGTTTATTCAAGTCATCAATTTGAAAATTTCTAAAACTGGACGGTAAACTTCTCTGAAATTTTGTTTAAATTTTGTTTAAGGTATATAGTTAAAAAATGGTAAAGTTTGGTATATTGCACCAATCAGGATTTTGCACAATTTTCATTAATTTAGTCTCGTGAAATATAAAAAATGCATTTTTTAATTTATTTGGTCAAAAAATGTCATTTTAAGATAAATTCTGTATTTATATATTATATCTTAAATTGGTTTAGTAAAATATAACATATTTTGGATAAACTGTAAAAAAATTAGGGTTGAATTTATCAATAACAAAAAATTTTGTCACCGATTAAAGGAATTGAATACTTTCACGTTTTTTCTCACTTTTTTAAATAAAAAAAGCTAAAAATCTCAAAAACTACACGGTAAAAATCATTAAAATTTTGCATACAAGTCAGTGGTATGAAGCAGTTGATGAAAATACAATCAGATGTTGGATTCTTAATAGTGCCTATTACAAAGGTCTTACCTTAAACAATACAGCAATAGATGAGTCTTACATTATGCTAACATGCCGCGAAAACCGACTGGAATTTCTTCACACCGATTGTTTGCTAGAGCTTTTCATATCGGCTTAAACATTGCCAAACGTTTTAGTCGACATCGATGAGGTGATCGCAAAAAATCATTTGGTTACGGCATTACCTAGTGTCTATCCACTTCTATGAAATATTCACACGGCCCATACATAAAATACATATTTTTATAATTATCTACCATCAACTTGTACCTTTTCTCGATCTAACGCTAAAATCTTCTTTGTTTTGTTTGCGTCGTCTCAAATATTTACTTTGACAGCCATGATGCTTCCGAATGGCTTCGGTCAGTTTACGGAAATCGCCGATCGCAAGTTTTGCAACGATTTCTTCGATTGGCTGGTAGTCTAAAACGCCAGCCAATCGGAAAAACAATTGCAAAAAATGACATCGTCGTATTCCGTAAACTGACCGGAGCCATTCGGAAGCATTATGGCTGTCAAATATAAAATAATAAAATTTATAACTACGTAAGTTAGTACTAATGTTACTTATTTCCCACATTTACAGCAAAGTTAGTGCAATGACCATCTACCAGTGTTCTTCACACGAAAAATTGTGAAGGGACAAATTTTAAACTGTAATGATTATGTAACTATCAGGTCTTTGAAAAATTATTCAAAAGATGGTTTTCTGGAACAACTCCAATTAGCCAATTGGGATAGTATTTTTATGTCCAGTTGTGTAGATACTGCTTGGCAAAATTTTAAAACTATTTTTCATCAGGTTTTAAATACTTTAGCCCATATAAAAAAGTAAGGCTGAAACAAAGGACTGAACCATGGCTAAATTCTGATATCTTAGCATTAATAAAAGAAAGAGATACTTTTTTGTATAAATTCAAGAAAGAAAATGATAAAAATTTTTATACTCATTATTGTAAGTATAGAAATCTTGTACAAAGGGAGATAAAACAAGCAAAGGCAGAATATTTAGTAACTAGTATTGAAGAGAACAAAAATAACACAAAATCACTTTGGAAACAACTTAAGAATTTGGGATATAGTAATAAGTCTAAAAGCAATCCAAATATTGTACTTGATATTGAAAATGAGATATGTTTTGACAACAAAAAGTACAGGAATAGACAACGTTCCTGCTAGGTTTTTAAAAGATGGAGCAAGTTTTCTTAAAATACCCATAACTTTTATTATCAATAAGTCAATTGTTGAAAATCGAGTACCGGTTGAACTGAAATCTGCCCGAGTCAAAACCCTACATAAAAAGAACAGTAAAACTGATGTAGGAAACTACAGTCCAGTTAGCATTATATGTATTGTTCTAAAATTCTGGAAAGAGCTGTATATAACCAACATGAAAATTATTTGGTAGAAAATCATTTACTATATGAATTTCAATCTGGGTTTAGAACTAGCTTTTCGACAGATTCCTGTCTGGTCTTTCTTACAGATTGCATAAGGGCACAGACTGTTAAAGGCCTATACACTGGCATGATACTGCTTGATTTGCAAAAAGCTTTTGACACGGTCAATCATAGTATTCTCTGTAGTAAATTAAAGGCCATGGGAGTTGAATCTGTGGAATGGTTTAGTTCATATTTATCAGGTAGAAAACAACAAGTACATGTTAATGGTACTTTATCTAGCTCAGAAAGTATTACCTGTGGGGTTCCGCAAGGAAGTATTCTTGGACCTCTTCTGTTTCTATGCTATGTAAATGATATGGCAATTAGCATTAGTACAGAATGCAAATTATTGTTGTATGCAGATGACAGTGCCATTATTTTTTCTCACAAATGTCTGGAGGAAATTAGTAGGAAATTGGGATTGGAACTCGAAAATTGTAACAAGTGGCTAATTGATAATACATTATCATTGCATCTAGGTAAGACTGAATGTATTCTTTTTGGTAGTAAAAGTAAATTGAGAAAGGTTAAAGATTTCTCTGTCTCGTGTGGTAATAATATTATTAAAGCTCAACTGTCTGTTAAATATCTTGGTCATGTTTTAGACAATACTTTATCAGGTATGACATGTGTTAATGATGTTATTAAGAAGGTGAATGCTAGACTAAAATTTTTATATAGACAAAACAGTGTGCTTGATTTTGACATGAGGAAAACTTTGTGTGACTCACTGGTTCAATGTTTGTTTGACTATGCCTGCAGTGCTTGGTACAATGGTTTGAGTAGAACCTTAACACTGAAATTGCAAAGAACTCAAAATAAGGTTGTTAGATTTATTTTGAATATACCATCAAGAACATCATTCAGTAACAATGATTTCAAAAGAGTTGGTATGTTAAAAATAGAGGATAGAGTCAGACAACTAAGTCTCAATCATGTACACAAGATTTTCTACGGGAAAAGTCCTGTTTATCTGAAGGATAATTTTACGAAAAAGTCAGATATTCATGCATATCATACTTGAAAAAGGAACTATAATTTCTATGTCCCTTATGTAAATTCAGTTGCTGCTAGTACTTTTTACTACAATGGTGTTTTATCATGGAATTTACTTCCTGAAAACTTACAGTCTATTGAAAGACACTCTAAATTCAAACAAGAAGTCAAAAAGTACTTCTTGGACCGATATTAATTTTATTTTTATCATCAGGGTTTATTCACACTTGCACTTTTACGCAAGTAATGTAGTTGTGGTACTTAAACCAATTCAGTCTAATTATGAGGTAGCTAGATCTTCTGCCTTGAAATTTCACTGACATCACACATCTCAAATAATTGCTGCCGTCTTGACATTGCCCTTCATTTCATTCATGTATTTTGTTTCTTTTTACGTATGTTAGTCTTGTCTGTCTTTTTCATGGTGTTGTATTTATTATGTCCTGGACCCCATTGGAAATAAGTCAATTTGACTTTCATGGGCTATCCATGCATGATATTTCTAGTCATTACAAGTGCACCAATAACAGACTAATTTCTTTTTTAAGAGGAGGCATACCTGGAACATAGTTGTAGTTAGACTGGCTTGGGAATTCAGTACCATTCTTAGTAGTTTTACAATTGTGTTTTAGTAGTTTTACAATTGTGTTTTTTACTTTTACATGTAGCTAATTGTATTTTACATGAGTTAGTTACCATTGATATTGTAATTTATCTTAATAATATGGGGTCAAGTATCTGTCTTAATTCTTGATATGTTTTATATGTTGTTATATGGTATTGTAATGTCTAATGATTGAATGCAAAATAAATCTATCTATGAATTATTAATACTTCCATATATGCCTACCTACATTGTACATTCGTAACCAACAAAAATTGTTCAATGTTTTTACGACTCAAAACGCCTATATATCCGGTGTACGGTCCCATACCGAGAAAGAGGGAGAGAGTAAACACCAACACCTATATCAGGGAAACTAAAACTAGATCTTTTGCGATGATTTATTATTTCTGTCAATTTATATTGTTTTCTTTTTAATAAATTTCATGTTCTACGTTCGGTTTGAGTCTCAACATCTTGCAACAAAACGCCATAGGTTATTGTACATCAAGTGTTTACCTGATAAAGTTATCGGGTTGTTCCGCAATTCCAGAACTGTCCGTAAAAGTTACTTTTTGTGTCACTATGTGGTTGGTGTGAGTTAACTGGGTTGAGATTAAGTCATCCTGAAAATAACATACACATGTATAGCTCATCACAAACAATGATGCTAGCAACGAGTAAGTTTAGTGTTTTGTTTATCCATATATTACAAATTTTGTCTGTATTCCTGTACATAACTACACTTAAAGGACTTGTGATTCTTTAAATTTACTTCTTTTATTATTTTTAATATTACAACACTACATTCACATTTTACGAAATTTAACTTACAGCTTTTTAGCAAGATTTGTTATATTATACGTTACTAAGATGAAAGAAATTCTTACATGTTAATCTATTAAGCTTTACCTGCCAAAATTAGCGAACACGCAATTCTCCTCTAAAAAGGAAAACAAACAAACAAACTTAAACTCAATGTACTTGTGCAAATAGATCTACTTTGATAATCAATACTTAGTTGTTAAAAATAGGATATAACATTTTCGAAAATTGATCGATCGCAGTGAATCGTTTTTCAAAAAAAAGGCACCAACAGACAGGGAAACAATCAAACGGTTTGAAATTGGAGCGCGTCACGGGAAAAGGTACCTTCGGTCATTTTAGTGATATTTTAGTGTTTTTTCTAATTTAGAAAGAACTTACACTATAAATGAATTTCTTATAACTAATATGTGATTTAAAAAAACAAAACATTTTGACAATAAAATGGTATTTCTACCGCGAAATGCTTAATAAAATTTGTCGTATGCTCAAATTTATAAAGTCATTTTAAAGATTGACGTCAACTGTCCGAATGTACATTTTCCCATGACGCGCCCCAATTATTAATACATTGTAACTTAATTTGTGAATGTTAGGTAATCGCCTTTGTTTTTAACTTGTAGTTTCGATTTGATCAAAATGAAAAGATTTAAACCGATTACGTATAAGTAAGCAATAACAAAGAGATCTCTGTAGTGACATTTAAAAGTTGTATGCACAATAAAGAAATGCATTTATAATATATAAGAATATTTTTCTGTTACTAATTACAGTTAATTCACATATTTCCCTATATAAATACATGTACACATCTATTTGTTGTAATGCATTTTTGTGCTGAGTTTAATGGCAAAGGTTTTCCGTTCGATCCCTGTTGGATCCATGCAAAATATTTATCTTTAAATCTTATTTCATGTCAGTTATAGGCATAATGCCATTCTGTCATAGTTGTAGCTTATTTCATGCAAATGCAATTGCATATTAAATTAAAAGTTTGCAACTTTTTTTAACCCCCGTCCCCCACTTCCAAAAAAGTTCTAACCATTACTCTTAGTTGTAAAAAATAAAACGTGCCGACAGGATTTTCCAGTGACAGGGTGGGTAATCAAACTGCACCGTACTATACCTTTTGTAAACAAAAGTCCGCCATCTTGGATGAAAATTGGTAAGTTTTTTTACTTTTACTCATTTAATAAATAACTCGAAAAATTGAGATATAGCTATGAACCTGCTACACATTTTTCCGAAACTTTTGGTACCTAGATGGAATATAAACTCTAAGTGGAACCAGAGTTACCCTGGTCTTCGAAACTGAATTGGCGAGATATAAGCAAGAATGTTCAGGGTAAAGTGCAGGGAACTTTGTCATTTTGTATGTTTTTCGTCAAGAAAGGTAGTTTTGTCTGTAATATCACCAAAAATTGAACTCCATTTTAAATTTCATGTCCCAAGACAATTTTTTGTCAAACAAAACACTATTTCGCAGCAAAATTAGCAAATATCCCTTAAGGTGCAGTTGACTTTTTTCCCCAACTAAACATAAAACATTGCCGTCGTATTTCACTGACTAATATGACCATATAAACACATGTCTGACACGTAATCAATTAAAGAAAAATAATATATTATTGTCCAACAATATTGACCTGGCACTTCATTAATTTTCGTAAAGGTCATTGGATAAACACGGGTATCAGCGAATACACCGACATATTTATCCAATTTACACGTCAGTGATGTGTGTAGATGCCGGACAACCGATTCGAAGTAGATCGTAACACATAACGAATACGGGGTCAAATGCAAGAGAGCCAGGTCAATATTGCTGGACAATATTATACTGCAAAGAAATTTCCTTGAATTTGATTGGATAATTTGCCGCTGATGTATATCCGTATTAACGGATCGGCCGTAGATATCAACTGCACGTGCCTTAATTTCCCCGTCTGGCCTCCCACCTTTTGTTGTCGTCAGCCATTTTGTTTTGAATTCCGTAAAAATGCATAATTTGAAGCCGATCTTGTAAATTATAAAGCGGTATGCTTAGGGATTTCTAAAATTGTTACAGAAAATATTTCTGTTATGTTTTTAACGTTGAAAACGATCTGATTATTTTCAAATTTTGTAAATAAAAATCAAATGGATAGTGCATTCAATTTCTATAGAAGTGACGTCATGCAGGTAAATTAATGACGTGAGACATGTAATTATTAAGGTTCTCAGAGGGGAATAATGCCGTTCGGCATTAAATAAGCGAAATAATAGAAAAATCGATGTTTTCCTATTATTTTGTCTGAAAAAGTCTTTGCAGTATAATAAAACAATTATTTGGTTTCTTGAAAGGGTATGTGAGGATGTATTGCCGGTCTGTGTGTCATATTATCCCTCGCCTGCGGCTTGGGTAATATGACACCCAGATCGGCAATATATCCTCACATTCCCTGTCGAGAAACCAAATAACTATATAACATTTGGGAGACTCCTCAATATCAAATTCCGGCTTAAAACATGTATTGTTTTGATCCGCTCCTCTGAACTTTGGCTTGTTCAGTTGTCACCGGTCAACGAAAACAACTCTCGGCTTGCGAATTTTTTATTTAATTCTTTAAGCTGGTAAAAAAATCGTTTGTGTCAAAATAATAAAGTAATATTGGCAGTGAAACAGCTATTGCTTTAACGGCCGGTGCCTGATTGTAAAAATATTCTTAATTAAACTTAATCATTATACATGTATATTTAGGAGACCAACACGGATAGTTTCGTATGTTGAAATTACCCGGAAATCGCTCTTTCATCTAGTTGAAAACACATAATTGACAGTATAATAATACCATAGATTCAGTAAATATAAATCTACCCTTCAATACAGTTTTACAGCTCATTTCATTTAAACTGAGGACTGCACCTCTGTTTCAGTTTGACGAATTATAGATGAACAACTTTATTTCGCGAAACTGATTTTTCTACTCAGTCTGACTCATAACTAACAAGATATTTATGACCTGTAGGCTTTTGTGGCCAGTATGCCTCAAACTCGTTAAGATCAATGACTGCTGAAATACACAACATCTTATGTGGACAAATTCCATAGATTTCTCTTTTTTTTCACGTTTCCGCTTCAGTGCATCTTTTCATGAATGTTAAAGGTCTTAAACGTATCAATACTTTAAAAGCACCGTGACTACCACCCGTAATACCGTCCGCGATGAAGACAAACCCGATATTGAGACCACTATTTCAGTGTGTTTCTTTACAGTTCTGCAACATTGCCACCCAACATAAAAACCTAAAGACCACATGACCCAGGTGTAATGATCATCGCCCTATACCCACGACCGATCCATACCCGTTCCTCTGCATTCATCGCACGAGCAGAACACTGGGATAGTCGAGCGTGGGTATCCGACCATGTTTAACGATAGGAAACGTCATTAATGGGGGGACTTCATTTGCCTATTCAGGGCTTGGCCGGTTTTGATTCGATCATTTGATCCGGCATGACGAAAGACGCATTTTCGCCATTTTAGGCCGTCGCACGCCGCATAATTGCGTTAGGTCATTGCGCTGTCGGCCAAGCCGAAAAGTGATTTCGGCCTTAACCCGCAATGAATGATTAGAAGTGATTTGCCGGGCCCCGTTGAGTAATCGGCATACGCATAACCTGGTGTAGGAAGTTTGCCCATTGCTGTAATGTTATTGTAATAAGAATGGTACCATTATTAAATTGATTTAAAGGAATCCGTTTTTTTAAATCTACGTTTTATTTACACGAAGTGTGGTGCTGTATGTAATAAACCAAACATCATTTCATTAAAAAAACACGAAAAAAAAAACAATATTCGGTAAACTAGCCAGTCACGTTACATTGACAAGTGATTTTTAAATATTAGCAACTGTTTTACAAATGTTTATAATTCCTTGTTCCTCTTAGGAAAATTACTCACTGGAAAAATATTTCACTCGCCCATAATTGCGCTAGAATCGAAATATAAATAGTTATAACAATATCACACAGGTCAATAATGTATTGTTGACAAAATATTTGTTTTGGCATAAATAGTCCGCTGAAAATATTAGTTATATATTCATAACAACGATAAGCTATTTACTATTTACATTTGGTATATACTGAGTAGGTTGTGAAGTGAATCTAGTAGTTAAGAGTAGGCGAAAATATGAAAAAAGAACCTGCATTTATTGCATACTGTATTAGTGAAATTCTTGTATATCACTGTCTTTTAAAAAGAACTACTGAGGCCAGAAATGTAATTTAAATTAAAGGTTTATTTGGTCCATTTATTAACATTGAGATCAGAAAGAAATGTGTTTAAACAGAAATAGTATCCCAAAATATCACGAATCGCTCCTGGTTGTCGGATTTTATCATCATATCGCGCTGTTATAAAACGCGATGTTTCTACAATCTAAAAAATATTGAATATTGAAATCTCTGAAAAACATAAAACCCAGCCAAAATTGCATGCACAACGCCTACGATTTTCCTTTACTGCCTTTTCGCATGCCAAACGTCTGACATTGAACCCAACCCTGTACCAACTGTATGCAACTAAAATATATATGTGGGAAATGCAACCAAAATATATCATGGAACCAAAAAGGTATACTTTGCGATAGTTGCGATATTTGGTTTCATACCGATGGCAAAGGGATAGATGATGAAACTTACAATTAAATTATCTGACTCCAGGTTTACTTGATTCTGCCAGCACTGTGGCCCCAGTAATTACTTATCACCTCTAGTGGATTTACTAGACTCCCTCCGTGATACTACAGTATTCCTACCCCTGGCATGCATGGTGCATGATTCATCCTCGCACATGCTTTCACCCCTTTAAAAACAAGGTAATAACAGTTTTAGCCTTAACAACTCAAATACAACACATTGCCCTGTCTCACAAGCAACCTCAACGCCCAAACGAAAGAGAAAACAAAAAACTTAAATACTCCAAACGACTCACTGTACTAAACATTCACTGCAGATCCATTAAAAATAAAATACCAGACCTGCATGTTGTGATCGAACAGGTTAAACTTGATATTATTTACTTAACTGAAACTTGGCTCAAGCCCGATTATGAACTCGGAAATCTTCCCCGATAAATTAAATTACAATGTTTACAGAGAAGACAAAACTAATGGTCAAGGCGGGGGTGTCCTTATTGCTTTATCGAAATCCGTATTAAGTCAAGAACAACTCGAGTTAAAAAAAAAACCCTTATATTGAGCCCGAGTTAAAAAAAAAACCCTTATATTGAGCCCGAGTTAAAAAAAACCCTTATGTTGTGCTAGAATTAATATTACTGGAATGCGTAGCATTTATATTGGTGCATACTATAAAAAATGATAGTGACTCTAGCTGGGAGCGAACAGGCACCGTCACGGCGACAGCGCCTAGCCCTGCAATTCCTGCGACGCAACCAACTGAGCTAGCCGGAACAACCCCCCAAAAGGTTGATAGGATAGCCCTGAAATACGTAACAATCACTGCATGACACCGGTAACGGGTTAATCTACTGATAGCAGTACTGACTATATGTACGGGGAGACTTTTTACGGCCGCCACACTGCACAAATAGCGATACAGTGAATTTCAAATGATAGTGACTCTAGCTGAGAGCGAACCCGCACCGCCACGGCGACAGCGCCTAGTCCTGCAATTCCTGCAATATAAGCCACGCGAGATTGATGAAGAATCTTTGAACCAGCTATGGAACTCCATGAAAAACATACCTAAAATAGTACCGTATGGCTTTAAGGGGACTTCAACATGCCAGACATTGACTGGTCAAATGAAACTCTTAAACCTAATTGCAAAAACAAACTTGCCTTTGAAAACTTCTTAGAAAACATGGTAAATGTGAATTTAGAGCAAATGGTCTAAAAACCAACCAGAAACTCAAATACCCTGGATCTCCTTTTTACCAACATCCATCCCATGTACATTATTTATCCAACCAAAGCGTCTAATAAAGAGCTATAATAAAATCAACTGGCCTGATCTCAAGTATGACATTAAAAAATCTGGCGAAAACTTCTTAAGAGAAAACTTTACTAAACCAGATTTAGCCTGAAACTCATTTAAGAGACACCTAATCAACTTTGCTCACTCCATGTCCCATTGAAAATTTCCAAAACTCCTCGCTGCGACTTGCCATCGATTACCCCAAAACTCACCAGGTTTATTCACAAGAGAGACAGACTGTACAGTAAAATTAAACACTTACCCAGCCAAAATCTGAGCAATAAATACAAATTGTTAAAATCAAGTATACAAAAACAGATAAGAACGTCATATATGGTCATACATGGAAAGCATCATCTTTAACCATGACGCACAACCCGGCAGAAACAAAAAGTTCTACAAATGTATAAAATATAACAGAAACTAGAATTTTGGAGTTTTCCCCATCCCCCAAATCTGATGGTACAACCTTCACTGACCCTGTGGCTAAAGCCAAATGTTCTAAACAAACCATTTGAGTCAGTTTTCTCATGTTCACAACCACTTACCCTAAAACAATTATGTTCAGGATTAGCTAAACGTCCCACTTCCATCATGGATGAAATCGTGATTACCACTGAAGGGGTGGACAAACTACTATTAGGCCTGTCTCCAAATATGGCATCAGGTCTAGATGAAATTTCCCCTAAAGTATTAAAGGAGCTACATAATGAAATACCGCCAATCCTTACCCATATTTTCCAGCTGTCTCTTACATCTGGCGTGGTCCCAAAAGACTGGAGAAAAGCAACGGTATTTAAAAAGGGGCCAAAAATTAATGCTAGTAACTACAGACTTATATCTCTTACATGTATAGCATCGAAACTTATGGAACATATAATTCTCTCCAATCTTATGAAATTTTTTTATAAAAATAATATCCTCAGCCCATTCAAACATCGCTTCAGATTCAAACACAGCACGAATGCGAAGTTCTGAGGATTACTAGAAAAAGAGTCCCATTATTTACCCATATAAGCTTCATAATTTTGAGTTGAAAACTATATCCGCTGCAAAATGCTTAGGTGTTACCATATCAAAAGATCTGAACTGGTCCCAGCATATTGAAAACATTTCTGCAAAAACTTCATCATCCATCCGCTTTATTAAACGAAACATTAAAACAAACAATCGTAAAGTCAAAGAGGTTGCATACAACACATAATTATGTTCGTCCACAGTTGGAATATTGTTCGAGCCCTTGGCATCCCTGGCAGAAAAAATTGACCTACAAAATTTAACGCGAACAGAGATCAGCGGCCAGATATGTACTAATTAATTTTGATTATCAAAGTATTGTAACCCAAATGTTATGCACCCTAAAGTGGAACACCGGTGCCTCTACAATTCCTTCATCTTTTTCTACCAGATTAGAAGTCAAGCCGTTGCTGTTGACCAGATTTACCTCATCCCTACTAGAAACCTCAACTAACTTATCCCTCAGTCTCGGTCCTAATACCACTCTAATTCCTACTTTCTCAGAACCATCAGATACTGGAATAACTTCTCTCCCTACATCAAATCAAGTCCCAGCCTCAACAGCTTGTTCTAAACGCTGTAAACTCTGCTTTTAACTGTAACATACTGTTCTTTTATCTTTTACCGAACAAGACTAACAGTCTAAATACTGTCCTTGCATTTTTTCTTTAACACACTGTTCCCTGACAGCGTCTCTCAAATAATCAGAAATTGATTGTTGAGGAGTATCTAGCAGATTTAGATGTAGACGAAAATGACATTTTTAGTTAATAAAGTTTTCATTTCAGTAAAAAGGTGACCCCGCAAAAGACTCAATAAAACTTTTAAAATCACTGAAAGGTTTCTATTTAATTTCATATTTGAATACTTTGGTTATATATCGATCATCCTGCAAAGTTTCATTCAAATCTAAACAGGTCAAAATTTTTGACTTTTTTTTAAACTATGCAATCGTCTTTAAATAATCGGGCAGTATCGGTGTGAATATTGCAAAATCCCGGACTATTTTACTTCTGTCATTTGAATATGAACAGACACTTTCGGTTTTGAATAAACTTATATGTAAGCATTGCATTTATTATTTTTCATAACTTACAGCGTTGATTATTTTAAAATGTTTAATTAAATTTAGGCGAATAATTGTCGGTCATCCTGATGACCGACATATTATAATCGACCAAACTTGAGATCTTTAGTCTGAACACCGTTAACACTGATATAACGGTCCCTACGGAACGGAATTTAGACTATGGCGTCGGTTTCTAAGACGTATGCAAAAAGATACTCTAGAGGCTGATGTTTGATTGCTTGTAATGGACCAAACTGGAACAAAAAGGTACTGTAGAGACTGAGAGACTGATGTTTTAACATTGTAGTTACGGCTAATCAGAATGTTAGCTGATATTAGAATGGACCAAATTTGAACTTTGATGGGTCACACCAATCTCCTTCGCAGAGTTGTCGTTCCTTACACTCATTCATTGAGCCTTTCGCAGAGATGTAAAGTGAGTGTAAGGAACGACAACTCTGCGAAGGAGATTGGTTTGACCCATCAAAGTTCAAATTTGGTCCATTCTAATATCAGCTAACATAAATGTTTCATCTGCAGGTTTGGATGGACATTGACCAGATGGGAGGATCAACACTTCAGGCCATGGCGGACGCTGTAGAGGGTGCCGATGTTTTTCTCATGGCAATGTCTAACAAATATGCAGAGCTGGTTATTATTTGCATACAATATACCTGTTCACAAAATACAGTAAACCCCTCATATTGGCAGTAAAGTGGCATTTTTATAGGTAAAATTTTAAAATTTGCGGTTTTCAATTGTCTTAAATCACTTTTATTTACAATTCTATATTTTTGTTGGGATTTTAAATTTGTAGACTGACCTAACCAAAATAATCCAAACAATTAGTTCCCAACTAATATTGAGAAGTTCTGTGCTTTTTTTGGCCAATATAAGGCTTTTGTTTGATTTGATTTTCAAAATCAGCATGCAGATTATTAGCTCACTGTTTAGCGAATCTGCCCCTGAGTCTAAAATTTACTAGCAGTCTTTCAGAAAAGACTTTAAACCGAGGTTCAGTGTAGCGGTGCTAGACACCAGGAACTTAAAAGATTATGGACGATTCTGGAATCGGAAAGTCCCCTGTATCCTCCAAAATCCTACAATGACTAACACTCTTCTGGAGGTGTCACTGATAATGGTCTTCCAGTAGCAATAATAAATTAATCTAAATACAAACATGATTTTCAAATTATTTTAGAGGCAGAGTACGCATATCAACTACGCAAGAAAATATAAATAAATGGTGTTTGTTTATGACATAGACAATGTCCTGAAATCATCTTGAACCTGTTTCCTGTCATTTGGAATATAATGTGCTTACGGTAAGTAGTGAAAAAAAATTTCTATCTTACACTGGTAAAAATGAATATCCTCAATTTATTGCATTATATCAATGCATGCAGGCATGCAGCTTTTGAACAAAACCTCAACAGAAAAATGGCAGTCATTTATTGCATTTTAAGTGATATATAAGCTGATGATATTATTTATTAATTAATTTATTTATTTTTGTTTTTTATCTATTTATTCATTTATTTTTATCAACTTTCTCTTCCACAGTTAGTAATTAGTAACATTTTCTCCTTGATTAAAGATGCCTTGTTACATTTGAGGACAAAAATATTAAGTGTTTTTAAATGTCAAAATTTATAGTTTAATCTGCAGAAGACCTGTAAAAAAAAGTTAATTTGATGTAATATTCCTACACAGTCAATGTACAGTTTGTCAACCAGTTCCGGTTATGAACCAGTTCCGGTTAACTTTTTTATTTCCAATCCCATGAAAGAAATATATCAGTAAAACGAGTGAAAATGCTAATCAATCCAAATGGAGTTTAACTTGTAAAAGATTTCAGGGGATCCCGGTGACCCAAATGTCTGCTTCCCCATACGCATGCAATATAATGGATCTGGATTCGGTCTTGGGATACTAAACAATAACATTATTTTGACAAGTACAGTAAGGTAGACAACACAAGCACTATCATTTCTATGTAAGGGCGGTCTTTTAGAATATACTGCAAACAATGCAAAACCAGCCTTTAAAGTAGTGAAATAGTTGTGAAGAATTTTCAGAACAGTGGCATAACGACAATTTCTTTGATGATAGATTAATTTAAATACAAATAGTGCTTCTTGAGTTTCTGTAATAGTTTCAGAGAAAATCGTTCAAACAAAAACAAAAGATATGAGCAGCATAAAGCTTAAGTGAAAATAAAATTAAAGCACCAGCATCCTAATTTATTGTTTACTGTCTTCTAACGCTCGTCAACTTTAAGTTTGACGAGATCTGCTGACCCAACTAAAACTACACTTTAAGAATGTTGGTAATGGATACTGAATATTACAAGCATCGCTTTTCTGCTCACTTTACAAATAAGCATCGACTGAGGAATGTTCTATGGTACCTCTTTGAGCATTCGCGTTAATGTAACATATTCATCCGATTCGCTGGTGCTTAAACAACGTCATTACGAGTATTTCTACACGGCCTGAATAAAAAAAATATGTCTACTAGAGAATCAAGACACAACAATTCGTGTTTTCACCGGCCTCTTATATTTTTATTGATACCGAAATAAGGAAGTCAGTAACATTAAGAATCTGTGTATGCATAACGTTTTTTCGTTTTAGCATAAAATTGCACCGCTGTTTCGGTCGGATGCGTGTATGTTGAACAACTATAATTGGAGATACTGATCATTATATACCCTAAAATCAATTAGATGAAACCAAATGTAATGGAATATGTGGGTGAAAAAAGGAGCTTGTGTTGTAAAATTTCAAATCTTCCTCTTCATAATTTGACTGAATTGATCGCGGACTGTTTCGGTCTAATGGGTCTTAGATAAACAACTTGATTAAGAGATATTAATATTTCTGTCGCCTTGCTATCAGTGAGATTTAAAAACATGTATATTCAACTATAGTTTTCAATATGCTTTGAACTTATTTGAATCAATGGCTACTAGAACAAACAAATATTTTATATAATAAAACGTAATAGCTTTCTCCTCAATATTTCGTGGAGTTAAAGCAAAAATGTTTAAGTGATATGAAATAAAGAAGCAGGGCTAAAGGTTATAAAACTGAGAGTGGAAACAAGTTTCAAATCTCAAGGATCTGATTGGCTGAAATGGCGACTGGTCGCCATTTCAGCCAATCAGATGCTTGAGATTTGAGACTGGTTTCCATGCTCAGTTTTATAACCTTGGGCACAGATCTGACATTTTCATTTCTACCTCTCGATTTGAAGGAATCAATAACCAATAAATCTTCTTTACCAATAGTGCGTTAACGGACCGGTGTTCAAAAAATTTACAGTCGTCATGTAGCAGAAATACGAAATGGCAAAACTATGCCACCATATTTAAAACTGATCAATTTTGTTGCGCATGTCTTTATAATTTCATGTCAGATCATGAAATTTATTTTTGAACAAATGCGATAGGATATTGTATATAAAGCGTCAGTGTTAATGCTGAGTTGCATGGATAAAGTTACAGTCTAAACAAGGTATTTTCATTGTAACCGTTTTTCGTTATAATTAAGGGAAAGCTGCCTATTCACCATGTCTAGTCTTTAAAAATGTTAAGTCTTTGGTATATTAACTGATCAATGGTGTACAAATATTAACGGCGTTTGGCGTGCATCGAAATAACAACTTGGCGTAAAATATGCTGATATTATACAGTGAGCCGTTACAGATAAAGTGAATTGGTATAAAATTTCAACATGTATTTGCAGTGACCTAATTCGAAACCGAAAGTAGGAACTAAATGTGAATGCAGAACTGTGAACTCCTTTTAAGACACTTGAATAAAACTGATATAAGTGTATTTTTTCTGCAACGATATTTTAATCATACGGACTTAGTTTTCATGTGTAACTGAGGTTTTTGGGAAAGGTTGTGTGCTAGAAGCTAGATCAATGTTAGTGTGAATTTCTCCCATTCTAACATGTTCTCATAATAACATTGTCTCTTTAATTGATTAAATAGACCCTGATCATAGACACTTGTTTAGGGGTCATTTGCTGGCCCTATAATGCCTATAGAGCTATATAGGCCTATATATAGGCTTACAGGTCTCTAGATCCAAAAGTGGGCAATTTCAGGAAATAAACAGATGATCTACAGCATGAGATACAACTACAATCACTTAGAACACAAAATAGCCCAGTTTGAAAAAAATACCCGTTCACCTATAATTAACCACTCTGGTGCGAGTCGTTATTAAATGTGGGGCGAATCGTTATTACAATGGGGCGAATCGTGATAGGGCGAATCGAGAGTGGGGCGAATCGTTATATTACCGCAGAGATAGCCTTCTGCTTTTTCTGACTCCGCCTACCTTTATAACGTAAAGGAAGTAAGCGCATGCGCATACCAAAAATGTGGTGGCGAAAAGACGTCACATTCGGTCTACGTGAAATTTTGAAAAATCCTTGACTGACATTGGCTCACAAATAAATGCAAACACCAATTCATGACAAAAGTTATTATAAACTAAAAAAAAAATAACGCACGATCTTTTATCAAAAGTCAATCCTCAGACTATTAGCTATTATTGATCAAGTGATGTACTATCAGAAACGATATAATAGATAGAGTTCACATGTACCAAATGTTCAAACTGATATTGAATTGAGATACAGTGTATGCCTCGTGATTATTTTGTTTAAACTTGTTGTATTCATGAATTTATTCCAGTTTAAAGACATAAAAATGAATTTGCTCTATTCAATTTCTTCATGTGGATCGAAATCCTTCAAAAGACTTATTTGTTATAGGACTATTTCCTTAGTATAAGTGTAAATAGAGCATATAATAATATAGTGATTGAAATTTATTTTGAGCCATGCATTCATATATCAGAATTTGTACAAACCTTAATTCTCATCATGCGGCGTGTCTGAATTTGTCGCTTTTAAGATCGAATAGCTAATTACTTTTTGTCAATGATTCGATTGTGGACAAATAAATTTCGTTTACTGTTTTAAGTTTTAGAACTAAGCATAGCATACAAAGTCAGAAGAAGGGGGAAATGATTAAAGTCGTGATTTGATATTAGATTTGTTGGGTGATGGTGAGCTTCTAATGCTGATTAATCAAATCGAGCCAAAAATATTTTGATGTTTTCTCTTTTGTTGGCTTTTGATTTTTTTTCATCTATTTCATTATCAAAGTAGTGTTTTTAAGCCGTGTGAGGGGCTGTAAAACGTCGCCCCGTATAATCAATCAGTGCTGTTATCAGTTTCGCCCTTTTAAGGCCGCGGAGCAGAATATTTATATTGTGAAAATATTGAGTTGCGCTGAACCCGGGGGTAAGCGGGGTGCGCAGTAATATGCATTTCCATTACTGCTCATGCACAGGTTTATTCAGACTTAACCTACAATATTTTGATATTTTTTGTCGTTTGGAGGCTTTTAGTGTTTCATGTGGTAAAACTACTTACAAATGAAACTTTAGCGGTCGAACCAGTTCAACGTTTTTTATTGACCAAGGATCGCTGCCACACAGGTTTTTCCTCAGAAGTCAGATATGATCCAATTGTGTTTTTTAGATGATAAAATTACATGATTCACATTCTAACATGTTCTCATAATAACATTGGAACGAAAACATTTTCAGTCCGACAGTTGTTTTACAAATATATGACCATTTAGGCGACGGCTATTTCGACCGTTAAATACCTTATTATTTATTTTGAGGCATGTATGTAAATAACATTTATTTTTCATACAAGCCTCGAAAATTAAAAAAAAACCTATAAACATTTGATAAATTATACCCTAACAGTTGTAATTTGTGTACGCATTTGCTTTTATGAAATAAAATGGTGGCTTGTTTTACTGCAGAATTTAAATAGAAAATATTTGAATAATATTTGGTATTCCCTCTTATTTGTGACTCAATGACAATCGAGGCCTTGTTAACATTTTGTAGCTCAATAATAGAGCTTTTCAAACAGGGAAGACAGTGGAAACAGTCTATTTTTGTAGAGCACAATTCTTCCGGTCCGCAAGAATTATTCGTCTGGTTTCCGAAGATCGCGCATGTGCGATGTAACCTTAATTGTCGGTCATCCTGATGACCGACATATTATAATCGACCAAACTTGAGATCTTTAGCCTGAACACCGGTTAACAGTGACTCACGTTCCAGACGGAACGGATAATTTAGACTATGTCACCTGTTTCTAAGACGCATGCAAAAGGGTAGTGTATAGGCTGATGTTTGATTGACATTTAGAAAAGACGTTTACCAGAAAAGACATTAATTGTCGGTCATCCTGATGACCGACATATTATAATGGACCAAACTTGAACTTTGAAGAGTAACACCGGTTAACAGCGGCACCGGACGTGGTCACTTTAGACAAAGCCACCCGTCTAAAGCTTGAGAATGCTATTCCGTTCCTCCTTTTTGCAAGAAAACTCTTCTAAATGTTGATGAAACAATATTCGGACATTGTATTTACTGCAAATCAGAAATTGAGTTCATCTATAACGACATGTTAAATTTTGTAAACATACGTCTGTTGTATTTTCTACAAGGCTTAGAAATAATTTTATGCGTCTTTTTTTAGAAAGTCACGTGATGCAAACCTTTATAGCAAAATATTAGTCGCATATAAGTTGAGCTGATACTTTATTTGAATCAAACAACTGTTCGGGATGATGCCATATATAAAATAGATTCGTTCCGTTATCTTGATTTTGTTCGTCAAAAGCAAGACATTGTTTATGGATTTCTGAGAGACTAACGAATATCCGGGAAAGGCTGTCTGTAAACAAATGTTTACAAAAAGCTAGTCGGTCATTAGCATAACCTTATAACAAAAAAAACAACAACAACAACACATGACACAGAGGTTAAAACTTTTAGCCACTTTGAAATAGAAGAGCTTAATTTCTAAATGGATGTCATACAAAAAATGTTTACTTATATATATTTCCTTTTTTCAAGGAATGCATTTAAGCTGGTGATAAATCTTACCATTTTGCAAACATTATTAATAATCGACTTGAAGTACCAAAATTGTAAGGTTTGTCAAACACTATTTCTTCGTCTAACACTTTTTGTCAGAAAGTGTAGAAAAACAACGAAAATAAAATAGATGAAAAGGGAAATAAAGCTGTAATTGTATTTGTGGTGGGGGGATGAGCAGCCTGACAGGGACTCAAAAATATTGTATTTACTATTTACTATTCTGATCTTCAACAATTTCGTTAGAATGCTGGTATTACTAGATGAAATAGATGAAAAGGGAAATAAAGCTGTAATTGTATTTGTTGGGGGGGGGGGGGGGGGGGGAGGGGAGAGATGAGCAGTCTGACAGGGACTCAAAAATATTGTATTTACTATTTACTATTCTGATCTTCAACATTTTCGTTAGAATGCTGGTATTGCTAGAACTTAAGAACTTCAACATGTAATATATTGCTGGTTCTCGCATATTTTCTTGTTTTCAACTAGGTTTTTGAAAAAAACAACAACAGGTTATTAAAATAGTGTTCGTCGTTGGGCGGGCGGGCGTCAAGCTGGTTGGTTTCCGGCGATTAACTTGGGTTCGGTTCATGGTATTGACATGAAACTTGGTGTATAGTAAGAACAGGTGGATGGCTTGCTTAGGATTGCTTTTGGGGTCGGTCCGTCAAAGGTCAAGGTAACCGTTACTAAAAAAAGAATTTGGTTTCCGGCGATTAACTTGAGTTCGGTTCATCGTATTGACATGAAACTTGGCGTATAGTATGAACGTGTAGAGAGCTCGTTTTGGATTGCTGATGGCAGGGTTTGCACAGATCTGGAAAAGTCATGGAAGAAGAGTATTGGCTGGAAAATTCATGGAATGTTGATTTTAACTTGTGGAGAGCTCGATTGGGATTGATGATTGCAAGGTTTGCACAGATCTTGAAAAGTCATGGAAAACGAGTATTGTCTGGAAAATTCATGGAATCTTGATTATTTGGATTTTATAGTGGTAAATCATAGAATATGAAAACACTGTCATGGATAATTGAAAAGTACAGTTTGTGTAGGCAATCCGAATCACTAAAAGCCTTTGGTTAGCAAAGTTATATAAAAAGTTACAATTACCTTTTTTGTTTTTAGGTTTTGGTGTTCACATGACCTTACCTAAAGTATGTTTATTTTATTCAAGTGAAAATAAATGTAATATATGTTACAAAAACCCCGCAGCCCCAATTTTCAAAACTTGCCTTTGCCCTTGAATATATGCATTTTTAAAGAAATACGAAGTGATTTGTTTTGATTCCCCGATTCCATCTCAAAACCGCATCTATTTATGAGTTCTTTTTTTGGGATCTATCGTGAACGGTTGGACTCGTCGCATTTGCAATCCAAATTGAGTTGAGCTTGTAAAAGTTTTCCAGGGATACCCCTGACCCCAATGTCTGCTTCGCCATACACATGCAATATAACGGATCTGGATTCGGTCTTGGGTTGATACCAAACAATAAAATTATTTTGAAAAGTACAGGAAGGTAGACAACACAAGCACTGTCATTTCTATGTGAGGACATTCTACTAGAATATAATGCAAGCAATGCAAAACCAGCCTTTAAAGTAAAGAAATAGTTGTGAAGAATTTTCAGAACAGTGACATAACGACAATTTCTTTGATCATAGATTAGTTTAAATACAAATATTGCTTCTCGAGTTTCTGTAATAGTTTCAGAGAAAATCGTTCTAACTAAAACAAAAGATATGAGCAACATAAAGCTTAAGTGAAAATAAAAAATGCATCTGCATCCTAATTTATTGTTTACTCTCTTCTAACGCTCGTCAACTCCAAGTTTGACCTGATCTGCTGACTTAACTAAAACTACACTTTATGTTGGAAATGAATACTGAATATTATAACCATCGCTTTTCTGCTCACTCTACAAATAAGCATCGACTGTGGAAAGTTCTATGGTACCTCTGTGAGCATTCGTGTTAATGTAACATATTCATCCAATTCGATGGTGCTTAAACAACGTCATTATTTCTACACGCCCTGAATAATGAGTTGCGTCCACCAGAAACATGATTATTTATATTAATGTCTTTTTCCGATACTTATATTATTGTCTTTTGCCGATACACGTCAAAATAAATCAAACATCAGCCGTTCCACTTTGTTTGCATGCTTTAAAGTAACAGCATTTGTAATGTATATAGGTTCTTTTGTTGATGTATTGTACATACAGAGAAATGTAATTGGATATAAACTTGAAACTACAACTAAATAGTTTGTCAGATACAATCTACGTGACGTTGATCGACAGAAAACTGGACAAATCTTTGACTTCCGGTGGTCCAAAAGTAAATGCAAGCACAAATACATATTCTATTAGTTTATCTGCTAATGACCGACTAGCTTTTTGGAAAGCTAAAACTTGTCATTATACACTCGCCCAAAGTTCTAATTGGTCATCAATTGTATATGTTTACAGTGTGTGCTAGTTTCGTTTCTTCCCTGTGTCAAGGGAAGTTTTGGAAAGAACTGATTTGTCTTGAAATCAATTATCTAATGTCTTTTTAATCTTCATTGATTGTTTTCTTAAACGAATTCAATAACATTTACTTACACCGCAGGGTCAAAATTAGAACAGTCTTTAATTCAAAGGGAGGTAATTTAAAAATTGGACATTTTGAAGGGGATTTATTTAAACAAATGTGCTGCTGAACAATAAGTAGTAATTATCATGATTATTACAAGATTAAAGCTAAAGTTGAATACTGTTGTTTGCATATGATCACTAATAAAGAGTGAATTCATTTCTTTTTAATAAAATAATAAAATAATACGGACAAAAAGTGACAATTATAACTTTGGGTGAGTGTATACAGACCATAAAGTTATTAAATTGCATATGCACTTTTGACGGATGTCCATGCCTGGATATACTCGTAACGATATTTAACGTAAAATAAACAGTGGGTTCAGCCTAAATCGTATCTGCTGTACTTCAGGCGCGGGATTTTGTGGCTGTTTTCCAATATGGCGGTAAAGTTATTGTTACTTTCGTTTGTAGTGCGAATATTTTACACAGTAAGCATATTACATTTAAAAAATCCTTTTAATGACATATCCCAATCGGATCTTGGATGTGTACAATTGACATGGCTTCGTAGCTATAACAAAAAGTTATTGAAACAAAACCTTACAAAGCTTGTTGTGTTTATTTTTGTCCCTCGCGAAAATGTAGTTTTCTTCCAAATCTGCTAGATATAACTTGTGCTCTTATGGAACATGTTTACAATTAAATTTCTCGAAAAAGATTGTTTCAATTTCCTAGAAATATATGTGCTTAGGAAAACGTGTTATCTCTGAAAACTTAAGGTTTAAACTCAATTCCTGTTGTTTAGTAATCTCCAACACAGAGCTGTACCGCCACAAGAACAAATGCCAATATTCGTTACAAAATAAAACAGTTGCTATTCATGCAAAGTGAACTTGATATTCGAATCTAGAATTACCCTTGATAAAGAATGAAGGTATTGCGCAAACCAATGTTATTAATATATAATAAATTTACATACGCTAAGAAAAGTAAATCAGTAAAGAAAAATATTAAGACCAAAAAACCCTAAAATTCTATTTGCAGTTTATCACAAAAAACGAAGCAATAACATCAATTTAAATGTCTTGATGAGTAATGAGTTACTGACAACGATATCTAAGGTCAATGTTTACAATGTGAGTTATTTGTAAAGGTGTGTTTGACCTTCAATATCCTGGTCGCGAAAATGGATGATATAAAAATAGAAATAAAAATTGATTTCTCTCTTCACAATTGAAAGTTATTTTTAAGGACCTAAGATGTTGTTGTCAGTATCATTTCACGCATGTTGACATTTGAATTGTTGTTTTGTGTTGCTTACTTTTTGTGATAAATTGCAAATAGAATTAAAGGGATTTGTTAGATCTAAGTATTTTTCTCTAATGTTCTAATTTTTCTTAACATATGCAAAATAATACATGTATCATTTATTTGTGCAAAGTTTGATGGAAGTGCCTTGCGCCTTTTGAGAGAATTTTATATTTTGCTTTTTTGTCTATGGAAAAGCAACGGCGAAAGGCGCAATAGGAGTATGCGGAATAGGGTGGTTAATATGTAAACATATTCTTTATTGTGTAAAAAACGCATTATTTACTCCCGCAGTACACAATTGATAGCTATTTGTTCATCCATCAATAGTTTTTTAACTTACGCAGAAAAAAGAATACAAATTTATTACCAAAATTGTAAAATATCAATACTTTTTTGAAACATTATTGAATTATAAATGACTCAGGCATAAAAACCTTTTGTTTAAAGTTTAAATGCTAAAGGTCTTAGCAGGAACGGGTTTTATAATAACTCACCGCTCGGTGCATCCTAAACCCAGGTTCAAGCCTCATGTAGAAAACACATTTTGTCAAAGATCGTTCCGAGGCAGCCAAACGAAAATGAATGGAAATTTGGAACATTTTAGGGCGTTTACAAATATTACATATTCAACAAAAATATACACTGGTGGATCATTCTACTATCACTTTTTACTATAACTTCTACTGTTGCTGCTGCTGATAGCAACGCTACTTATGATGTAAACTGACTCATGTCGGTGAAAATTGTGTTGCCTTATGAATATTTTTACAAAAATACAACCAATAATGTTTTATCAGTTAAAAATGTCGATATTATTTATAACCTGCAAAAATATTTCAGAAATTGGGAATCACTCTTTTACTCAACATTTACGTCTTCCTGTATCGCCGCGTTTATTATTTCACCATTTATCTATACTGGTCGCCAATAGAAAGTTACCACCTTTACTGTAGCTTTTACATTGATGAAATTTAAACCATTCGGCATGGAAAAGTAGCACTGGTACATATCCGCTATTTCTGGTAACTAACCATCTTATCCGGCTTTTTCTTCAGCCAAAATTTCAAAGCTCAATACTTGATAGAAACAACAAAACCAACCGGACAAATTTGTATACCAGCCAATGGGAAACATGTGAAAGGCTGTCTTACTTTTTCTTCGCGTCATGGAAAATTTATACTACTAAGAAATAGAAAGTTTCCAATGTTTTCTTTTAAAACAGACTAGATTGTTTAATTGGTCGAAGTTTGAAACTGTTTTAGCAGACCGCAGTCGGGAAATTTGCAGAAAAACCGGAACGGGCTTAAGAGTGGCAACACCGGAATTGTGTTCCTGATCTTGATAATAGTGATTATTTCAAAGTCCGTCATAAGTAAATCATTAAATTCACATGAAGTCAGTCATATTTTATCAATCAGTTAAAGAAGGTAGTAATTACCAAAGTGTTAACTTTCTATTGACGAGGAGTATATTTAGTATCGCTTAAAATTACACCGAGTCGGTTCTTCTTATCTAAGGTGACGCGTACACAAGTTCAAAATCAGTATCAGATATCACACACATATCAATATCGCACAGTTGTTACAATATTAATTTTTGGAAAATGAATTCGCTGTTGACGCATTATTTTTGGAAAATAATTTGTCAAACTTTAACAATTAGTAATGATGAGGAGAATTGCATTTCTTGTTACAATTTCAACAGGTAAATGTTACAGATTTATTCATGAAAAATATCATTTTAATAACAACTTGATCGTAATGCATTACAGTTTGTCAACCAGTTCTGGTTAATATAGTTATCCGTTGTGAAAAAAATATATTGAAAGCATCAATCTAAATTTTGTTTGTTGTTTGATTATATACAGTATACATGTATCTTACTTAAAATATGCTGCAATTAATTTATTTTCCGCATGAGTTTACCTTCACGGAATGATGTGTCATTTAGATACTAATTCCGGTTAATTCAATCGGTTCCGATTACAAATAGGGGGACATCTTTCAATGTAATTTTGACTTTCAAATTCGACAGATGTGTACTGCCTAATACATTTTTACACGTCTCCAGACTGCGAGTGCAAAAAAAATCTGAAAATAATGTGTAATAAAAATAACACAGTCAGCAATAAGATAATATATAGTTATTTGGTTTCTTGACAGGGAATGCGAGGATATATTTCCGGTCTGGGTGTCATATTACCCGAGCCTGCACCGGCAATATATCCTCACATACCATTTCAAGGAACCAAATAATTGTTTTATTATACTGCAAAGACTTTTTCAGACACAAATAATTAGAAAACATCGATTTTTCATTTATTTCGCTTATTTGATGCCGAACGGCTAAATTCCCCTCTGAGAACCTCAATAATTACATGTCTGACGTCACTAATTTACCTGCATGACGTCACTTTTCTAGAAATTGAATGGACTATCGATTTGATATTTATTTACAAAATTTGAGAATTATCTGATCGTTTTCAACGTTAAAAACATAACACAAATATTTTCTTTAACAATTTTAGTATTATTATCGCTAAGCATACCCCTTTATAATTTACAAGATCGGCTTCAAATCATGCATTTTTACGGAAATTCAAAACAAAATGGTGGACGACAACAAAAGGTGGGAGGCCAGAGATGGAAATTAAGGCATGTGCGTTCTATCGGCCTATCCGTAAATATGGATATACATCAACGGCAAATTATCCAATCAAATTCAAGCAAATTTCTTTGCAGTATAATAATTATTTTTATTACAGTGTTATCAAAAGCCGTTAAGCACTCATGAAGTTTTATTGCAGATCCTTCAGGTACAAATGTTTTGCATTAAGTGCATCTGAAACAATATTAAATCATCTTTACGCGGCGTAGAAATGATATAATCACATTGTAGCACAACATCTGCTATCAAATATTTAAACGACATCTAATGCGTTTTAACGACTAAGCCAATGTTGATAAAACACATGTGGCCATTCATATTGCAGATAGTTGGTGTCATGTAATGCCAAATGGTGAAAAATCAAAGTAGTTCAAGTAACAAGCTTTCTCTCATTAGAAACCCGATGATCAAAACAGGCTCACCTGGGTCTTTCTGTTGTTAACTTGGTAAAATTAATCAGAACTTTTATTTAATGATCTGCCATTCATAGTGTTTTAATTGCACAAATACGTTGGATTGTTTAACTTTTGACTACCAATGTACCTTAGCCGAAAGTCGTATACAAGATTATGTCAATAAACTCTCCTTGACAATTATTGTTTTAGGTTTCCTAGGTACGCATATTTTCTTGTTTTAATACGATTAACGTATAAATAAATAAATTTGACAAATGTTTTGATTTTCAGTGCACATTCGAGTATGTTTTAGGCAACATGAACCAGTAGACAATGTCACAAAGTCGTGGAGGTGGTCCTGGCCGACCATACATGCCACGTAGTGATCAAGAGCGGCATCAGTATCAGCGATGTATGGAACTGGGCTTACAATATCCCCCTGATCGTACGTATTGTAAACTTACTTCATTATATTTCAAACTAATTTCATTATTTCATTTTATCGACAAGGTATGTATGTTAAAATAGTTATCAAATACAGACATGTACAAGTTCTTAAACAGAACTCTATTGGGGTTATTTAACATGACATTAAAGACATCGCTTAATTTGGTTGGTCAATGGAATGTGGGGATTAGGAATCAGGAAAGCAAGACTAGTAACTGTAAAACAGCTGTTATTGTATTCACTGAAATCTTGCAATTCAGGCCAAACTACTTAATCTGTAACTGTAGTAGATTATGAGTTTACAAGTGAATGTAAATTTAAAAGAATTAAAACCTAATTGTCACATTTATTTAGAAACATTTGAACAGCAATGGAAATAAGCGTTATGATTACTTGTTATTGATAATAGTGATGGTGAAAAAAGGACTTAAATGCGTTTATACACCAAGAAGGTTTACCAATCAGATGGTCCTCATAAAAACATGCCTAGTGTATTGTAGCTAGATATACAGTTACAAGTAAAGTTGCATATGAAAAGCGTGTATAATTACACAGTATAAATTAAATACGCTGTACCTTAAACCCGTCAACCAACAGATCCATCTACCACTTCAGAAATCGACGGATAGGCACAGAATTCATTTGGCTTTTAATGCCGGACGTTTTTTCTTTCCAAGTGTTTATCAAAAATAGCGAAAATGAAAATTACTTACACCACTGTCAAATATGCAAAAACTTAGCGTGTCTGCTCCTGGATCTGCCGTCCGCTCCTAGATTTATCGGTTGACGGGTGTGGTACCTTTCCATTTAACCTGTCTATTGTAGGCAATCACACGATATAAAGATTACTTGTAGTTTATAACCGTTCGAAGTCCAATCGATAGAAAGATATCGTATGCGCTCAGCTTTTAACTCGGTCGCTAAATATAGAGATTCATAAATCGAGTCTGCGACCAGGTATTTATTTTATTATAGAGCATTGAAAAATAACATTAGTGTTGTATCTGTTCTTTTCTTTAATTTCAGTATAGAGGAAAACATTTGTACTATAATTTTGGCAAAAAATATAAATTTATCCGCATTTTAGTGGTCGAAAAAGTCGGCTCTTTGCGTAATATACGTTAATTCAAAGAGAAGAACAACCTGAATTAATTTGGTAACAGTATCCAAAATGTACAGTGTATATACAGTTTGTTTTGCCAATTCATCTAAATGTCCACGAGTCATAATTGCCTTGTATCAGTGGTAAAATGAACGCGTTTGAAAAAAATCAATACAACAACACGTGTTTTACGGTAATTCATGCCGACATTTTTTTTTTATATTTCAGCTGGGCAAGTTTATGCATTCATCCAGACTATTAAGAAAGATGGTGAATATAACCTGAACAACGGTAATTTAGCCGGAGCTCTCTCACTGTATTCCATAGCCATCAAAAGCTTAGAGATTTTCCCAAATCTACCACATTTCGCAGACGAACATCACAAGCTGTTGTGTAACCGGTCGCTCGTGTTTCTTAGAATGAAGCAGTTTAATGAGGCGGAGAGAGATGCGAATGATGCGATTGCGTTTTGTCCTTCATTCATCAAGGTCTGTTTAGTTTGATTACCCATAATCATTTGTTTAAAGGGGACAAACATTGTAAATGGACAAAACTTGCTAAAATTTTAAAAATGCTTTTTAGGAAAAATACTTATTTTCATTTAGATTTTAATGAAGAATGTAACTGTCTAAAATGTATTAACGATTGCTTAATAGCATTTATGCTTATACACCGACTTCTTTATCCATGAGTGTTATTGTTACTGCCAACACACTATATTTTACAAAATTTAGAATCAGTGTTGAGCCGTATGGAAAACCTACATAGTATGTATTGGTTGATTTAATGCATGAAATCCCATATAAAGCAAGATTTATCTTGCACAAATACTATATTATCCGTTACCATAACATCTTGTCTTAGAGCCACCAATGAACAAGTTATAAGGTTTTGCGAAAGGTTTTTCAAACGATTGGCAAATAATTATGTTGGTCTATAAAAATTCAGGTGACGTTTTTTAAAAAACGCTTAAATCAAATAATATTCGAGCATTCTCTCTGTCAAGTTATGGTTAATTTTTTACACATTCTTTCTCATAACTTAATAATAGACAAGCTCACATGTCTCATTAAAACGCTTACAGAAGGTTCTCGTGAAAATTATTCTTGTACAGACTTGTCAAAACATAATCTTACTTTATCTAGTTGCTCTCTTTCTTACTTCATAATATTTATGTTAAAGTTGGTACTTTAATTAATAAACGATTAATAGGTATCCCAAAGGTTTACATGTGTACCGTTTGTTTTTGATCTGTTTTATACTGCCATAAAATAGACTTTACGTTTAACTTATCTTGTTCAGCCTAACATAAAGATGCCACTATTAAGCGTTTAACACCTTGAGGTATCTTGATGATTAGTTCAATATAGATTATAACCATACCTTAGGTCAACAAGATGTATTTGGATGAACTCAGGCTTATTAAAGTAAACACTTTAGAAAAGAAAGCAACCTTCTTGATCTTAATCTCTTTCTTGAAAATGGTCTCGTAACTACTAAAAGATGTGATAAAGAGACGATGTTTTACTATCGTAATTTTTCAGTTTTAGATAGTGGTGTCCCGCATGCAACATGATATGAGCTTTTCTTGTAATTTAAACAATGTTTAAGATTTCAATAATTGTATTGAGTAATCTTTGCATAAAAAAATCTGAAAAACTTTAAAAAAAAAAACGTCTTGCAAGTTTTATCGCCAGTAACTGAATTTAGTTAAAATATAGTTGAAGTTTAGAATCACTGCTACATCAAGATATTGTTCAACAAGTGTTTTATGGAGATTTAATTTATAAAAAAAGAAAATAAAAGGAAATTTTAATTTCTCCATCTATTTCGTAAAATCCATCTGATAATTCAGAGACGAAGGCAGTGATAGGGTAGTTACATGATAATTTCCAACTTACTTGATGAAATCCCTAGGAACCCCGAAAAAAGAGGGTCCAAACAACCTCTGGATCCGCCCCTTTCCGTGTACCTATACGGGTTTTATATATTCCAAACGGAAATATAAAGTTTTATTACATTAATAATAATAAAAAAATATTACTTTATTTTGTGAAAATTCTTAGTTGAAATCGTTTAATCCATCAACAATAAACAGAACATTTGTTTTTATCAATAAAGAACATAATATTTATTTAATTCGTATTTTCAGTGTAATTATCGATTCAAAAGTCTCCTCGTGCATTTAAACAGTGATGTCATCAATTATATATTATTAGCCATTTGAAAGCCGATGAGCACGATACATACATTTGGGTAAGTAATGAGTAGCGCTCAACCCGGGACTCGGCGACGTGTACAGTAATTTGCATTTCCATTACTGCCAATGGACAGGTTGTATCAAACCGAACCCGTCATAAGTTTGCTATCTAACTCAGTAGCTTTGTTTGCACCGTGTGGCGGCTGTAAAAATCGTCCCATACGTTTGATCAGTGTTGTTATCAATTACCATCTTTGAAGCCATTCAGCATTATACATACAAGTGTGCAGATTTTAACATTAATATATTTTTAAGTTTCGTGCTCAACGGTCGTAAAAGGGCTATATAATTGATAACAGCACTGACTGGTGCGTGTGTAAAGGCTATTCAAAAGTATGTGTCATTGAATAATGGGTCAGATTTGAAGAAAAGCAATAACTTAATAGCCAAAGCTTTTTGACATAGACTTTTGTGTTTCAGGGCTACTGGAGAGCCAGTCAGGCAGTTAAGGGAGGTTATAATGGTGTACAAAGAGCTCTGCCATACCTAGTGGAGGGACTTAGACATGCACTCCGTGGAGAAGAAAATAGTCTCGATATTGTCACCTTTTTGACTGAAGTTTGCATTCTTGTGCCAAGAGCACCTTTTACTGGTAAATGTATTTTTTTCTGTTAGGTTGGAGTCAAAAAGGCCAAATCCAGCAGACACAGTCTCCCCTCACAGTCAAACCTTAGAGTGGAAACGAGAACATTGTATTACAATAATCAATTTCAATATGGACGCCACAAACAATTAACGAAAGTGAGAACCCGAAAGGTTACCGCCTTGTAACGGTCAGTGGCAAAACAATTTGCCTCTGGGGTTTAAACCAGGTTCTAGGGTGCACCAACCTCACACTTGCCCCAACAGGTTCTCGAATCACAAAACAAGTACAAGTTTTCTTGGTGAAATAACTCCAACCCACCCATCGGCTCAACAATGTTGCATGCAAAAGCACACAAACCACAAACATATAATACATAAGAAGCTAATAGCATTGCAAAGCCAAAGGGCGGGTACTCAATGATCTTACCGAGACCAGAGCAGCTGGAGTAAATCAGCAAGATGACATGGATAAAAGAAACAAATCGAGCATCTAAAGATTTCCCCATAAACTTTCATAAACTCTTAAACCCCTGCCACCGTCGTGTAACCAAAGAGGTTAGCATAATGATCATGGTTAATCACCAGGCCTGCAGAGCGCTGTAAAATATCATGTTGGTAATCTTTCTTTTTAAATTTACAGATGGTTTTTACGAATAACCGGGAGAAATTAACATTGCCTTCAATCTTCTTAAGTTTATAAATTAAATCGCCATAGAAAACTGGCTGTTGGATCTGATATATGGATCTGTCGGTTGAAGGGTTTGAGGTACAGCGTATTTAATTTATACTGTATAATTATACACGTTTTTCATATGCAACTTTACTTGTATTGTCCAACAATATTGACCTGGCACTTCATTAATTTTCGTAAAGGTCATTGGATAAACTGGTTATATACATTCATCTTGATTTAAAAGACGATCGTAACGTTTACGAAATTCGCCGACTATAGGGTCAAATGCAAGAGTGCGAGGTCAATATTGTTGGACAATAACTGTATATCTTGTTGCAATAGTGATTTTAAACTGCACCTGTATTTATAAATTAAATCTGGGTATCGGCGATAAAACTTGCTAAAGGTTTACCTTAATTTGTTATACCGATAACCTTGTTTTAAAAGGTTTTCTGTAATGCAAAGATTACGTTCATTGAAATCATTCACATCGTTGCAAGCTCTTAGAAAACGAACAAGCTGTGAGATATAAACCCCGTAAGATGTTGCACGAAGGAACATCGCCGTCTAAAAACGGAAAACTTACTATATTAAAATTAAAATCATCTTTTTTATCATATATTTTAATTTTATATTAAGCCACAAATACATCGTGTACACGTTTGATAATGAGAATATGGCGGAGCAAATGTAAGGCTGGTGCACTATAGATCCCTGTTTAAATCCCTGAAGGCAAACATGTTTTGCTGTAAGTGTTGTAGAATTATTAACTATTATTGCTTTATCTTTCCCTCTATTATTAATTATTATGTATTATATTATTATATTTACCGGGCTGAATAATATGTTTTATAAGAAATTCACTCTTTATTTTCGAATTTTCGAACTCCTGTTCTTCTTCAAGAAAAATACAGAAATTTTGTTATGTTGTAAAAAGGTGAAATATGCATATCAGGAATCGCCACATTCAGAAGAAACAGCCTCCCCACACAGTCAAGAAGAGATGGTTAATAAAATGATCAGTTTCAAAAGAGACACCACTAACAATTAACAAAAATGAGAACCCGAGGGGTTACCGCCTTGGAACGGTCAGTTGCAAATCAAATTGCCACTGGGGGTTTAAACCAGGTTCTAGGGTGCACCAACCTCACACTTGCCCCAACAGGTTCTCATATTACAAAACAAATACAAGTTGTCTCGGTGAAACAACTCCAACCCACTTATTGGCTCAACAATGTTGCATGCAAAAGCACACAAACATATAAAACATAAGAATCTTATAGCATTGCAAAGCCAAAGAGCGTGTACTCAATGATCTTACCGAGACCAGAGCTCCTGGAGTAAAATCAGCAAGAACACGATGACAGGGATAAAAGAAACAAATCGAGCTTCTAGGTTCTTTTGAGAAAAGATTTTCCAAAAAACCTTCATAAACTCTTAAACCCCTGCCACCGTCGTGCAACCAAAGAGGTAAGCATAATGATCAACTGTAGAAGGGTTAATCACCAGGCATGCAGAGCGCTGTAAAATATCATGTTGGTAACCTTTCTTTTTAAATTTACAGATGGTTTTTACAAAAAACCGGGAGAAATTAACATTGTCCTTGATCTTCATAAGTTTATAAATTAAATCTCCATAAAAAACTGGCTGTGAAATACCTTGTTGCAATAGTGATTTTAAACTGCATCTGTATTTATGAATTAGATCTGGGTATCGACGATAAAACTTGCAAATGTAATGTTGTTTGAAAACAACAAAACGCTTTTCAAAATGGATGTAACTTAAATAACACAATTTCTGTATTTTTCAAAAAGAAGAACAGGAGTTCGAAAATTCTAAAAGAGTGAATTTTTTATCAATTAGTTTAAAGTTAAAAGACTGAATTGAGATATAATTATTTCCAGATGCCATGGAGAAGTTGTTGATGAATCAGCTGGAGCTCCCTGATAGTGTGAAAAGACAAGATATCTGGAATAAAGTAATCCAGCAGCTGGTCTCACAGAACAACTGGCAGAGTATCGCCATGCTCCTCACTGGATATAATGAGTAAGTCCCGACTGGCTACATGAAGTGCTGTAAATTATTAAGTACAAAACATAGCACATAAATTATAAAGGTTTAGATCCTCCAACACAGACCAGTAAAGAAAATCCTAAACGTTCAAAACTGTAGTATAAATAAACGAGAAATTAAAACATGTGAGCAAAGAATATTTACTTGTAGCGATTTAAACAAGGTTATCGGGTAAAATAACCTGTAACTATATCGCCTTGTTTTGTAAGATAAACCAAGTAGAATTAACTAAGGACAGATCATAACGCAAAATACGAAATGCAGTGTCTTTCGAAATGGCTGCACAGGAACTTGATGGATCTGAAACCGAAAAATTAAGACTGGAGGATTTAAGAAAACGATAGCAGGATGCAGCTCCTGAGTTACTTAGAGGGATGTTCAGATATTAACGCAACTAGGCCAATATCGCGCTTTTAACCACGATTTGCACGAAACTGGCATATTTATTGCAAAGATGGTTGTATAAGCTCTCCACCGATAAATATATTTAAAACCCGTTCAGTCTGCTAACACTGTCTACAGCAAAGCTAAAACGGCTCGGAGGAGGTCTCTTTACTGACTAAATTCGGTCCTATATCAATCCTATATTCTTGGTATACAGGCAAAAAGATGTGCCTCATGCACGCAGTCTGTAAACTGCAACTTTGCCAAACAAGCTGAAATAAAGATTCGATTGCTACCGATACAGGATTAACAAAAAGTCATGCAGCTCAATTCGCATTTAGTAGGAATTATCATACAATTCCAGACATGATTAAAAAATAAAAAAGTGCCAGATGGATACTCCATCTCCTTACAAAAGATTAAATACTTTCTCGGGTAGGACACGCCAAACAATTGTTCAAACAGTTTCCTATATACAACTATCAATCTTTCGCAATTATTGTCACTGGTGATGAGACATCGGTTCATTTTTATGAGCCTAAACAAATGATTCAGAACAGAAGATGGGCAACCAAAAAAAGCCAAAGACCTTAGAAAGCAAACCGTACAATAAGCGTCAAAACGGAAATGTATATAATGTTCTTTGCAAATCAATGACCTTTTATTCAATTTGCCATACCAAAGGGTAGAATTGCAAATGCCATGTTAACAAAGGCAATGTCCTTCATAAAGTAAAGAAATATTTCCAAATCGTCAACAATCAACTGGTCTCCGTGGTGTCAGATTATTGCATGAAAAATGTTTTGTCACACAAAGCGGCGATTTTACGCTAATATATTTAAAACAAGAAAAAGCTGACGTGCTTTCTCAGCCTCTGTTTTGTCCAGATCTAGTCGTTTGTGGCATTTTTTTCTATTTCCAATGCTCAAAAGATCTAGCCTTTGGTGGCATTGTTTTATTTCCAAGGCTCAAAAACACCTTGCTGAAAGCAAATGTCAAACGCTAAACAATCTCCATTCATCTATTTTTCGGTGTGTGAACAGTATACATCGAGAAGATTATGTATTGGATAAAACGATTGAAATTGTGTATATCACATGGTGGTGGGTATTTTGAAGGATTGAGGATATTGTTTTGCTATTGTTTGTTAATGTTTGTTAAAATTGACCCATTTGCATTCATTTTTGAACACCCTTGTATCCAAGGATTTAAACATTTCAGCTCTGGCAGTAATCTAGACATTTCAATAAGTGATTCTTGACTTCTAATGCAAACAGTATTTTCATTAGCACTCATACATCTAAATTGAGAATGCAAGTGTAAATACTGCTTCAGAAAACTACATTTCATTACTAACATTGGGAAGACAAAGAATATTAATGTCGGGATTTTAAGAAATACACGAAATAGTTTGCGAAGAAAACCAAAAATAGAAATGAAAGGATTCTTTCTCGGCATTCTGAAAAAAAGAACAGACATTATTTTGTGAAATCGCCAACGGATAAGATATTGTAGATTACCATTTAACTGGTACAGTTTTTTTAGACATCTTTAATGAATTGAAGAGTTCTCATGTGATGGTTGGTACGAAAACATTATTTTTCTTGAACTGAGCATGAAATGTAAACACAGCATCAAACAAATATCTTTCTTCATTTAGACGTGGCCGGCAAAGTGATTATTTTTTCCTAACATTAGTTTTTGAAAGTTAAGCATATTTTTGTCATTTGCACTGTTTGGAAGAAACGTTTATTAAGATTAAGTAAATGTAAAGAGGATATAAAACAGTGAAAGAAGCAAACCATGACTAGCCACAGTCATCACGTTATCTAAGTCTGTGAAGTTGGCTGTGGGATCAACATTCGACATTCGACATTCAATGTCCCGCGGTGCATTAGACATTCAGCACGACATTCGATTTCATGCATATTTTTGAATGTCCCGCGGTGCATTCGACATTCAGCACGACATTCGATTTCATGCATGTTTTTGAATGTCCCGCAGTGCATTCGACATTCAGCACGACATTCGATATCATGCATGTGTTTAAATGTCCCGCAGTGCATTCGACCTTCAGCACGACATTCGATTTCATGCATGTATTTGAATGTCCAGCAGTGCATTCGACATTCAGCAAGACATTCGATTTCATGCATGTTTTTGAATGTCCCGCAGTGCATTCGACATTCAGCACGACATTCAATTTTATGCATGTTTTTGAATGTCCCGCAGTGTATTCGACATTCAGCACGACATTCGAGTTCATGCTTTGAATGTCCCGCAGTGCATACGACATTCAGCACGACATTCGTCTTCACTCATGTTTTTGAATGTCCCGCAGTGCATTCGACATTCAGCACGACATTCAATTTTATGCATGTTTTGAATGTCTAGCAGTGCATTCGACATTCAGCACGACATTCAATTTTATGCATGTATTTGAATGTCCCGCAGTGCATTCGACATTAAGCACGACATTCGATTTCATGCATGTATTTGAATGTTCCGCAGTGCATTCGACATTCAGCACGACATAAGTTTTCATGCATGTTTTTGAATGTCGCGCAGTGCATTCGACATTCAGCACGACATTCAATTTTATGCATGTTTTGAATGTCCCGCAGTGCATTCGACATTCAGCACGACATTCGATTTCATGCATGTTTTTGAATGTCCCGCAGTGCATTCGACATTTAGCACGACATTCAATTTCATGCATGTTTATGAATGTCCCGCAGTGCATTCGACATTCAGCACGACATTAGATTTCATGCATGTATTTGAATGTCCCGCAGTGCATTCGACATTCAGCAAGACATTCAATTTTATGCATGTTTTTGAATGTCCCGCAGTGCATTCGACATTCAGCACGACATTCAATTTTATGCATGTTTTTGAATGTCCAGCAGTGCATTCGACATTCAGCACGACATTAGATTTCATGCATGTATTTGAATGTCCCGCAGTGCATTCGACATTCAGCACGACATTCGATTTCATGCATGTATTTGATGTCCCGCAGTGCATTCGACATTCAGCACGACATACGTTTCAATGCATGTTTTTGAATGTCCCGCAGTGCATTCGACATTCAGCACGACATTAGATTTCATGCATGTTTTGAATGTCCCGCAGTGAATTCGACATTCAGCAAGACATTCGTTTTCATGCATGTTTTTGAATGTCCCGCAGTGTATTCGACATTCAGCACGACATTCAATTTTATGCATGTTTATGAATGTCCCGCAGTGCATTCGACATTCAGCACGACATTACATTTAAAACATGTATTTGAATGTCCCGCAGTGCATTCGACATTCAGCAAGACATTCGTTTTCATGCATGTTTTTGAATGTCCCGCAGTGCATTCGACATTCAGCACGACATTCAATTTTATGCATGTTTTTGAATGTCCCGCAGTGCATTCGACATTCAGCACGACATTAGATTTCGTGCATGTTTTTGAATGTCCCGCAGTGCATTCGACATACAGCACGACATTCAATTTTATGCATGTTTTTGAATGTCCCGCATTGCATTCGACATTCAGCAAGACATACGTTTTCATGCATGTTTTTGAATGTCCCGCAGTGCATTCGACATTCAGCACGACATTCAATTTTATGCATGTTTATGAATGTTTCGCAGTGCATTCGACATTCAGCACGACATTACATTTCATGCATGTATTTGAATTTCCCGCAGTGCATTCGACATTCAGCAAGACATTCGTTTTCATGCATGTTTTTGAATGTCCCGCAGTGCATTCGACATTCAGCACGACATTCAATTTTATGCATGTTTTTGAATGTCCCGCAGTGCATTCGACATTCCGCATGACATTAGATTTATTGCATGTTTTTGAATGTCCCGCAGTGCATTCGACATACAGCACGACATTCGTATTCATGCATGTTTTTGAATGTCCCGCAGTGCATTCGACATACAGCACGACATTCAATTTTATGCATGTTTTTGAATATCCCGCAGTGCATTGGACATTCAGCACGACATTCGATTTCATGCATGTTTTTGAATGTCCCGCAGTGCATTCGACATTCAGCACGACATTACATTTAAAACATGTATTCGAATGTCCCGCAGTGCATTCGACATTCAGCAAGACATTCGTTTTCATGCATGTATTTGAATGTCCCTCAGTGCATTCGACATTCAGCACGACATTAGATTTCGTGCATGTTTTTGAATGTCCCGCAGTGCATTCGACATACAGCACGACATTCAATTTTATGCATGTTTTTGAATGTCCCTCAGTGCATTGGACATTCAGCACGACATTCGATTTCATGCATGTATTTGAATGTCCCACAGTGCATTCGACATTCAGCACGACATTCGATTTCATGCATGTATTTGAATGCCCCGCAGTGCATTCGACATTCAGCAAGACATTCGTTTTCATGCATGTATTTGAATGTCCCGCAGTGCATCCGACATTCAGCACGACATTCAATTTCATGCATGTTTCTGAATGTCCTGCAGTGCATTCGACATTCAGCACGACATTAGATTTCATGCATGTTTTTGAATGTCCCGCAGTGCATTCGACATTCGGCGCGACATTCGATTTCATGCATGTTTTTGAATGTCCCGCAGTGCATTCGACATTCAGCACGACATTCAATTTTAACCATGTTTTTGAATGTCCCGCAGTGCATTCGAAATTCAGCATGACATTCGATTTCATGCATGTATTTGAATGTCCCGCAGTGCATTCGACATTCAGCACGACATTCAATTTTTTGCATGTTTTTGAATGTCCCGCAGTGCATACGACATTCAGCACGACATTAGATTTGATGCATGTTTTTGAATGTCCCGCAGTGCATTCGACATTTAGCACGACATTCAATTTTATGCATGTTTTTGAATGCCCCGCAGTGCATTCGACATTCAGCACGACATTCAAGTTCATGCATGTGTTTGAATTATCCGCAATGCATTCGACATTCAGCACGACATTCAAGTTCATGCATGACTTTGAATGTCCCGCAGTGCATTCGACATTCAGCACGTTTTTCGAGTTCACGCATGACTTTGAATGTCCCGCAGTGCATTCGACATTCAGCACGACATTCGATTTCCGCATGTTTTTGAATGTCCCGCAGTGCATTCGATATTCAGCACGACATTCGATTTCATGCATGATTTTGAATGTCCCGCAGTGCATTCGACGTTCGGCACGACATTCGATTTCATGCATGTTTTTTGAATGTTCCGCAGTGCATTCGACATTTAGCATGACATTCAAGTTCATGCATGTTTTTGAATGTCCCGCCATGCATTCGACATTCAGCACGACATTCGTATTCATGCATGTTTTTGAATGTCCCGCAGTTCATTCGACATTCAGCACGACATTCAATTTTATGCATGTTTTTGAATGTCCAGCAGTGCATTCGACATTCAGCACGTCATTCGATTTTATGCATGTATTTGAATGTCCCGCAGTGCATTCGACATTCAGCACGACATTCAATTTTATGCATGTTTTTGAATGACCAGCAGTGCATTCGACATTCAGCACGTGATTCGATTTCATGCATGTATTTGAATGTCCCGCAGTGCATTCGACATTCAGCGCGACATTAGATTTCATGCATGTTTTTGAATGCCCCGCAGTGCATTTGACATTCTGCACGACACTCGATTTCATGCATGTTTTTGAATGTCCCGCAGTGCATTCGACATTCAGCATAACATTCGATTTCATGCATGTATTTAAATGTCCCCCAGTGCATTCGACATTCAGCACGACATTCGTTTTGATGCATGTTTTTGAATGTCCCGCAGTGCATTCGACTTTCAGCACGACATTCAATTTTATGCATGTTTTTGAATGTCCCGCAGTGCATTCGACATTCAGCACGACATTAGATTTCATGCATGTTATTGAATGTCCCGCAGTGCATTCGACATTCGGCGCGACATTCGATTTCATGCATGTTTTTGAATGTCCCGCAGTGCATTCGACATTCAGCTCGACGATTTCATGCATGTTTTTGAATGCCCCGCAATGCATTCGACATTCAGGACGTTATTTAAGTTCATGCATGACTTTGAATCTCCCGCAGCGCATTCGACATTCAGCACGACATTCGATTTCATGCATGTTTTTAATGTCCCGCAGTGCATTCGACATTCAGCACCACATTTGATTTCATGCATGTTTTTCAATGTCACGCAGTGAATTCGACATTCAGCAAGACATTATGTATATCATCCCCTGTAAATCATCCCCTTTAAACTGACCCGTTTAGAAATATAAAAAAAAACAATAAAAAAAACAACATAGGTTTTGAGTCCGTAAATTCAACCTGGGCCGTTCACAACCAAAACCATACAAATTGAAATTAATGTACAAAAACAATATATTTAACAATGTAACCCATTTGTGAAGGTAACTATTCATTCGGTGAAAAACAAAGGTAATTACCTGTTCCAATACATTTTGGTAGTTCCAGATCACCCTATTGGTTTCCTTTCTCTATTGCGAGAACATTACTTTCCAAGTCCAAATTAGTCAGAATAACTTCCTGTCACTAAAAGTAAACCTTAAAATCGGTCATACTTAAGCAACGGTACCATATTTCTTTATAAAATTTTCGCTACTGATTGACATAGAAAATAGTGCTTGCAAAAATATAATCATTCAGTTGTTAATAGTGATGCGTTTTCATTGCGTTCCGTATTCTTAAACACGGTTTATCCCACCCGGTATAAAATAGACGAGTATATGAAAAAATCGTTTAATTAAAATGTGTTTGGAGAGTTCTGTTTCATCCCAACATCGTTTATTCCTGATCACTTCCGCCTGAAACAAAACAAAAACAATCCCGAAAAACGATAACTAAAGATTTTCAAGGTGAAATTGGTCCAACCTTAGCAATTTTACCATCTTCCTCCAAAATGGTCAATGGAACAGTCACGTGCATTCGGAATAAAGGTACACATTAGTTACTAAACGACCAATGTGATTAAATGAAAAAAATACTTTTAATTCAATAAACATAACAAAAATGGGAAGTTCCAGATAACCGGGATATGAATTATACCGGATCACTTCCGGCTATCGCCTGAACATTTCTTTCCGAATCCAACAAAAAATTTGCTTTATTTTTTTTGTCATAAAAGTTAATCAATAGTTTGCAAGGTAAAATTGGTCCTACTCGAGCAACTGTTCCATAATTCTTCAATTTAGTCAAAGAAACAGTCTCCATAATTCTTCAATTTAGTCAAAGAAACAGTCACTCGCATTCGGAATATAGGTACAAATTAGTTACTAATGAATTAAGTTTGGGTAAATGAAGAAATGTTGTTTAATTCAACTAAAAAAAAAAAAATGGGTAGTTCCGAAAAACCCTTACATGGTCTATTCCGGATCACTTCCGCCCTTCGCCTGAACATTACTTTCCTAGTCAAAAAAAGTAAGTCTGAATAATTTCCGGTCACTTAAAGATAACCAAGTATTT